>JAOTAY010000002.1:14272578-14287085 GCA_025629805.1 Erythroxylum baracoense
GGGGGGGGGGGGGGGGGGGGGTTTCTAATGACTTGGTATTGAAGGATTTAGAGGTTTCAGGGAAGCTTGCAACAATTAACTAGAACATGGATGTAATTACCAAATAACTTTACAATCTTGGTTTCAGTGAATGATTTCTTCTTTTTCTGTGATGCACAGATTATTAAAGAATAATTTTTCTCTTTAAAAAAAGAAGTGGGAGTTGGTAGACATAGGTAGCCTTAACAGACCATTCTTGATTGAGAGGCTTGTCAACCATCCTGATTTTGGAAGTAAACATTAAGGTGACCTGGTAGAGATTTCTAATGGATACATAATAACACTCATCACAATCTCAATTATATATGTAAGTCAATCTATTTTAACTTGTGCATTCATTGTGTATTTTTCTAGAAAGATTTGTTCTTTTTATTTCAGTGATTGATTATGACTGTATAATGTTTGTACATTTGCTGGATGGTCCTCCCTTTTTTTTAATTCATGTGGATATACATTGTTCTATCATTCCTCATAGCATTCCATTAGTTTTACAAATCTGCATATATGTTTTAGTTTATGTCATGTGTAGGTTTGTGGACTTCCATTCCTTATTCATGTGGATGAAGAGTGAATTCAACATAGCACTAAATTCTTAGCTTGTCATCTCTTATTCCTATTAGTTTGTAAGGAATTTATCTTCAGAACCCTGTTACTCCTTTGGTTTTTGTTTTAGGCATATAATATAAACTGTTCATGTTCTATTTGTGAGCTACAAGTTAGGTTCACGTTGTGAATTATGCTTGGTTTCCTTTTTTGTCTCCATAGTAGCCATGGTCTAATTTGTTCTTACTTTAGTCTACTCTTTAAGATATTAAGGTTATTGGAATTGTGCTTATCATAAGCATAAAGAAGAAAGGCTATAAAAGATGATTCTTTTTTACTATCTTCTTTGTTTGCAAGGGAAGGCAATCAAATCTAATTGAGGTTTGATAAGATTGTAGATAACAACAACAAAGTTGGGTAACCTGTTTTTTAAGTTGTATAATTTCTGGTTCAAGACAACCGACTTTACATGATAGACCAGATGACAGTAACAAAGGAGGGGCTGTTTTCTTTCTTGTTTGACAATGGTTCTATTAGGATTGCTAAAATGTTGTTTAATTTCAAAATTTAGAACAAGTTTTATATCTTTGTTTGTCCATCTTTCTTTTTCTTTATTCTTATTTCAATATTTTGTTGGTGTGAAGAGTTTGATATTAGTGATGATTGTCTCAATGTTGAGTTTATTCGGTGTTATCTCAATAGAACCTCAGACATGAAGATTGATTAAGGTTTGGCGGCCAGTGACTATTACATTTGTTCAGATGCTCATTACAAGTATGTTTAGGTATGACAATCTTTTTCAATTTGTTAGCACTTTTAGCACAGACCTCACGAAACAAACATTATTAAGTTAATACTGTAATTTTGGCTACTAATTAATAATTCTTCTATTTGTCCTACGTTACTCCTTGTACTATTAAAGTTTTTACCATTTAATGTGTTGTGCTTCTAGATGTAGTTTGGACTAAGAATTGCTAGTGGGATTGTCACACTTCATTTTCTTTAATTTCTAGTGTATAAGTTTCTTTTTGACAATATCAGATGTTCTTGTCGGATTGCATAATATAGCTTATAAATTATATGTTTTTTCTTTGGATGTGTTCTACTACTCAATATAGCTTACAAATTATATGTTCTTTTTTCTTTGGATGTGTTCTACTATCCGACTACTTCCAACTTCATTGCAAGAGAATGATTTCATTTCCTTAATTCACTATTTTTGTGCATTATCTTGTCATCTTTTTTAAAATTAATTGCTTATGTTCATGCTTTTTGAATTTGTTTATAAAAAGAATTGAATTATTAAGTTGCTAGTTTTTAGACTATATTATTTTTCTTGATTAAATTAAGGTCATAATAAAGTAGTTAGTATTTCATTTTTTAGATGTATCAACCTGTTTATGAGCATAGTAGTTTTACAATTCTAATATACTTCTTGTTTCTTTTTTTTTTGGTAGGATGGTGATGATTAGGAGTAGATAAGGAGGTACTTCATGAAGAATTTTGGAGCGCCCATACATATAGGTTTTGTTTAGTATTTAGATTAATTCATTTATATACCATATGGAATGGCGGACAATATTGTAGATGAATATTTTAGCTAGTGTTCTTTTTGTATTTTGAATATGTTAAATGTTGAACTTTTCAAGTCCTTATTGACTATATATTATATATATGCAATTTTTTGGTCGTTTACCTTTGGTAATATACATTAATATCTATAAATTGCTTTTAATGAATATATGGATGTTGCCTACATAATGATAAGAGATTACTTTTAAGGTTAAATATTATTGGTATTGCTTTTACGTTAAATATTATTGGTAACGAAAGAATAAATTCTTGCTTTTATTATTACAAATTGATGCCTAAAGAATTCACTTTGTTGCCTTGTTTATTTAATATCGTTGCCTAAAAAGACTTAAAGTGTTGCAATATCTATTTAAACTTGTTGTTATAGTTTGAAACTAATGTATTGCCTTAGTTAAAACTTAAAGCAACATTTTTTTATTTTGTCATTAACAAATTCTTTTGCGTTATACTATTGCAGTGCCACATCTTGTAACGATAAGAATTTTATTGCCTTAATATAAATACAACAATAATTGTACTTATAGCTATACTTTTGTCTGTTGCCTAAAGCACTTTGTGTTGTGGTGAGTTAAAAGTGTTCACAAGTTCTCTATAGTTTTATTTATAGATAGGTTTCACATCAATATTGGGCTTAATGGTTATGATCAATAAACTTAAATTTAAGCAACTTTGGTTGTGAAAAAAAAAAGAAATAAAGATTGTGCTAGAGTTGAATTTGATGTTTTCAATATTTTAGGAAAAAGTAAACTTCAATAAATATTTACTGACTATTATTTCTTGCATATTGTTTACACAGATAGAAGAAGCCAAAAAATGCAAATTTAAATCAAATATTTTTACCAAAAAATAAGTTAAATCATAACATCAACTGCTTATTTAAAGATATTTGGTAAAATTAATTGTTTAGTATTAATTGTTTATGTGTGAAATGACTTACGAGGACGTGACATAAAAAAAGGATTTATAATGACATGAATATTATAGCTTAGTATTTATTTGAATATTCTCATAAGAATTTCTACTTATGTTTGAATTTGCTTCAATCAATCAATCAAAATTAAATAAATTAAAACCTATATGCCTATGTCCAAAATAAAAAATAAATATTTAAATTAATGTTAGGAACTAAATTGAAAAAATGTAGTAGTTAATGAGGAAAAAACTTATTTTTAATTATATGAAAATGTAATCCTTAATAAAATTAGTATTATCTTATAACTAAAGCTAAAAAAAGATTTTTATTATAATTTTAAACATTATTAAAAAAATTAATAACTATTTGAAGAAACATTTTTATGTTTAAAAATATTTAAATATAAAAATATATTTTAAATTAATGATTTAAGTCTTCTTAACTACAAAATTTAACCCAAGTATTAATAAGTATAATGAACACAACTTGAAACTTTCCTACCCAACTCAATCTTTAAATCTAACATTATAGAAAATTTTGGTTAGTGTAAAATAATAAGGTAGTGATTTTTGTATTGTACAAACCAAATCTAATGATACTTATTTTATTTAATTGACAATGGAATAACTTTTAAAAATAATTGTATTGATATAAAGCACAAAATTTTGTTAAAGAACAAATTCTAACTTAGTTTAATTTTTGAATAAACCAGAGTATTTTTTTTGACTTCGAGTAAATTGAATTTATACTTATTTATCTCTCTCTCTCTCTTTCTCTCTCCTATCTTCTCTTGTAATTTGTAATAACTTTTAAGAACAATAGTCTTTTTGTATCTTAATTTCTCAACCGCTAGAGCAAAACGCTCTTTATAGGAAAATTTTCAAAAACAGCGGATTATGTGCAATCTACCAACCTAATCAACTGATTACCAAATTTGATTATCAATGGTTTGACATCGTCAAATAGTCAAATACCTCTCAATCCACCAATAAATAGCTAATCAGCCATTTATCAAACAAGACTTTTATCTCTATCTCTCTCTTCCTCTCCCCTCTCCGCTCTTGTAGTCTGTAATAATTTTTAGGCACAATTGTCTTTTCATCTTGGAGCAAAATGCTTCTTATAGAAGCGTTTTGGAAAACAACGAATTGGGTTCAATCTGTCAACCCAATCAACTGATTATTAAACATAATTATCAGTAGTTTGACATGATCAAACAATCAAATAACTCTCAATCCACTAAAAAAAATTGATCAGTCGTTTACCAAACATGGCTAATATCCTTCAGTTTCATTGTGCAGTGAAAGAGAAAAGAGGTTCACTAAAATCAGTTTTGGAGGTTCTGCAGTAGCTGTCATCGAGGCTTTTCATTCAAGTGGAACAAGATTCAAGCCATAACGGGCCATTCTTCCTACGAAGCTTCACGGAGGCATTGCACTAATATTGAGCTATTTTTAACTCACTTAAGACTAGACGCTATGTTGCCTAAGTACGATACAAAGAGGGCCAAGATAGAGCAATCCTTCTTCGTACAAGAGATCAAGAACATTGTTAGCTGTGAAGGACCAGACAAAATAGAAAGGCATGGAAGGACTGACCGATGGCGTAGGAGGACGAGTCGAGCTGGACTCTAGATGGCACCTATCAGTATGATATATAAGCCAAACAGTGGCTGATAAAGGTTAAAGCTTTTAATGGTTATATGGCTGCAGAAGAGAAAGGGTGCTTAGTTCTGGGATGGAAATCAAAACCCATCATAAGTAACGAAGGGGGATACATTAAACAGAAGTAATAAAGAGGGAAAGAGAGGAAGAGGTAGAGGAGGCCAATGACAAGGAGGAAGGGGACGATGGCGCTGAATCAGGAGATGAATGAGGTCAACCAAATTGGGATTTTATAGGTTAATTAGGGTCTTAAGGCTTTATTCTATTTAAATTTTTGCAGTAAAATTTGAACATTTTGCAAATGCTAGAATTCATTTTAAATGCCTCAAAATATTAGAAATTAACTTGTAATTTTCTGAAATATTAGTTATAATTGCATCTTTTGCATATAGAAGAAATATTGACAGAGATCTAGAGTTTGGCATTAATACATGTAGAACTAACCAGGTATGTATATTTTCTTTCATATTTATTTATTAGCAACAAATATTTAGTGAAAGTATAATTAAGATAATAATTCGGAGTTTAATATGTTTATGTTTGTAAGTTTCATCAATATACTTCAAAATGATTATTGGTGGTGGTGTTGCGTGTAACCGGAAGTAAGAGAAATCATGATTTTGAACTCAAATAAAATAGAGGATGTTGAATAGAAGTATGAGAGTGGAGCATTTGGTAGATGGCAATACGATTTATATAATGTTTCTAACAAACCTATGATATTAATGTAAGAAAATTATATTATGCTTATAGGCACTTATTACAAGTGATGGCGTCATTTGGTCTTCAGTGTGATCTTTCAATACCTTAATCCATATTTCATATTTCTTATCTAGGAAAAATTTCATGCTAAGAGAACAAATAAGAATTAGATTATGCATATCTCAACTCAATTGCAGGATTGGTTGGCATTTACACACTATTATTGAGTTACATTTTAGAGACTGGCTAACATTTTAACTAATTTGTCCATTGCTGAACAAAAGCAAAAGCTGTGAGATTTACACTTTAGTATTTGTATTTGGCACTTGTATAAGATGTTACAATAAGTTCGTGTCTTTATATTGTGTACATTTTTAGTATGCAATATGTTATTGCTAATACTTATAACTTATAGTGGAAACAGTAATGATGAAGCCTCTCTATCTTCTTTAAAAATTTTCTAATTTTTGACTACTTTTTCATTCCCGCTCGTTTTGTGGTTTACTTTAATTCCCTTTCTTTTACCCTTCCTAAACATGACAGGAGATATACATAAGGTTGGTGTTATTCTTAATTTCTAGTGGAAATAGTGGTAGCTATCACCAACTCTTCGGAGGGTCCCCTAGCTATCGGTGACCCTTTACCATCCATAGAATCATTCCCACCTCTGTCCCGTGGAAGCTTAAAGGCAAAGAGGTAGGAAAATCTGCTGGGTTCAAGGATAATGGAGATACTTCTTAGCGTAAGTTGTTGAATGGCGGAGCATGGAGAAATAAGATTAGTATTCAGCACCATAAAGGTAAGCTAAAATACTATCCAAATGTTCTATAAGATGGAAATTTTCTCCTCCTATGGAGTTGCTACAAGTAGGCACAAGAGCTTGGTCCAATGCATTGGTTGTATTTTTTTGGTCTAAAACAATGGCTTTCCCAGCAGTTAATGCGTGGGCAATGGCAAGATGGGGCAAGAAAGGTCTCGAAAAAGTTATGCTAATGGAGGATGGGATTATGCTATTCAAGTTTACTGAGACTTTATATCTATCTGAGATCATTGAACAAGGACCTTGGCACATAGGGGAACAGCCCCTGTTTTTACGGCAATGGAAATCAAGGATGGGATTGGAAAGAGGTTCGATCAAGGTTACTCCATTATAGGTTCAGTTTCATGGTTTACCGATGGAGTATTGGATGGTGGAGGGTTTGAGTCATCTAGCTAGTGCTCTGGGCAAACCTATCTGTATGGACTCTTAGATTGCAATAATGGACAAAACTGGGTATGCTAAGATATTTATTGAAGTCCCTAAAAATGCTAAGACATTTATTTGTAAGGTTCCACCATAATATCTTATATTGAATAGAATCTTGTCCTCACCATATCTAGATACTTACTGATAGATTGTAGCTATCTATCAAGAAGTTGGAATGCATACAGTACAAGGTTCAAAAGGAATTTGAGAAAGGTTACAGAGCCAATGTGAAGAAGCTTGACACTAACTTTCAATTTTACAAATGACGAAGAGTTGTTGAAGTACATGTAATTTTCCTTACAATTGTTGAGGATTGTAGAATTTGCTTTTGTATTTCATAATAATAAAAGCACATGTAATTTTCATTTGTATTTTGAATATGTTCAATGTTGATTTTTTAAGTCCTTATGGACTATATATTATATAAATGTAATTTTAAATTATTTACCTTTAATAATATGCACACAATTAAGACGTACATTAACATCTATATATTAATTTTAATGTATATATAGATGTTGCCTACATAATAACAAGGGCTTAATTTTACGTTAAATATTATTAGTAATGAAAGAATGAATTGTTGTTTCTATTGTTACAAATTGTTGCCTAAAAAGACTTAAAGTGTTGCAATATCTAATTAAAATTGTTGCTATAGTTTGAAACTAATGTATCGCCTTAGTTAAAACTTAAATCAACATTTTTTATTTTGTTGCCTTATACTTATTGCAATGCCACTTCTCGTAATGATATGAATTTTGTTACCTTAGTAAAAAGGCAACGATAATTGAACTTATAGCAATGCTTTTGTCTGTTGCCTAAAGCACCTTTTGTCATAGTGGTAATTAAATGGATGAGGCCCTCCTAAAATTAGTGGGTCCCATTTATTCTAACTCTATTTTGCTCTGTTTAGTAGTTTTGATTAGGTATGACTTATTTTGTGAGGATAATCCCAATAGAAGTCAAATTCTTTATATTTAATCTTGATCTTTTCTTTTATCCATCATTTTTAAGAAGATTAGATAGGGTTTAGGATTATATAAAGGATAAAGGTGTGAGAGTAATCCTCTTATCACCCTCTCATCTTAGTTCTTTTTTCTTTTTCTACTTTCTTAAATAATTATTTAGCTTTCTCTTCTTTCGTCTTTAAGAACCATATGCAACTAAACTCTTTTCTTTTAAGCAAAAGGTTGATTGAAGTTTGATTCTTTAAGAATTGTAAGACCTAATTGTTCTTCTTTACTCTTTTATTCTTTTATATTTATATTTTTTTATGTTTACTAAACTATTTTTTTTGGTTAAAAAGGTCTATTGTTCATTTATCAAAACAATATATTTCCAACTGGAATTATTGAATCCATAATTATTTCATTTCTATAATGCTTAATGGTGAAATAATAGGGTTCAATAAAGGACATAACTCATATTATGTAGTTATATAATCTAGACTAAATAAACTATATTTGTACATTTTTTTGGTGATGGTCCTTATAATTTTTAATGTTATCAATATATTAAATCCTAAGAGCTTATTTAGGGTTATTTGTTAATAAGAGAATTAATTAAAAAACTTATTTTGGTTAATGGGAAAGTAAGAAGAAATAGGTTGTTAGACCTTGATAACAACTATAATCAATTTATTCAGTAATGGAAGGGTATACCTTTACATCAATGATCAATTCAAAGAATCAATACCAAAATTATACCTTGGGCTAGATGTTTGTTATCTTTTTTTTCTTCAGCAAATTGCATTCTTAATTTAATTTTCTATTTTTAATTTATTTCAATTTCCATCTCAAAGTCCTCCTTTTTTTGTTATCTTAGACAAAGAAATAAACTTTATCAGTCCTTATGGATTTGTCTCTACTTATCGCTATATACAATTCACTTGTGATTAAAGTAGGATTATATTTGTTGGATACAACACCTATCAAATTTTGGTTCCATTTCTGAGATTGGTGTCAAAGCAAATTTATTTCTTTTATGCCTCAAAATTCTTATGTAGTTAAACTTTAATACAATCTAGAGATCAAGAAACTAGTCACGAGATTAAGGTAGGAAACCAAGTTACTAGATAAGTAAGAATTTTCCTCTTTATCTCCCAAATTATAATCAACATTTGATTTGACATAGTACTTTAGTGACTTTGAAATTGAAACAACCATGGTTAATCAAAAGAGAACCTTGAGAGAATTGGCAGCACTAATTTTGACTTAACAACCTCTTTGAATCAAATATTTAAACCTGAATGTAGGTTTTAAGTTTAGTTATGATATGATTCATTTTTTTCATAGCTTTCCTGGCTTTAAGAATGAACATCCTTGAATTTCAAGTGGTGTGCTCAAGTTTTAATCCAAGAGGTGTATTCAAGGAGAAAATTAAGTTATATGCTTTCCCATTCTTGCTAGGTGATAATGAAAAAGATTGGCTATTTTATTTGCCTCTTAGGTCTATTACTATATGGATATATATAGTGAAATTGTTCCCAGAAAAATTCTTTGCCACTCTAAAAAATGCATGAATAAGAAGGGAAATATATGGAATAAAGAAAAAATGTTGAAAACCTTTATGAGTATTAGGAAAGATTCAAGTAAATATGTGTAAATTGCCTTCAAACAGAATTTTTGAAGAACTTCTCATTCAATAATTTTATGAAGGATTATTACCAATGAAGTAAGGATGATGGATGTAACTAGTAGAGGTTCTATACTGAATAATACTCCTCAAGACTCTAGATATTTTGATCTCCATCATGGCTATAAATTCTTAGCAATTTGGCTTTAAATAAGACTCATATTTAAGATGAGTGAATGAGGTCAACATGTCAAATCATTGACAATAAATTTATAAATCAACCTCTCTTATTCCATGGATGGTCATGGAAAAGATCTCATAAGTCAATGCTTGTATGATTTGCACTAATCCTAACCATCCAATCAAAATTTGCCTAAAACTTCACGATAATACTCAACAGCAAGCCAATGTAATTAAAGGATTTTTCAAGTCCACTATAAAGGAATGTGATCCTTACTGCAACACTTACAATCTAAGATGGAGGGATCACCCTAACTTTAGTTATAAGTAAGGCCACAAATTTTGGAAATTTTAGATCCAACTAGTTGGTCCACCATAACATCCCACCTCAAAGCATGGTATGTCTTTTCAAGTTATGGTTAAAGCACTTATTACTAACTCATAAAAATTTCAACAGGAGACAAAATCAAGTATCCAAAATTTGGAAAATCAAATTAGTCAATTGACATTATCAATTAGTAGACTAGAGAATTAAAATAAGTTGCCATCATAGCCTATTACCAATTTGAGACAAAATGAAAGTGTAATCACCATGTGGGTTGGAAAAGAGTTAATTAGAAGTCAAGTCGACATAATCAGCATTGCGATGTGAAGAACTTTACTTATAGAAATAGAAGGAACATATATCACAAGAAACCAAAAGAAGTCCAAGAATAACTTATGATCATACCTTAGAGGAGGAGACATAAAAAGAAGTGATAAATCCCTAACAACAATCTAATCATTTGAAGGTGATCAATGGACAACAATCAAAAGCATTGGCAACTAAACTTCCCTTCTCTAAAAGATTTTTAAAATTCAAGAAAGAGGAGGATGAGAAAGAAATTCTTAAGACCATTCGAATCTTTTTATAGGTAAAGGTAAACATTTATTTACTTGATGTAATAAAACTAGTACCTTTATATGAAAAAACTATCAAAATGTGCATTGATTCCTTCCATTCGAGCTAAAGAGTTCTAAAAGTAGGAACCTTGGCCTCTCTCTATTTTTTCAATTGCATTAGGATTGTTACAACCTCTAGCAGATGGTTCAAAATTGATTCTAAAAGAACCTATTTCACCAAGTCAAAATACCGAACCAAAATCAAAGTAGTAAGTATTTGGACATGCTTTGTTTGCTTTGCTCTTCTTCTTCTTGAGAACTGACAAGAGTGGATAAGACAACTGCTTCTGAAATCATATTTGTTTGCAGCTAATAGTTCTATCCTACTTTGATTTTTTATGATTGATCCGAATAACTCTATAAGATAACAGATCTATAATTATACACCAATAAAGGTAAACTAAATGGTAATATAAGGAAGTGTGGGGGAGGATGTGCCAATTATTCTCCAACCCCTTAAGTTTAGAGACATCGGTATGTTCACTATCTCATGTACGTTAGCAGTGCTAGAATTAAGAAGCTATATGTGATTATGCTTTAATTATCATGCTTTAATTCATGTCATGCTTTTATATATTTATGAATCTTTTAATTGTTTCCAATGAAAGAGGCATATATGTTAATCCAAATTGCCAATAGATATGTTGTGTACCTCATAGGAGCCTCAGAGGATGTTTTAGTGTAAGTCAACAAATTGGTTTTTCGACTGACTCCTATGTACTTGATATGAAAGAGGATAATTATACCAAATCTACATCATTTTGCAAGGGATGCAATTTCTTAAGACATTTAGAATGAATATTGATATACACAGTGGTGCACTCACTGTATATAATTTAATGGAGAAATCATTAAATTTAATACATATGATACTATGAGATATCTTAATGTCGTGTCATATGTCTCTATTGTTGATGTTATTAATCCTTTAGTGTAGGAATTTTTTATATTAGATGATGATGACAATCTAAAAGTCACATTTAGCAATGACCACTCCATAAAAATTAGAGAAAGATTTTGTCATCCATTTTGATATTTAAGATGCAGTCTTTGAACTAAAATCACTTGATACCATAAGTTATAATTTTGTTAATGTTTAATTTCCACATTTTCATGAAAACTTCTTCCTTCTATCTTGTAGGCATCTAAATCAAAATTGAAACCCTTGCCTCTTCATTTGAATTATATGTTTCCGGTGACATTATCTAATGAACTTGTAACTTTAAAAGAGGGAAAGTTAGTCAACGTGCTTAGAGAATTTAAAGAGGCCATCGATTGGGCTATAATTGATATTAAAAGATTAAGTTCATCCACTTGCATACATAGAATATCGATGGAAGAAGGATGCAAACCTTCAAGAAAAGCTCAGTGTATATTAGATAGACCTATGATGGATTATGATGGATATAATGAAAAAAAGATTTTGAAACTTCTTGATGCAGTTATGATCTACCTATTTTTAATAGCAAATGGGTATGTCCTATTCACATTGTTCCAAAGAAAATATATATAACTATGATCAAAGATCCTAATGGTGAGTTAGTTCCAACTCATATTCAAAATGAATGGCATGTTTATATAGATAATAAGAAGCTAAATTCTACAACTAGAAAAGATCATTTTTCACTTCCATTTATAGATCAAATGATGGAACGTCTAGCTTATCATTCTCACTTTGTTATCTTGTTGGTTATTTAGGATTCTATAAAATTTTAATTGCACCGAAGGATCAAGATAAAACCACTTTCACATACATGTTTGGTACTTTTGCTTATCAGTACATGCCATCTGGAATTTGCGATATGATAGGTGCGCATTAGTCTATGTTTTTCTATGTATTTGGCATGTGTTTTCTTGCATACTTGTTGATTATTGTTATAGTTTGGGATTCATTTTGTATATTTTTGTTTAGTTTGATTTCCATTATTGTTCTTTTATGTTTGATGTTAATTTAGGGTAAGAATTGACTATTTTTGTGTAGGAAAGAAGATGGAGCAACTTGGAGATTGAGCTAGAAATCAAAAGGAAAAGAAAAGAGGAAGTGTTTTGTGGCCAATTCCTACGATCGTGGGAATCATGACAATTCCCGCAATCATGGGAATCATAATTCGAGACAATATAGGGGGCTTCATTAAACTTAGGGTTTTTGGACTATTTAAGCATCATTAAGCCTCCATCTTGGGAAAGGACGAGACCCTTCTATAAAAAGACCATCTTTAGAGTGAAGAACATATGTTTGGAGCCTCGAGGAAGGATTGAAATCAATGATCATCATCAAGATTGGGCATAATAACACATTAACACTAAAATTTCCAGATTTTGGCAAAGAAGAGAAGGAGTCTTTTTATTCAATTTTCTGTCAATCTTACTTCTTTTCTTTGTAAAATGGTTTATTTGAATGTTGATGATGTTATGGAGACCATATTAGGTTGATTTAGTTTTAGGGATTGCTTTTGAACTATTTTGTTAGAACTCCTATTTTGTTGAATTGAATGAAGTTGTCTTTGATAATTGTTCGTTTAAATTATTATCTTGCAACAAATCGATAGAGTGAGTAAGATAAATTTGTGTAGGATTGTACAATGAGAGTTGATGACCTATAGACTTAAAATTATCACGTTAATTGAATAGTTAAAAGAGAGATCTTGGCTAGTCAATTGATCACCCATAGAATAGTTTAATAACTAGTTGAATAGGTTGAGTCATTGGGTAGGCTGAGAGATCATCAAATTGATTTCCTTAAATTCGATTAGGGACAATTAATTATACCTTAAGAAGGGGTAGTTATTACATTCAGAAATCTAGGTTGAGATACAATTCAATCAATAAAATAAGAGGGAGACAAAATAGGGAAAAAAGTAATCTTTAGTCTTTAGATTTTTGAATTCTGATTTTTCTGCACGTTGGTTTGTCTATTGTTTTGAGTTAGTCTTTTAATTTTAATTTAATTTTCCAGATTATTTACTTTTAACAATTTCACTTCTTAAACAAATTTTTATCTAAATTAAGTGGTGTTTGGGCATCAATCCCTGTAGGTTCGATATCCGCTCTTTTAAGCTACAAGTCACGACCCGTTCACTTGCGATTTTTGAATGTAAAACAAGTAGATAGGTTTTACCATCAACAAGTTTTTGGTGCCGTTTATGGGGATTGATTGTTTAGCATCTTGTTTAATTTAGATTACTTTGATTTAAGAGTTTTTTTATACTTTTCCTTGCGTATTTGCAAGTACATGAACACAAGGAGCATGCGAAGATCGACAGAAATTAGTAAAGAAGAGTTTCCTAATTTTACGAGACATATCAAGACATCTTAAAGTGAGAGTGAGACATCTAAAGAACTAGAAGCTAGTAAGAAATGGAAAGAACGACGATGGAAGATAGATATTATAAGGAGCAAGGAATTTTTACAAATTACAATGAGGCACAATATGGTTGGGAAAGTACCGATTCTTATTAGAACACATACACTGCGGGATGGCAAAATCACCCAAATTTTTATTGGTCCAATAATATAAGTACTCATATGGAACATCAAGACCTATTTGAATTTCAGCAAGATCGAATTAAAGCGATGGAGAGTAAGTTGGACAAGTTTATGGAAATGTTTGGTTCCAAACTGACAGCTCAAGAAGAGAATCAAAAGAGGATGTTTTCCAGCTAGGTGGAAAGTTAAAAGAGACTGAAAAATAAATTCAATCAAATTCTTGAAAATCATGCCGCTTCTATTCTTAATTTGAAGATTCAAGTAAGATAGCTTTCTCATGAATTTTGTAAGAGAAGTGTGAAGAATCTATGAGAAACATGGAATTACATCAACGGGAGCAATATGAGGCTATCACACTTAAGAATGAGGAAGAGCCAGACGAACTAGTGGAACACCATGCTAAACCCTACTTTATTGAAGAACAAGAGACGAAAAAAAGAGATTGAAGAAAAGACTGTCAACCCTCCCTATTATTCACCAGTTCTTGATATACCAAAGGTGAACATCAAAAAATCTTTGGTAGATGTTCATAAAAGGAATTCTATCTTTTGGATTGATGATAATCAAGAGACATTTTACATAAATGATGTATTTAAGAATCCGAAGGATAGTAGCTCATTCAGGT
>JAOTAY010000002.1:14301610-14315057 GCA_025629805.1 Erythroxylum baracoense
AACATGAATTTGGTTTTATCAATTCTCTCTTAAAATAATTAATAAATAATTTAAGTAAATTAAAAATTTGTAATTAGCGTAATTCATAATTTTAACTATAACTATTAACTTATTGACTTTTCAATTAAATTTCTAATTAATTGAATTAAATGTTCTAATTAATCATGACATACCATTGCATACGTCTCAATAACTTTATTCTATCATAATTAATTAATTATATGTTGTTATAATTTAAGGTTGTCATATAATACATATATTAAAAAGAAAGAAAGGTGAAATTTTTATTAATTTTATGAAACATGACTTTGGTTTTATCAATTCTCTCTTAAAATAATTAATAAATAATTTAAGTAAATTAAAAATTTATAATTAGTGTAATTCATAATTTTAACTATAATTATTAACTTATTAACTTTTCAATTAAATTTCTAATTAATTGAATTAAATGTCCAATTAATCATACCATACCATTACATACATCTCAAATACTTTATTATATCATAATTAATTAATTATATGTTGTTATAATTTAAGGTTGTCACATAATACGTATATTAAAAAGAAAGAAAGGTGAAAATTTTATTAATTATTGAAATATGAATTTGGTTTTATCAATTCTCTCTTAAAATAATTAATAAATAATTTAAGTAAATTAAAAATTTGTAATTAGTATAATTCATAATTTTAATTATAACTATTAATTTATTAACTTTTCAATTAAATTTCTAATTAATTGAATTAAATGTCCTAATTCTTCTTATCATACCATTACATTCATCTCAATAACTTTATTATGTCATAATTAATTAATTATATGTTGTTATAAATTAAGGTTGTCACATAATACATATATTAAAAAGAAAGAAAGGTAAAAATTTTATTAATTTTATGAAACATGATTTTGGTTTTATCAATTTTCTCTTAAAATAATTAATCAATAATTTAAGTAAATTAAAAATTTGTAATTAGTGTAATTCATAATTTTAACAATAACTATTAACTTAATAACTTTTCAATTAAATTTCTAATTAATTGAATTAAATGTTCTAATTAATCATACCATACCATTACATGCATCTCAAT
Organism: Erythroxylum baracoense; assembly: GCA_025629805.1. NCBI lineage: Eukaryota > Viridiplantae > Streptophyta > Magnoliopsida > Malpighiales > Erythroxylaceae > Erythroxylum > Erythroxylum baracoense. The sequence goes on from JAOTAY010000002.1 coordinate 14,302,697, forward strand.
AATTTTATTATATCATAATTAATTAATTATATATTGATATAATTTAAAATTGTCACATAATACATATATTAAAAAGAAAGAAAGGTAAAAATTTTATTAATTTTATGAAATATAAATATATCGTATATGATATGCTTATAACACTTTAACTCTTTAAGGACGAGAATGATTTAAAGTAATAATTTGATTTTATCAATTCTCTCTTAAAATAATTAATAAATAATTTAAGTAAATTCAAAATTTGTAATTAACGTAATTCATATTTTTAACTATAACTATTAACTTATTAACTTTTCATATAAATTTCTAATTAATTGAATCAAATTTCCTATTTAATAAATAATTTAAGTAAATTAAAGTTTTGTAATTAATAACTATAACTATAACTATTAACTTATTAACTTTTCATATAAATTTCTAATTAATTGAATTAAATGTCCTAATTAATAAATAATTTAAGTAAATTAAAGTTTTGTAATTAATGTAATTCATAATTTTAACTATAACTATTAACTTATTAACTTTTCATATAAATTTCTAATTAATTGAATCAAATTTCCTAATTAATAAATAATTTAAGTAAATTAAAGTTTTGTAATCAATGTAATTCATAATTTTAACTATAACTATTAACTTATTAATACCATTACATACTTCTTAATAACTTTATTATATCATAATTAATTAATTATATGTTATTATAATTCAAAGTTGTCACATAATACATATATTAAAAAGAGAAGATGTGAAAATTTTATTAATTTTATGAAATATGAATATATGATATCATTGATATCCTTATAACACTCTAAGGATGAATGATGAAAAGGATTGAAAGTATACTTATATCTTATATCAAGGCTTACATTAAGGATCTAACAAATTACTCTTAAGAAAATTTTAATTAGAGTGACTTAGGTATAAATGAATTCTCTGACATTAGAATTTAGATAGGAAAAAAATTATAAATGTAATTTATATAAATTTAGATTAATTAGAATATAATGATTTTAGAAACAAAGCAAAAGAACTATTTTTTTGACTTAATGAAATAAATAATTTGTAAAAACAAATCAAAAAAATGTAAATACATATTTGTTTTTATATCCAAATTACTTATATATTATTTTAGAATTCATACATTAGGATTAATAACGTGAATAAGTGACTAATTCAATTTTAAGATTAATATAAATACATATATGCATAATGTATATATTATGTAAATATCAAAAATAAAATAAAAAGATTAAAATGACTTGTTAACGGGAAATAATTATGACAACATTATCATTGCTATATATTTTTAATAAATACAAATTGGTTCGTATTTTATATCTTTTATTTTATATAAATATTTTTGTATAATTTTACAAAATACTATAAATGATTATGTTATAATTTATAATTTATTAATTTTAAAAAATACAACTACAATTTTTAAAATTGTCTTCAAAAATTTTAAAAATATAGTAAACACCTGAGCCGACTCAGGCCCGACGGGCAGTTCGTGGCCTGGGCGGGGCGGGTCATGGGCTTGACCACAGATCGGGGGGCCCACACAGGCCGGGCCATTCCGGCCCTCTCGCAAAATTGTTTCGACCGACCGAGATGAGCCATCGTTGGCCCGGACCTAGCCTGGCCCGTTGACATGACTACTTCCAATTGTGACAAATAACTCTAAATTACTAACTATAATCCATCAATTCTTTTTATTGGTAAATCAAAATACAAGATATTAGAAATGCACAATCACAATTATTTAGAAACTTTCATACTCCGGAATATGTCAATTAAGTGTAATTTTTCTAAATCAATATTCGTGTGTGTGTATGCTCATATTATGAATATGAATGAAATCCTAAAATCATATCCTAGATGCACCAAATTTATTCTAATATGATGTAATTTAGTAATCTAACACTTTAATCCCTCGGTAGGTTTGGAAATTGACTATTACACTAAGCCATGTACTAAGAAATATATGGCTAAGTTATACTCACAAGGAGTTAAAAACTAAAAATAGGAATCACTGTAATGAGTCTAAATAAGTGGAAAAAAAGCCTTCCACAATTCTTATGATTCCAAAAAGGAATAAGGCCAACTAAATTAGGAAAGGAAAAGAACCTCCCATAGAGAAAAAATCTTGCTTATATCATATTTAGCTAGCCTTGGATGCAATTTTAATTTCCACAATGATGGAAAGGACAATTTTCTTAGAATTATAGTTTTATATTGGATGGTTTTTCAATATTAGATGGTGTTTATTAAATAAATAAATTTATTATTTTTTGTTTAATAACATCATCTAGTTCTTATAATATCTAGTTAAATTTTTGACATGCTAGACTTAGACATATCAGATAAAATTGATAAAGTCAATGGGTAAAGCATATTTTATTTAGAAGACCTACAAAAAATAAAATAGTCCACTTGTGAACATTGGCTAACAAAATAGTAAAAATCATTGAGCATAGGAAAAAATTTTGTTAAGCTACTGCAAGTAAATTCAAATATATGTGGGCAAATGGATATGAAAGCACAACACAAAAGTACTTATTTCATCATATTTATCAATAATTATACTAATTATAGTTATATATTTATTTGATTTCTCAAACTTTGAAACACTTTTTTGTTTCAAGAAGTATATGACTTTGTTTGAGAATCAATAAAATAAAGTTGATAAAGACTTGAAGAACTGATCAAGTATAAGAAAAGTTATTTAATCAATTCAAGAGGTCATATGATGAAAATTGAATGGATAGCTAATGAGTATCATATAAAGCCATAAATAAATTGGTGGTGCAGGGATAAGAAATAGTAGTCTTCTCATAGTTAGGTCTATTATGGCACAAGCATATTTGCCTATCACCTATGGAGGTAATGTGCCATTGATGATCAAATATGCACTTGATAGGATGCTTATGAAATCATATCCTGAGATAATATGAGATAAGGATAGGTAAGAGACCTGATTAACCATATCTGGCTTCTTGAGAATATGTTTATTACCTATATTCATGGTCCCTTTTTCAAGAGGGAAGAAGTGCATCTTTAAAAGATATCTTCTAAATATTCCAAAGGATATATGTTCAAAGGCGAACATGATAATAGATAAGTATTGAATTTATGTCACAAGATATCTCATTCTTAAGAATGATCTTTCAAACAAGAAAAACTAGTTGAAAACTTATCTCTATATGAGAGACTAATTTAGAATGTTCTTGTAAGATAAGACCAATTGAATGATATTCATCCAAATGGAAGCAATTTAGGAGATGATGAATTTGTTTTTGATCATTGACAATTACAACCCAATAGGAGTTCTTTGCCACTATCTAATTCAAGTAGGAGAAATATAAATATAAAGAGATTCATTTCTCAAATATTCATTATACAAATATTATGAGCGGACTGTTCCTTATATAATTTTGAAGTTGAAAGGAATAACCTTTAGGCCATGTTTGGTTGTCATGGATTCTTGTTTGGAAAAGTAATCTTTTTCCTAAAATTTATATTATCATGTTTGGTTCAATTTTTTAAGTAGTTAGAAAAATAAAAACCTTTCCAATATAGGAAAAGTAGTAGCACTTTACTTGGATTCTAAATCTCATCACCCATTGGCATTTTGATTACTTTCCTCAGGAATTTAATCTAAAAAATACGCTAGTCAATTCAACCCTTCCTTCTCTCTCAACTCTACGATAATTCTTTTATAATAATAAGAAATTTAATAATAATAATAATAAATGTAATTAATAAAATTAATTATAATAATAAGTAGAAAATTAATAATAATAATTATTATAATAATAAATTAATAAGAATAATAAAATCAATAATAATAATAATAAATATAATTGACAAATTTAATAAAAATAAAATTAATAATTAGTAGAAAATTAAAAATTATTATTATTATTATGAATAATAAAATTAATAAGAATAATAAAAATAAAAATAATAAATAAATAAATAATAAAAATAAATAAATAAATAATAAAATTAATAAGAATAATAAATTTAGTAGTAGTAGTAATAATAATAATAAATATGTATAATAACAAAATTAATAATAAAAATAAATATAATTGATAAAATAATAAATTTAGTAATAATAAAATTAATAATAAGTAGAGAAATAATAATAATAATTAAGAATAATAAAATTATTAATAATAATAAATTTAATAATAATGCACTATTTGTATTTTTATTTTCAATGTTAGAAAAAAATTTGACATTTGATTTTAATTTTAAGATTTATCTTTTTAGTCGGTTGAGTTTTTTCAGTATTTTTTTAATATTATATTTATGATATAACAGTATTATATGATTAGAATATCAGGAATGAAAAAAATTAACATTTAATAATATAACTTGTATTACAAATTAATAATATTTAACGATTTCAATTTTTATTTGATTTGTAGGGATATAATTGGAAACACAAGTCAAAATTAAATTATATTCCATGAAATACTATTACATACCAAACACTATAATAAGAATCTACCCAACTTTCCTTTTAGAATTCTTGTAAGTATCCAAACATGTGAATATCTTTACTTTCCATAGATTTATTTTCTGAAGAATCAGATTCTAAATTCACTTTGCTTTCCCGTCAACCAAACAGAGCCTTATGGTAATTTCAAAAGAAAGTAATAAGACAAAGAATGTGAAAAAGGCTCTATCTAGTCAAGAATAAATATGTTATTCAAATGTTAAGTAAAAGATTAATGGTAGTTTTAAAAGATACAAAATGTGTCTAGTGGAAAAAGGATACATACAATCGAAGAGATCAATTATGAGAACAAATTCTCATTTATTACGAGGTTTATATCATTTTAATTGATTTTAGCCTTAGAATTGGAATAGATCTTAATATACATCAAATGGATGTATAGACCATGCTTTTAAACGAAGAACTAGATGAAGGAATCTATATGGCATAACCACTAGATTTCATTTAAAAGGACCAAGATAATTGCATGCTCAGTTTGTTAAAATCAATCTATAATCTTACATATTCTCAAAGTAAGTGCTATGTTACATTAGTACTATAATCATATCGTATGATTTTAGTATGATTGGAAAATATCACCTAGTACATGTTAAAAGATCTAATGATAAATATGTAATTTTATTGCTTCATGTGAAAGATATTTTTTTGGGTAGCTAATGACAATAAGTAGTTTGTCATAAGAATAAACAAATTGGCTATCAGGCATAATTAAAATTAAAAATATGTTGAAGGTTGTATACACCTTTATGGTGATGATCACTAAGTATCGTTCAAGTAGAGATTTCTTACTATTATAACCTACATATATTGACAAAATACTTAAACAGTTTTTGTATATAAGATAGTAAAGCATTTTTGTAATGTCAATTGCTAAAGGTGAACATTTAAATAATATGTAGTATATCCACAAATGCCGCAGAGCAAGTAAGAGATAAATATGGTTCTTTATTTCAAAGATCAGTAATCTCATGCATACTATTTTATGTATGAATAGATACATGGAAAGACAATATTAGAGAGCTCAAATATCAATATCAAATCGAACATATAGATATTAAGTATAACTATGTCAAGGATGTAGTAGCATAAAGAGAAATGAATATGTCTAATGACTATTTATGATACTTTTTATCAATGACAATAGTTTGTTTGTATCAAATATTTGATGTAATATATATTTAATTGAGAATTAAATAACATTTTTAGATTGAATTTTAAATGAAAGTTCAATTATAAAAATACGAGAATGCTTGATTTTGAATTAAGATTTCTATTCTAGAATTAATGTTAATTGAGCATTGAACATGAAGTTCTAAATACAAGAAGTATGTCAAACAAATACGAAATAGCTTTCCCCATGGGCGATCATCTCTATTATTTTGGAGGAATAGAGATGAGACAAGTTCTAAGTGATTTATCAAGGTGATGAACGAGAACTCAAGGCTTAAAACACTATTTTCGATGTGAAGTGCATTGAAGGTTATAAGAGGTTATTACTAATGACATAACCTAAAAAAATGATTTGTTCGCTCAATCTGTCTTAATATGTCAAATGTGAGTTCTAAATGGTGTATTAAATAAATAAGCTTGTGAACTTAACTTAGGCATTAGGTACGCCTAAACTATCATATGTATAGTATTAGAGGAAAGACGTACACTTTAATAAAAGAGAGTCAATATTGTAACACATGAATCATACCATATGTGCCTTTTTGACCAATAAGGATAATATAATTCATTCTCTCAACTTATATTGTTGAGGATCCTTTAACGCTATGTGAACCTCAAATTTAAAGTATCCTTTTTACTCAGGGTCTAATCCCAAAGAATTGAATAATGTTTGCTACCTTAAATGTTACTAGAAAATCATGAATCATTCGATATAATGGGACATTATAAAAAAGTGAGTTAATTTAATTCAAATGATTGAGAAACAAGGAATATCATTTCAACCTAAATTTACACCAAGATATATTCAAAATCAATCTAAGTCTACATCAAGATATATTCAAAAGGGTCCACCTTTTACGTAGAAGGTAGTATGAATACAAAATATTTATATAATGAGAATGAGACGATAATTGATACAATAAAAATTTTATCTAATTGATTCATTAGTCGAGAAGTCATGTATTTTTAACAGATGTATGACAACATGCTCTTGTAGTATGATGGTCGAACAGAATATTAGACAAGTATGAGTAATGTAGAATTATTTTCTTTATGGTCAACTAAGTTTATTTTATGTGAGTGGAAGATAATGGATTAGTACACATAATAAGTTAATAAAATGAAACATTATAATTATAGATGTGACAACTTTTAAAAAATCATATATAAGATATGATTTATCAAAAAGATAAGTGATTGGATAGGGAAAGAAAATTGAAATTACTAAAAATATATACAGAAGGAGTTTTGCAAGTCTCTTATCGTGCGAATTAGAAAGTAATTTTTGTTTGTTTCGATTATATTATGTTATTTGCAAATAAAAATATAATTATAATACTAAATTACATAGTTGTTTTTAAGAAATAAACATCAATCGAAAAAAGTTTACGGGAGTAGAGTTAGACCGCATAATTGCAAACGAAATGATTTAAATGGAGTAAGAAAAATTAGAAAAAAATATAAACAAAAGGTGAACAAACTCAAATTTTTTTGGAGTTGAAAGAATCATTAAAGATTAGTTGTGCTAAATTATGAATTGGGAATTATTTTTATAAGAGTAATTTGACTTTGCATCAGTATTTGTTACGTTGCATTTTCATTTATACACCAATTTGCAGTCCCGTCTTTGTACTTTTAATATTCTAGGTGAACTCCTCCTCCTATTCTTATTTTCGTCGTAAATATATATCTCAAGTTTATTTATGATTAAAAAGATTATCTATCTGACTGGTCAAATGAAATGAATTAGGCTCTGGAACAAGGAAAAGACATGAAATGTCAAACATAGATTTCTTTCCTCGAGAAATTTCTATTTCTACGAATTATATTTATATTCCAACGAAAAAGCAAAAAGTAAAGCCATCCATGGTTTGTAGCCCATAAGTTTCTAGAGAGAAGCAATTCAATCAAACACCACCACAACTTTAGCCCATGGGTGCCTCCAAGAAAAACACATCTTTAAGGCAAAACCCACCTGGTGGTCCTCGCCCTATAAATAATACCTTTCTAAAACCTTCGATGCCCTCACAGTTGTCCTGTCTTGATCTCACCTAGTCTCATACGCAATCTCTCTCTCTCTCTCTCTCTGTTACTTACTCAGTGTATGTTTCTTCCATGCTCTTCGACCGTTTAAACCTTTTCTGCATCTGGGTTTCTGTGTGTTTTGATCTGGGTATTTATTATTTGTTGGGTTTCTTTTTGTGATCTTTGCAGGGGTTGGTTCTTAGGAAATGGCTACCAAGAAGAGTGTTGGTACTTTGACAGAGGCAGATTTGAAGGGGAAGAGAGTCTTTGTCAGGGTAGATCTGAATGTTCCTTTGGATGATAACTGTAATATCACTGATGACAACAGGGTCCGTGCTGCTGTGCCCACTATCAAGTACTTGATGGATCGTAAAGCCAAAGTTATTCTCTCCAGTCACTTGGTATAGACCCTTATGTGGCCTGATTCATAACCTTCTGTGATTCAGATATATTCCTGCTTTATACTTGGATGTGAGTTTGGTATTCTTTTCTAGATCAGTTATGCTGATTTTGAGTGAAGTGTTATCCACTTTTATTTTCTTGTCCAATACTGCCCTGTGCTTGCTATTTCTGCTTGCTGAATCCTAGTTCTGATTGATGATGAGGAAACTTGGTTTTTTTGTTTTTCTTCACTTCAGTTCCTAAAATTTGCGTGAGCTCTGAACAACTAAGGCCGACTCTCGTTTCTTTGATTATTTGCTCTAATTTGGGTTTTGAATATGGAAATGTGCATTTGATATTAACGGATCAAAACTTTTTCCAAATTTATTTTTTGTCTAACTTGCTGAAGGAGCTCTTGGTTATAGTTTTAAATTTCTTTGATTTATTGCACGTAACAGGTTGTCCAAACATCATTCGACAAATTTTGTGGATCAATACTATTGCTAGGATTTATTTTCTTAGGACGAACAGGTTACTGTGTATAGTTCATATATTTCTGTTTAAAATACTTGCCTTTGCAGACAATTAACTGGGACTATAAGTAAATGAATTGAATGTTTGGCCTGCATTTATGGTGGCTTTTAGGGACGTCCCAAGGGTGTTACCCCCAAGTACAGCTTGAAGCCTCTTGTGCCGAGGCTCTCTGAACTTCTTGGAGTTGAGGTATATCTTCATTTTTCCTCTTGTTCTTTCTTACCATTTATGAGAATCATAATTTTGGATTATTTTAGCTGATTACTGTTCTGCCGCTTTCTTGCAGGTGAAGATGGCAAATGATTGTATTGGAGAGGAAGTTGAGAAACTGGTGGCTGGAATCCCAGAAGGTGGTGTTTTGCTCCTTGAAAACGTTAGGTTCTACAAGGAGGAGGAGAAAAATGATCCTGAATTTGCGAAGAAGCTAGCTTCCCTTGCAGATCTCTATGTGAATGATGCATTTGGTACTGCTCACAGAGCTCATGCTTCGACAGAGGGAGTGGCTAAGTACTTGAAACCTGCTGTTGCTGGTTTTCTGATGCAGAAGGTATGGAGGTTATCCATGTTTCTGGCAACTCAAATTTGATGCTATACTTAATTGCTTACAGAAAGCTGAAAGTTACAAGCATCACTTGTGCTACCTATTCTAAATAGTAGTTTGATATGTTGGATGCCTGGTGTTTTTGATGCATCTGTGTGCATGCAAAGGGTGAAATTCGTAATCTAAAGAGATATTTTACTACTGAAAACCATCTCCTGCTCTTTTTTGGGGTGAAAATAAGTATGTTTACCTATTTTAAATAGTAGTTTGATATGTTGTTGGATGCCTGGAGTTCTTGATGCATCTGTGCATAAGCAAAGGGTGAAGTTTGTGATGTAAAGATTTTGAACAGAGATTTTACTACTGAAAACTATCTCCTGCTCTTTCTATGGTGAAAAAAAGTATGTCAATGATTGTTACTTTTGTTTTTCTTTTTTTCAATTTGTATGTAGCACTTATAATTAATTAATCTAATGCTCATGACAGGATGAAAGTAAGTACCCTTAAGCTCCTCACTTTATTTTTTCTCAGTGTTAATTGGTTTAATATTGGTATCAATTGAAATGTCATACTTTTGAAGATGCAATTGTTTAGTTTAGGCTGTAATCTTTGTGCTTGTAATGAACTTCAAACTTTAGGAACTTGATTATCTCGTTGGAGCTGTTGCAAATCCCAAGAAACCATTTGCTGCAATCGTTGGTGGTTCAAAGGTGTCAACAAAGATTGGGGTTATAGAATCTCTCTTGGGGAAGGTTGACATCCTCTTACTTGGTGGTGGAATGATATTCACATTTTACAAGGCCCAAGGTCACTCGGTTGGTTCCTCACTTGTAGAGGAAGACAAGCTTGATCTTGCCAATTCTCTTGTGGAGAAGGCAAAGGCTAAGGGTGTATCGTTAGTACTGCCTACGGATGTGATCATTGCTGACAAATTTGCTGCAGATGCCAACAGTAAGGTATGTATTCCTGCCTATCAAACTAAAGTTTCCTTTAGGCCCTTGTTCAAATCAAAGTGGAGATCGGGTAGTGTATGGTTAAATCTTCTTTTAGGTAACTGGGAATCGTGTATCCAATCTCATGGAGGGATAGGGTTTGTAAAGGATTTAAATTAAATTATCTTTTTTTTTTCCTAAGATATGCCTCATTTTTACAGATTGTGGCAGCATCAGAAATCCCAGATGGGTGGATGGGTTTGGATATTGGACCTGACTCCGTTAAGACATTCAGTGAGAAATTAAATACCACCAAAACTATTATCTGGAATGGACCTATGGGAGTCTTTGAGTATGAAAAGTTTGCTTCGGGAACTGAGGTACCTTGAGGACTAGTGAATCTATACGTGATCTTTTTTTCCATGTAATATGGCATTGAAGTTGAAAAAAATCGTGTCAGGCAATTGCTAAGAAGCTTGCAGATCTGAGTGGGCAAGGTGTGACAACGATCATTGGAGGAGGTGACTCGGTTGCTGCAGTCGAGAAGGTTGGGCTAGCTGACAAGATGAGTCACATCTCTACTGGAGGTGGTGCAAGCTTGGAGCTACTTGAGGGCAAGTCACTTCCAGGAGTTCTTGCTCTGGATGATGCTTGAGCTGGTTCTTCGTCATTTTGGCACTTGGTTCCTTTCTTCAATTTTCAGATAACGGTACCTGGTTGTTTCATAACCATGTGAACTCTTATTACCTGAATATGCATGATCCTAGAGAGTCTGTAGAGTGATCAATCAAATAAATGCTTTTTTATAGCACATATTTGACCGCTTTCTTGACGGTCCAAGTCCAATCATTTGCTTTCAAGTTATCGCCAGGAGTCCGGTTTTGGGATCGCTGGTTCGCATTGTCCGGGGATCTCCCCTCCGAATACGAAAAAAATTCACTGGGAAGATACTCGAAAGAAATGTAATTATTAAAAATTCTAAGAAGATACTCGAAAGAAATGTAATTATTAAAAATCTTAGAATTTTTAATAATTTTTAAAAATATCTTTTCTACTACTAATTTTTTAATAAAATGTTTTTTTTAGTTTTAGTTAAAAAATAACACATTGAATGTGGATTAATTATTAATGTGTAAATTAATTTGATTTTAAATTTAATTTAAATATTAACTAATTAAATTTAATTTCAAGTAATAATTAAAGATAATTATCATAAATTGATAGTTTTTTTTGTTTTTGATATAAAAATTATTTGGTTGATATTTTTGATATAAAAATTAAAAATAAAAATATGTTTGGTTGAGATTTGTAATAAAAAACTAAAAATAAAAATATGATTGATTTTATCTTTCTATTTTTATTTTTGTAATTATACTCATATTAATAATTTTTAATATCATTTATTATGTTTTTAAATTAATTAATTCTCATTAGGGATTATCTACATATTCCACTCCTTAAATCCTTAGAAGATAGTTTTATCTAAGCATGCAACAATATAAAGATTAAAAGAGTCCTTACGAACAAACGGACGAATGACCATACTTAGAGGAATATTTTCCTTTACTGCATAAAAATCTTCCAAAATTTTTTTTGTAATTTTTTTCTAATTTTATCCGTACAATCATACGTTGAGAAATGGTGAATAAAATATTGATGTTTTGTACAATTTGGTACTTTCTTATTCTATTTGCTAGTATTTGTTCAGGCATCACAAGACCAAAAGACAAACACTAGCCAAAAGTACCGAGAAAGAAAAGAAAAGGGGAAAAAATCTTGACTTGTAATATTTCAATTCCGACTATAATCTTCAAGAGGATTAACTTTTGGAATCAGTGTCCTAAGGGCAACTCCAACCCTCCTCTAAAATAGAGGAGGATCGGCAGATTGGAGTGATTTTTCACTCCAATCACACGCCATTCTCTCCTCCATTTTGGAGGAGAGGATCAGTGTTCCTCCAAATTTGGAGGAACACTGTAGCTCCTCCATCACTATTCCCTTTTTTTTGTTTTTCTTTTTTTTTTCTTTTTCCTTCCTTTTATATTAATTCAATTTTTTAATTTTTCATTCTTTATTTTTTTATCTAAATAATATTTCAAAATTTTCATTATATATTTATTTAAATAATTATAATTTTATAATTATTTTAAGGATTAATTTCATATTTATAAAATTTTTCATTATATATTTATAATTTTATAATTATTTACTTATGAATAAAGATTTTTAACCAAAATTTTTAAAAATATC
>JAOTAY010000002.1:14322964-14335270 GCA_025629805.1 Erythroxylum baracoense
TTCGTCATAGCCACTGGTTTTTTGTTCTGTCCCCTGCAACCAAACACATTTCTGTCCTCGAGACGGAGACAATTGTCTCCTGCAACCAAACGGCTCACTGTCTCCAATTTCTGTTCTGTTCCGTCTCCACATTTCCGTCTCATTCCGTCCCTGCCCCATGGAGACAGTAACCAAACAGACTGTATAAGCACAAAAGTTATAAGAACAAAAGTTCCTATGCTAGGAAGTTGGACCAATGATTAAGTATATATCAAATCAATAAGGTTAAAAGGGTAAAAATGAACTTAAGTTTGCTTATTAAACAATTTGACGTTTCGGAACATTGAAATTAAACTTTATTATTAAAAAAAGTTCAAATTGAACCTAACATAATGTCATTAATTTATTGCCAAGTTCAACAGAAATTTATAATATTTTAATCTTGTTAAGACTTCACCTACGACAACTGTTTTGGATTGGAGTTCTCTGCTTTTTCAGGTACAACCAGACAATCATCAGATTGACTGTTTTAAACCAATCGATATCTCCAGTCACTCGTCAATTAATCCGGCTTGTCTTATGTTCTTGTTTTTTTCCTTCCTAATGTTATATTCTAGTTTCCATCCCCTTTATCCCTCCAGCTAGTTTTCTGATGTCACCGAAAAGATCAACAAGCATCTTTTTGTTAAAACAATTCGGCGAACAATGTTGTATTTGTAAACGAAGAACTACCAATCCACCGTTTAGGGCTATGCCATGCCTATCTCTGTGCAGATAGCAAAACATGAAATGCATTGGCTTACACGTTGATCGGTTGGCATAATTATCTCAATAATTTATCAATATTTCATAATTAATCTCAATAATTTAAAAATATCCAGAGTCATTTTTCATTTTTTCTAGTGTATATGAATTTAAAAACTTTTAAAACTGATTAGAAGAGCAAACTATTTTCTTAATAGAAATTAACATGTACTTATTTATTATTATTTTAATTACTCCATTTTATTCATTAATCGATATTATTGTAGTAATTTATACAAATTGTTAGAAGATATGATATGATTAAATCGTTAAATATGCAAAATCCATTTGATTCGTTAAGATTTTTTCAGTTTTTCTTTGATAAAGTAGTCATCCTGTCATCAACCTCTCGACCAATAACAAGGTGCGATGCGCTGAGGCGGGTTTTACCTTAAAGCATTTGATTAACTCTAATGCGTTCAGTTGACTTTTATCGATTTGAATAATTTATTTTAATTGATCAGATTTATATCATATAATTAAAGTGTGTTTTCCATCTCAGCCAACGGTATGAATACCGTACCGTACGATCGGTACAGTACTCATGGCTATCGGTACCGGTAGTTTTCGGTCGGTACCGGTAGTACCAAACAATATCGACCGGTACCGGAAAATTTTAAAAAGTCAGGAACCTGTGTGCAATTTTTAAAAATTTTTAAAATTTAACGTTTTAACCCTACCCCCCGACTCTTCTTCATTCGTCTCTGCCTCCCTGCGTCTCCTCTCTTCTTCTCTCTCTGTGCTGCGCCGCGCCGCGCCGCGCCGCCGCCTCTTCCTGCCTTCACCATCACCTCTTGCGTCACCATCACCGTCACCGTCACCGCCACCGCCAGTGCTATCTCTCGCCCTTGCCTCCTTCGCTCTCGTCGTTTCTCCCATCATTGTCGTTCCTCCACGCAGATCCGAAGAGGTCACACGCAGATCGGCCAGAAGCTGCCGCACCAAAGCCACTGAAGATGCGTCTGAAGCCACCAGAGAAGGGATCGACATTGACTTGGGCGAAAAACCCGAAGACCCACCCACCTAGAGGTCCAACCGTCCAAGACCCAAAGTTGGTTTTTGTTTATGGTTTTAATTTTATGCTTAATTAAAATTTTTGTTGTGTTGAATACTTGGATTGGAAATTTGGAATTGGTTGGAATGTTGGATGATACACGGTGTTGTGAGTTTGTGATGGAATTGGTTGGATGATGCACGGTGTTGGAGTTGGACTGTTGTTAGTTTGTGTTGATGTGTGATATGGGATTTTGGAATTTAGAATTTGGATAGTGGATGTCGAATTGTAGATATACTGAATCGGTTGGGTTCGGTTGTGCTTGTGTATAAAATTATTTGGTTGGAGTTAGAATGTGATCTGAAATTTTGACTATTGAATTGAATTGGTTGCATTATGATGATTGTCTTTTTTCATATTAATTATGGTTATTATTTATATTGAAATATTTAAAAATTATTGTCATTTTTTATTAAATTATTAATTGTGATTATTATTTATGATTATGATTTTTGAAAATAGGGTTGATGCAAACTTGTAAACAGTAAACTGTATAGTATATAACTGTACAATATATCAGTAGACTATTTTGTAAATTTAAAAAATTTCAGAGACTATTTTATAAATATAAAAAATTGTCTGGTACGGTACCCGATATTGACCGGTACCGGTACAGTATCGTACTAGAACTCAATCCGATACTAAATCCAGTACGGTATTCGCAACATTGATTTCATCACTAGTTTTTTTTTTAAAGACAATCTTAATAATTTTTAAATCGTACCACTATGCCCCCCAGCTCCCGTATATTCGCTTTTACGATGCTCTTTGCATTCACAAGTCAAATATAGGCATTTATCTTTCCAATGAATTCCCTGATAAGTGTGTATTTGGCGGTGGTCCAGTCCTTTGAGAGAGATATATACATACAAATAAATTATTATGTAAAGTATATTAATTAAAATGGTTAATAAATAAATAAATTCAAAATGTAAATATACTCACACTTCACTAGTAATCTACAAATATTTTAAAAAATTTATATCCTTAAACAAGTCAAAAACATAATTAATGCTAAATTTAGAGAATTAAGGAGAACAATTTCTTCTGTTCCTACTACTATTTTAAATTTTAATTCACTCTTAGATAGTCTAAATTGCCAACTTAAAAGACTAACCTTGAACGAAATGCCCATAAGGTTTAACTTCAGTCTTCATTCTTTTGTAGAAAGCAAAAGAGTTAGCCCAACGAAAGTATAATAGATAAGTATTTGGGTGCTCAATTAGATGAAGAAAAGGAAAAGCAGGTGAGTCAAAGCGATTGATTTGACTGAGAAACACGGTCAGCAATTCAAACCCTCGGCCGACTTCATCTTGGTCACGTAAGGCCGACCCTAATATTACTATACATACATTCAAAGGTCAACAATTCCCATATTCAAACCATAACCTTCCACTCGCTACCCTGTCAACGTGTTTTCCCCTTCCTTTACTTGGTTTTGACCACCTGTGTTTTCCATTCTCTTACCTATAAACACGCCTGCACCAATTCTACTTCACAAGCCAAACCTCCTATCTTCCTCCCTCTTCACACTAAACTTTCTCTATATCTACCTTGATCAATTTCATTCTCCAAAAGAGGCAAGATCATATTCATAATATACCATGTACTTATCTTGGAGAAGAAGAGCAAGAAATGTTCATCGTTCCAACAACATCGAATACAAGGAGCTCTCTACCGGTAGCATCTCTTCCGGCATGGAAATTGTGATCCCAACTCATTTTCGATGCCCTATCTCTCTCGAGTTGATGAAAGATCCTGTTACTTTATTAACCGGCATCACCTACGACCGAGAGAGCATTGAGAAGTGGATTGATTTGGGAAACCAGACATGTCCGGTAACTAATACGGTGTTGCAGGACTTTGATCAAATACCAAATCACTCTATTCGCAGGATGATTCAGGATTGGTGCTGTGAGAACCGTTCTCATGGCATCGAAAGGATACCGACCCCACGTGTTCCAGTGACACCATACGAGGTTTCAAGTACTTGTAAGAAAATTATGGAGGCAACTCAACAAAGGGATGAGAACAAGTGTCTTCAACTTGTGGAAAAGATTAAGACTTTGGGAAACGAAAGTGAACGCAATAAGCGATGTTTTAGGGAAAATCGAGGTGCATGCGCTTTATTGGCGTGTTTCGAGTCATTTGCAAGCGAGAAACATGTAGAATTGTTGAAGGAGATACTCTCAGTCTTGACATGGATGATTCCACAAGGTGTAGAAGGCCAGAGTAAGCTTGGATCAATGAAGTGCTTATCTACAATAGTATGGCTTTTGAAGAGTAGAGCAGATCTTTCTACAAGACAGAACACAGTTTTGGCTATTAAAAAGCTTCTTGCTTTGGATCAAAGCTACGTGCTTGTCTTGACCCAGATTGAAGGCTTTTTCGAAGCTATGATTTCGTTGATCAAGGAGCCAATTAGCCCAAGTGCAACAAAAGCTTCGTTACAGATTATTTTTTATACAATTTCAGAGCCAGAGATCGGTGAGAAAGCAACAAAAACATTTGTAGAGATGGGTTTGGTCTCTGGCCTTGTCGAGATTCTTGTGGATAGTGATAAAGGTATATGCGAGAAGGCCTTGTGCGTTTTGGAACAAATCTGCAACAGCTCTAAAGGAAGAGAAGGTGCTTTTGAGAATGATCTGATTTTGCCGTTGCTTGTAAAGAAGATTCTGAGAGTATCGTTCTTGACATCAGAGCTCTCCGTGTCAATAATTTGGAAGCTTTGCAAGAACGATGAGGCACATGAGAATAATGTTGCGATTGCGGCACTTGAATCAGGTGGTTTTCAGAGACTGTTGGTTCTCTTGCAGGTTGGTTGTAGCGACAAGACAAAGGACAAAGTTAAAGATTTGTTGAAGTTGTTGAATCTTTACAGGGTTAAGTTCCATTTTGTTGATCCTTGTAAGGATTTCAAGTATCTTAAGGGGTCTTCCTGAAATTCTTTTAGAAGAAAATGTAATTAAACCACACATACAGAAAAAACATTCTATTCATTCGATCGTATTTGTTTGTAGAATATTATATATTCCTGTCCACAAAAGTTACTCTATCGTGGGTCAATTTTTTTTGTTTTGTTCTTCTATATAAAATATCATCCTTTAACATAAATTAAAAAAAATTGAAAACTATCCTCAATGAAGAATAATGTTTCTAATACAATCTTCTCAAAGTTAAATTTTCTTATTCAACTACGATCAAATTAAAACTTAAAAAAATAATGACTTTTTCACCTTTTCAATGCTTTTTAAATAAAATCAAAATTTACCAACTAAGATTTTAAAAATTGAAATTTTATTAAACTAATTCAAATTTATTAAATTACATTTAAATTTTGTATTAATTATAAATAAAATAAGGCCAACTAAAAGTCTTTGCTTGAACAAATAATTGGATTTCACATCACCTGTCGGTTTTGGTGACTTCCATAGTACTTGCAATAGAAACTTTATTGAAGATTTGACAATTGTATTCTACGAGGAACTCTGCATTCTTTTCCAGCTTCGAATCTTTTGTACCGTTTTTTTTGTTCTCGTATATTTCTAGTAACGTCTAACCATACAATAATTAAGAGAGAGAAAATTTAAATGAATGGGATCTTATTAGAACAGAGGGTAGGACACTGAAAATTTGAAACCTTCTTTTCCACACTTTCTTAGTAGCTGATTTTGCCTTTTTTCTACCTATTTATCGGTTATGTGTTTAGGAGACAATGGAGAACTTGAGAAATAGGAAATTTCGACTAGCTATCCACGAAAGCCCAACACTTCTACCAAAATTTGGAAACTTATGGGGAAGTTATTCCTCATTGGTGAGCACTAGGAAATCCTAGATACAGATTTAGAAACTACCAAGACTGCCCTTGCTTACAGAGGAAATCTTGGATATTGAACAGACTATGCTTGACAATGGTGACACTGAAAATCAGCTAAATTCACGAGTAGAAGATGAATCGCCAAATTGTGCAACTGAGGAGTGGGGAAAAGCGATCCCAATTGAAGATAAACTTCATAGCTTTAGCAAGGTGACAGGCACCTCTCAACCTAACAACACAAATACAACTAGTGATCAATTGGATGCCATCTGTTATAGAGGGTTTGAAGTTAATATGAACTCTGAGCATATACTTGATCGAGCTGACAGAGTCCTTGACGTTGAAGATAGGACATAGACTACACACAAGTGTGACAAAGAGGATACTTATATACCAATAGTCAACTGTTGTGGCGGTCCTGAAGTAGCGAAAAACTCTAATTTTAAATGTAACATTCCGTGTGTTATATATATAAGAGACTTCTTTTTTTTTCCTAGTTTCTCATAATTTAATTTTAACCCATCTCAAAAGTTACTATTTATAATTTCCTCTCTTTAACCATTCTTCACTGCTGGTGACTCAAACCAATTAGTGTTATATACCAATCTCTTCCTCTCAACAAGCCTGTCATAATCATACCCATTTCAGCCACCATCATCGCCGAAATCGTTCCAAAAAATTAGTAGAAAAATTGATGAAAAATGCCAATTGTCGAACCATCGCTTCTAGTGGTTGTTGCCGGTCACCACCACCATCATTTGACTCATCTTAATGTCAGGAACAAAAGCTCCATGGTCTCGTCGCCGACTGCCGCCTGGATTGCCACTGATTGATGGAAAAAGAGGTTAGGATTTCATTTCGTTTTTCTTCAATTCGTTTAAATCTGTTGATAAAGTTGTTCTACTTATCAAGTGCTTTCATTTGGTATAAAAATTATTGAATTATGAGACACAAGATTTTTCAGTGATTGGAGGGAATATTCCGGTGACTAGAGGAATATTCCGGTCATCGAAGGTACTGTTCCAGAAATCATTTTGGTCGCTTTTGTGAAAATTTTCTAAAAATTCTAAAAATTATATTGATTATTTTTCTCTAAAGAACCGTAATGAGATTTTCAATGGTTTGCGAATTAAAAATTACAGAACTTTTAGGCGAGAATAGGAGAAATTTCTGAATTTCATAAATTGATTGCTTAGGTAATTCGGATAATATCTAAATTGTTATTCGAGTCCAATAACTCCTAATTAGCACTGATTGAGATATTTTCTTTCGATTTACCAGGTATAACAGAAGCAAGACCCCTATTGGAAAGTTCGGACGGACGAGTTCGGTTACCGGACAAGTTCATATTGACTTACTGTTATCATAGTTATACCAACAAATGAATATTATTCAATGCTGGTATAGATGACAGTATGTAGCAATGCATAACTACATTCATATACATGTGTGTGTGTGTGTGTGTCTGTATATATATATATATATATATATCAATCAGTACTTATATATTTATATAGGGAAAGCGTGTATACAATAATGTGTACCCGCTTTAGTATAATCCTTTATATCGAATTAACTAAGTGGATACGTTGGGTTGGGTATTGCATACATGCATTGGTCATTGCATAACTGAATGTTTACTTAATTAATTGCACGCTTAATAATTTGATATGTATTGATATGTTAGATTGTGAGGAAGAAAAGATTTGTAGGACCTGCCACCTGATGGGTATGCATTAGGACCAGATGCCCACTGGTTATGATTATGATAGTTATTTGTTATGATATTGAGATATGTTATAGGCTGATCTTGGTTGATGCTTGGCTCCCGATCAAACCCTTATTTTTGATGTTTATGACTTTGGACGCTTTAAGTGAGGGTTGATCTGTTGGTGATGCTTGGCTCGTCACAACACCTTTGTATTAAGAGAACCTTACGGCTACATGAGTATAGGAGCATGGCTGGGCCGTTGGTGATGCATAACTCCTCGCAGCCATTCAAGGTTAAGAGTTGTGAGGGCTTACCCTTGGAGATTAGGGTCCTACAGATATTCTCCCCAACAATTTATTTATGTTATTGATGTGATTGGATGTATTTTCATATTCATGCATGACTGTGCGCATAACATTGGGTATTGTAGGACAGTGTGAGCTTACTCAAAGAGATCGAACTCCCCTCAACTTTATTTTCAGGTCAGTTTTGCAACAGTTACTCCCGTAATATGTCTACTGTGACTTACCTACATTTGTGTATGTTCTTTCTTTATTTTTATTACCTTGTATTGTAGCATCCGTAGTGACATGATTTTATGAATTGTAAAACTACATGATTTCATAAATTGTAAAACTTCTTTCTGACGTGCACTATTGTTATTGTATTGTATGAACTTGCTGCGTTCTTAGGTTTTGAATTTATTTTATCACTAATGGTAGGCTTACGTGTGATTTGGGGTTTCGAACTTCAGTCCCACGTGTTAGTCAGGCACCCATTTCGGATCATGACAAAGTTGGTATTATAGCTTAGGTTATAGATTTATGACATATGATGTTCTTTAGTTTGTCACTACGGACACATAGGAATCCATTCCTTTTTAAAGTCACCTCTTACAGAATACGTTCATATTCTCACTGGTGGTACTGACCATTCTTTTGCTTTCAATTTCAGCATGAATAGATGCGGTCAATTTTTCGCTTGACTTGATCAATAGGGTCACAATGAAGCCTCAGCTCAGGATGAGACATCTGCCCCTGCCGCTTCAGCTGGAAGGCATGGTAGGCACAAAATAACCCGGACACGAGAGGTCCTGTCGAGGCGCTGGAACTGTTACACGAAGTTCCTGGTGCACCTGTGTTTGATATACAGGCATTCCTAGCAGGGATAGAGGCTAACAATGTTATGTTTCAAGACTCGATGATGATGATGCAGCAGATGATGATGCAGTAGCAATAGCCAGCTCCCCAAGTGGTAGTCCAAAACAAGATAGGTCGAATATGCAATTATCTATGGCATATGCAAGGTTTTGTTCAATAAAGTTCGACGGAAGTAGACCTCAGGAGGCTATTGATTTTCTCAATGAGGTGGAGATGCGAGGCAAGAGGCTGCATTATTCTGATATACAGCTGGTGTGTCTGATAGAGATGTCTCTGCAAGGGATGGCTAAAGATTGATACCAAGATCATATCCTTCCACACTTGGGTGCAGTGACTTGGTCGCAATTTAGAGAGAGATTTATGGACTACTTCCTCTCCTTTGCAACTCATGAGATGCTTAGATCAGAGTTTCTGAACCTACACCGTAGAGATAGGACATTGGACGAGTACACCACAGACTTTATTCACTTAAGTCGTTATGCCCCCAGAGATTGGTTTAGATGAGCTGAGGAAGAACAACCAATATATGTTAGGGCTAGGACCTCTTTTCGTCATTATGACTATGAGCTGTCGAGAGAAGTTCTCTACCTTAGTGGATGTGGCTAAGCAATTAGAGAGGATTCTGGTGGAGCAGGGTACTTTGTCTACGGTAGAGCAGAGTAGGAGGCACTCCGCAGGATCCTCTAGTTTTCAACAATTACAGGAACAATAATTAAACTTTTTGGCAAGGTTCAGTCAGAGTGGAAGTTCTCAGCAGAGGGTTGTTCGAGCTCATAGAAAGGCGAGATCTAGCCATAGACTTTTCTATGAGGTTAGAAATAGCACCGGATAGGATGTATGAATCTCTGTCAGTATCTACTCCTCTAATTGATGTCATAAAGGTAAATTTGATCTACTACTCATGTTCTGTGGAGATTAATGGTAGGAGATTGGTGGCGAATCTTATGGTATTGCTAGTTATAGATTTTGTTGTAATATTGGGAATGGATTGGTTATCCCATCATTATGCTACCTTGGATTGTAGAAAGAAGGAATGATGTTTAAGATTCCATGGGACGTAGAGTTTATCTTTAAGAGGGATAGAAAGACTACCCCTTCCAATATAGTTTCAACAGTAGTGGCCAACATGATGCTCAGACAATGGCACCAAGGATTTTTGCCCTTAATCAGGGATTTAACTGTAGAGGGCATCAATCTCCAATGCATTCCGGTAGTTCAGAAGTTTCCAGATGTGTTTCTTGAGAAGTTACCAGGGTTAACCCCAGAGCAAGAAATTGAATTTTGTATTGACGTAGGACCTAGTACAGCTTCGATTTCTATACCGCCATATAGAATGACACCTGCAGAATTAAAGGAATTAAAGAAGCAGTTACAAGATCTATTAGATAAGGGTTTTATTAGACCTAGTGCTTAGCCATGGGGTGCACTGGTACTGTTTGTAAAGAAAAATGATGGTTTTCTCTGATTGTGAATTGGTTATCGACAATTAAATAAGGTGACTATCTGCAACAAGTATCCACTACCTCAAATTGACGATTTGTTTGACCAACTTTAAGGTGCTAAGTATTTTTGCAAGATTGATCTACGATCAAGATACTATTAGCTAAAGATCAGAGGGGATGATGTGTTATGATTGCCTTCATGACTCGGTATGACCATTATGAGTTTTTAGTAATGTCTTTTGGCCTTACAAATGCTCCAACAACTTTCATGGATCTGATGAATAGAGTATTCAAGTTGTTTTTAGATAGGTTTGTGATTGTTTTTATTGATGACATTTTGGTGTATTCGCGGACAGATAAAAAGCATGTCAAACACTTAGGATTGATATTACAGACACTTCGAGAACATCAACTGTATTCCAAGTTCTCAAAATGTGAATTATAGCTTGAGAGTGTTGCATTATCAGGACACGTGGTATCTTAAGGCAGAATACAAGTAGACCGGAAGAAGGTAGAAGATGTGATGAATTGGGAACAACCTAGGACTGTGATAGAGGTATGGAATTTTCTCGGGTTAGTAGGTTACTATTGAAGATTTGTTCAAAATTTTTCTAAGATAGCAGTCCTGTTGACCCGATTGACGTAAAAGAATGTCCAATTTATTTGGTTCGATGCTTACGAAGAGAGTTTTCATAAACTGAAGGAGTGTTTAACTTCAACTCCAATATTAGCTTTACCAACGGAAGGTGGATGATTTCAATTGTACTGTGACGCTTCGAGAGTTGGTCTTGGATGTGTATTTAGGGTGATTGCTTATGCTTCCAGTCAATTGAAGAAACACAAACAAAAGTATCCTATGCATGATTTAGAGATGGCAGCAGTAATCTTTGCTTTAAAGATTTGGCGACATTACCTGTATGGTGAGACATGTGAGATTTTTACTATCACAAAGGTCAAAAGTATTTATTTCAGCAGGAAGATCTAAATATGTGGAAAAAAGGGTGGATGGAATTACTAAAAGATTACGACTATACGATCCAGTATCATCCATGAAAGGCAAATGTCATGGTAGATGCTTTAAGTAGGAAATCCTCAAGTAGTTTGGCGTATATTGCAATAGAGAGGGGAGCTTTGACCAAGGAGTTACATGATTTGATGGATCAAGGTACTCAATTTCAGAATTTAGATGCAGGAATATTACTAGCTTGCATCAAGGTGTCGTCAGTATTATTGGACAGGATTAAAATCAGCCAAGGTAAAGATCCTAAATTTCAACAACTTCCTTATGACATTCAGGAAGGATGATGCGTAGATTTTGAAATCGGTATAGAAGGCATCCTGATAACTTGGATTTTGTGCATATTAATTGTTTATGTTTTATGTTCTTTTGATAGGCTTATGTGATATTTTGCTTGTGTTTCTATGGTAATTTGTGTCTTTGTATGTTCTAGGTGATGATATACCAAACTGATGCGATTTGAAGTGAATTTGGCTAATCTGGAACTGGAGAGGATTTCAACATGACCATGTTGAAGGTGACGCAAAGCTGGCAGATTGATACATACAAATTTTAAATTAATTACATTGGGATTTGGGCCTCAATGATATAGCTCTTTGTGCTAGATAAAGTCAAGTTGTCTTATAGCCATTGAAGTCTTGTTTTGACATTTAATTGGACCCCACTTTATTTATTAAAAATTCTAGACCATTATGGGAGGGGCCCACTTCATTTATTGATAAAAAGAAGACCTAGACTCATGAAAAGGAGACAGCGGCAGAAACTAAAAGAATTGAAAAGGGAGAGGCGACAACACTTTGAAGTAAGACCATCTTTAGAGGTGACGGCAGTAACTTTTAGATTGGAGACAAAACGATTTTCACAAGTAGCTAGGGATTTTAGAGGGGACGACAACAACTTTTAAGAGAGCAACATTATTTTGATAGAAACTTGGAGATTTAGGAGAGGCGGCAACTTTTGGGGAAAAAGACAGAACAATTCTTCTCTACAATTTGTTATCTTTTAATATAGTTATGCGTGTCTAACTTTTGATCTAGACAAGGTACCTTACGTTTGATTTATGTAGTTCTTGAGACTCCTTTGATTTAATTGTTTTCGTTTATCTTTTATGTTTATTTAATCTCTGCGCTTTAATCGATTTATTATTGTCGAGTTTGTTGATTAATGAGGCCTATTAATTGATTGACTTGGTAATAAATTGCCAAATAGATTAGTTAATCCGTGATTACTGTCTATCAAAGTGACGAATTAATTTCAATTAAGAAATTAATGAGATTAAATAATTTAGTCTAAATAGATTGCGGCTTTTCTGATTCTGTTG
>JAOTAY010000002.1:14389596-14403919 GCA_025629805.1 Erythroxylum baracoense
ATAAAATCAAAAAAGAAAAAAAAAAGAAAAAACCCAGTATTGCCAACTGAAAGAGGCACTCGAAACCTAATTTTTGATTTCTCAAAACCTAATTTTTGATTTCTCAAAACCTAATTTTCGGTTTCCAAAATGTCAACCCCCTCACTTCACTCCACCTCTCTGCAAAAAGCTCGAAGAACACCTCTCATCAACACACAAAAACTCCTTAATCTAAACACACACACACTCTCACACACACATACCTAAGAATCCATATCCAGCAAAATGAAAAGGCCATAACGAACACCTAGCTCTTCGATTTGAAGATAAAGAGACGCTCGCCTGTGAAGATCGTGGTGTGAGAGTGAGGTGCTGCATGAAGATAGGAGACGCTGCGTGAGTGAGGTGAGTGAGGTCTACGTGAGTGAGGTCTGCATGAAAACAGAGGGGTATGGGTTGCTCAAGAGAAAAAGGGTTATTCCCAGTTGCATGGAATAAGTAAAGAGGGGGGGGGTGTTGTCTTTGACTATTCCTTAATGTAAGGAATACGTAATCTATAGCAATGTTATTCCGTGGATCAAACATTAAACCAAACAAAGGAATAAATAATAGGTAGGAATAGGAGGGTACTATAATTTCTATTCCCCTCAACCAAACAGATAGTTAGAGTTAAAAGTGATTGATTTCAATACTGAATAATGATAATAATGTTTACAAAGTTCTCATATATATAGACTAAGTTTATATTAAGTATATTGATATGTAAACTTTAATTTTTATAATTTTATTCAAAAAAATTTTATCAAACTCAATCTAACTTAAACATGAGCTAAATAAATGTTAGAATTCTTTCAGAATTTGAAATTTATCAAAAATGAGTTTTTAGATAAGACAACTTGTTGAGAACATGGTCTAAGATGCAATTTCTCAACATTTTTTCTAAAATAGAACACCGGTGCATACATAATTGTGTTTTAAATTATGTAAGTCCCTATTTCTTGATGCAGATAAACACAAATTTCAGTAAGCTTATGTCTCAAGTTATGTCATTTTTTAAAAGATCATTTATTGTACCCGTATGCTTGTGTTCTAACTTATATCTTCACATCTACATTCTAGAAAAGAACACATTCTGACACACATTATGTTAGGTCGTTTTCACTCAAAAGACTTTCAAGAAACACTCGCGTTCTTTTGCAAGTGCTCACATAATGCATACTCGTGTATATAAGCTATACACAATAATATTTACTTTAATGAATATATCATATTCATCCAATACATTCCTAAAACACATCTAAGATTGATCTTTTTTGTATATGGGCCATATATCAATAATCTCTACCTTAGCAAATTTACACTATAAAAGTTGGGTTGTAATCGTGTCTAACGCCTCGAGATATTAATTAAATATATTTAATTCTTAAACTTCTTTGTGGTAATCCACTTTGTCAATATAACAAATGCATTTTTCAAAGTGTGAACATTTCTAACAAAATTTGTCTAAATACGGTCAACTCTTTGATCTTGTAAAACCTCACATCTTCCACTAGATCACACATTTATCTATCATTCTCCTAACTATTCATAGGCCCCTAAAAGGTAGTTGGATCCTTATCAATAATAGTAAAAGTATATGAGACCAAGTCTTCCCCACCATACATATTTTATGACTTAATGGTACATCTTACTCAATTTATAACTATACATGTTTATATTTTCTTGACATTCTTATATTTTCTAAACCATAATTTTAGCCCCTTTAGCATATGTCCTTATTGTTTTAGTTCCACTGTAACACCTTTAAAACAATACTACTCTTTATTGACTATGACACATTATCTCCATATGTTTGCCTCAAGATATGATGCTCCTTAAATACTACATCTTTGAACATCATCATATAGCTTTTATTAAGTGCACAAAATTTGTAAATTTTTAACTTTCAATGTTTAAAACTTTTCAATAAGTTTGCCTTGCCAATTTCTATCACTCATACTTAATAAGATGACCCAATCACTTGTGTCATAATACAGTAATATCTTTCTTTGACTCTACTATTAAATTTTCTCTACTTATAAATATGTTCCTTATTAGTCTATAAATGGCTCTCGTCAATCTTGGGCTTTTATTATAATTATCTCACCCTTTATCACCTTAACTTTTTCTCTACCAATATTGAATCTAAAATCGTTTGAATGTAAATTGTCCAAAAAGTTAAGATTCTTCCTCAATTTGGTATATGCTAGACACTGCTCAATACCTTACAACATTGTCAAACATCTTGATTTTGACTTGTCCTATTTTGATGATTTCACAAGTTTTATCATCCCTCAACTTGATAGTGCAAAAATGCTTGACATATATAACATAAATCAATCCTTGTATCATATGATATGAACATCCTATATCCAGAACATGAGTCATATAATTGACTAGTTGAAATATAAAGTATGTCTCCATCGTTGTAATTCAAATCACTACTCTACATTACATTAATGGACTGTAACGAATTATGCTCCTTATTTAGACAATTCCTCTTAATATATCTAATTTGCTCATATTTGTAGTACTAGCTTGTGGTTTCACCTTTAAGTTTAGATGTAAAACTCTTATTAAATGAGTCCTCTTTACTTTGCTTCCTCCTATAATCTTGGTTTCCTCTCATACATATTTCTTCAACTTAAAAGCTTTAACTAGTGTTCTTTATCCATTAGTTATGAGCTAATAACACAATGGTGATGTCATCAATGCCAATTGTCTCTTTACCCAATATGAGCATAGTCATAATATATCCATAAGAAAGGAATAAATAACAAAGTAAAATTATCTCTTTATCCTTGTTTGTAATAGTCACCTTGAGCCTTAGCAACTCACTAACTATTTAGTTCCTCTTGCATCTTCAGCCTGTATATTTTCTACTTCAAGTACAACTTATTTATGAGAGACTTGGATATATTTCTAACTTCTTACATATCTCCACAGGGGATGCAATATCTATGATGTGGCATCTGACTTTATCTGCTAGACATAACCATATAGTTTCAGCTACTTGCACCTCCTCTTACCAATAAAGGGCATCCATACATCCATGTTTATTCTCTTAGAGCTCCTTCAACATACCTTGTTGCAGTAACAAATGCTTTATCCTTCGTTATCACAGTCTAACTAGTTTCATTGAACTTCCCATTTAAGAACTACAATCGAAGTCATTGTCAGCTTAATTATGTTTTGATACTAGTTGTTGTTCAAAAATAACACGCAACAAGAATA
Organism: Erythroxylum baracoense; assembly: GCA_025629805.1. NCBI lineage: Eukaryota > Viridiplantae > Streptophyta > Magnoliopsida > Malpighiales > Erythroxylaceae > Erythroxylum > Erythroxylum baracoense. The sequence continues at coordinate 14,392,849 of JAOTAY010000002.1, forward strand.
AAATAGAAAGAAATGAACAAGCAAGCACACTAGAAGATTTCTAACGAGTTTTAGCTAATTCGGTATGTTTACATCCTTAGTAGCCAAGAGTAGTTGATTTCACTATAGTGATAATAATGGTTACAAATTTCTCGTATGTACCAGGTGTATGCAATTATGTTGATATGTAGATTCTAACTGGCATAATTATACTTAAATAGCCTCTTACCAAATCTAACATATATAACTAAAATATGACTTTTTAAGTTATAGAGTCCTTCTAAAGTTTGAAATCTATTCAAAATATGCTTTCAAATAAGGCAGCTCATAGCAAACACGACCTAAGAAATGATTGTGTGTTAGATTATATATCCCATTGCTTCTTTCCAGATGGAATACAAATATAGATACGACCACATTTTATGCCATGTAACTCATTACTTCTCTACATATGTGGACTCGAACTCTAAAATGTTCAAGCCCACCTCTAAAATGTTCCATATCCTAACCGGGTGTATAAGCTGATTGATATAGACTTAGAATCAAACATAGCCATATAAAAAGTTGAAGTGCTATATTTTGTATAAGATTTTCATTTAAATATGCAAACAATTCATGATGGAATGACTTACGTTTTGCCTCATCAGTTGCCTCCCCCGGTAGAAAGCCTCTAACGTAGAGAATATAATATATAACATCTCATTAAGTAAACATAATTTAGTGGTACATTAGGTCACCTAATTTGGAACTCCAACCGTCCAAACTAAATTGGACATTCTTGTTTTTAACAAATTCCACGTCATTTTTATATTATATCAAATTTTCTTAGCAGATACTACAAATGTTAGTATGATGGGTTAAAATTTGGTTATTTGGATGGAAATCGAAGAATATATAAATATATCCAAGTCAGTTTTGAGCTTTGAAGGTTTATTGTCCTCAATTTGTATTGCCACTTTTAAATATTGTACTTAAAAAAAGAATAACTTACAGATTTAACATGAGTAAAGATTCTTCTAAAATTGAAGAAACAACACATTCACTGGCTAAATTGCACAAAACAAAATTTCCTCTTAGTAACAAGAAAAGTCAGAGTTTGGAGTAAGCTGTCGAAATCATGACTTTTGTGAAAATAGTTTTTTAATTTATCAATTTTATGCCTGCGAGTGGTTTGTTGTGGCAAAGTTAAGAAAAGAAGGCATACTGGTATAATGTGCTTCAGAAGACAAGGCATGCATTGTTATCTGTTCTTCAGTTAAAAGAGTTTATACGGAAAAAAAGGAGGTGGTCTTGTTATGGGATTGACTCTAGTTTCCAAAAGCAATTAAGAATTTACGTGACATCAGAATCAGCAAAGACCATTAGTCCTGGGACAGCTTTGCTTTGGTGCATATTCAACTTCTGGGATCATAAAAGAAAACAATCACCGGCATTCTGATCATACTCCAGTTCATGTTCGTTTGTCGACTGCACAAGAGAATTGCAACATCTACGACAAACAAACAGCGGAGGTACAGTTTCAGAGTCGTCGATAAAGTTGCAGCGAGTGTGTTGCCACACTTCGCATATGTCACATGCCACCATTCTCTCACCATCATCATCTTGAGCTCCACATTCACATCTTACCTTCCAGCTATCAGGGCCACCTTCATACATCAAGGGTGTAGTTATGTCCATACCATGCCCTCTCACAGAAATTTCTACCCCCGACTCAACAGCTCCAAACAGCAACTCTCCTTCTTCTAGTTCTTCCATGTTTTCTATCTCCATCACCTCAAAGTTCTCAAATATGCAGTAAGTGTCTTTGAGTGCATACTCAGTTGCTTGCTTCAATTCCAGAACTGTTGCTGACAACGGAAGCACAACAATCTCACCGGGCGGCAAGTCCTTGTGCAGTCTATATTCTAGTCCAGATAATTGCGGCGCCGGCGACACGTGACATATAAACCTGAATAATGCATCATCATCATCCTTAAAAGGCCACTCCTTCACAAAATGCTTGCTGTCTAGGATGACCTGAATTGCTGATTCCACAAGTTCTGACTGAGGGTAGTTCAGCAGCAAGTTTGTATGCAAATAAACTATATCATTATATACATCAACCCCAGCCCCAGGTCCCCGAGCTAGAGCTGGTGCTTTGAGGATCTCTGGTTCATGTTCACTTGCTTTAATAGGCCTTGATCCAACACCAAGATCATGCAGAGAGTACTCCAGCACCCGGGTTTTAGGATTAACTGCACGGCGTACTACATGAGAACCAACAATAACATTGTTCATTGATTTCAGAACATAATCAAGCAAACCAGTGTCACCGATATGCATCCGAGCTGAGTCTCTCACTTCTTGTCTACTCATCCCTTCTTGATTCAAAGTTCCCGTCTTCTTACTTCTCAATGTATCCACTATCACCTCTGCTGCATATTCCAGCCTTCTAATAGGCCACCTACTGTCCAAAGTTGTAGCCAGAGAACTGAAATTTCTATACCTTGTACTCTTATCCTTCATCAAACGTTTCTTCTGTGTGGGGAAACTGATAGCTGATTTTGAAGCACAGGAAATTTTACTTTGTTTCCTGACTGCAAAAGGACAAGACTTAATTGTGAGCATAAACCTGAGAAGATCTCCAAGACTGATCAACTGAGTTTCGCTGAAACCTCTGTAGTATCGGATTATCTGCTTGATATCTTTGAATTGAACCGAATCGTGGAAATTCTGGATGATCTCATCGACATCCAATGAACTTAGAATTTCTATTGCTCTGTTGTAGTTATGCTCAGTCACGCCAAAGCTTCCACGACAGAATTTATATCCCCATTTACCAAACCACGAATGCCCGTATGCAACTCCATAGAGAAGGCGAAGGTCCATGGACCTCTTCTTGGAAACATCCTGAACAGTGATTTTCCTAACAAGATGTACAAGAAATTCAAAATCAAAATCTGGAATACACACATAAAAATAGTGGAATACATTTTAGAGATTAGTGGTACCGGGCTCGAAGGTTGTTACAAAGCCGGTCCCAAAGATCCATGATTTCCCTGCCACTAATGTACTTGGAACCTCCCTCTATTCCATTGATGCAGAGCAAATGACCAAAACCATTACAGTGAACTAATCCATGCAAGAGATGAGTCTGCAGATCAAAAGCATCATGTTCCAATCGCTTGTTCCAGTGGCTGTCTGGTGGTATGATCAGATGATATTTTCTTTTGGAGACAAAATTACCACTCCAACCTAAATCACAAAACCAAAGATTCAAAGAAAATCCAGAAATTACTGCAAGGCCTCAGATACAAAAGAATTAGCAATACCCTCAAAAAAAATCAAAGGCAAATCCAAACGTAGACAAGAAAGATGGAGAAAAAGGAAAAACCTTTCAGTAGAAGACAAAAACCCAGTTGAAATACTAGAATTGGATAATAAGGATGGTGGAGAAAAAGCAAGAAACCTAACCGGCACATCTACAGTGATCGCAGAAGGGCTGAAAAGAGAGATGGGCATCTTCTTCGATGGTGTAGAGAGGGACAACAAAGTTATTACTTTGAAGGAGAAGCAGGGTGCAGCTAACATGCATGCCCTCCACATCGTAATCTTCAGGCTGGGTGCACTCCCTGAGAAACAGCCGAATGTTATCGCGAAATGGTCCAGTGGGACGAAGGGGGCAACCAGGGTCACCAAACGTGTGAAAGTTGTAAAATTTAGGCCTTCGTTTTCTCTTCTTGCAAGATTCAACAACTGGGATTGGCATTGCTAATAATGCCAACTCCAATTACTCAAGCACACGCATACACACACAATTCTTTGAATGCAAGAGGCTAAGCTAATTAGTGGATAAGAGAAAGAAAGTGAAAGAAGGAAAAGGTACTTACAGTTTGGGGTTAGAACACAAATCACAATCTGTTAGATGTTTCAAACGTTAGTTACAGAGTTATATTTCCCGCTAGAATTGGAAACACTAACTGATAGACTGAAATACCCCTCATTAGGGAGATAAGATTATTAGTCAACGGTTTGCCGCCTTTAAATTACGAATGTGTTCAGAATGGGTTTATTGTTTGCACTTGGATGGTTGGTTTCAAGGGCATTTATAAGAAACGATTGTTTTTCTAACCGCTGGCAGTTACCAGTTAGGGGATGCGGCGACTTGAAAGCTGACAGTCTCGTGGTACAGTAACTGCGTTCACGCGTCTAGGTTGAACGGGCTGGAATTAGCTTACCCAGTATCTCATCATCATACGGAGATAGAACACCACCATGGCCACAACCACAACGTGATGGCAACACGTGCATTGTAGGATAAATAAAACTTTTCATATTTTCTCATGAAATATGATTATTTTAATTTTATAATATAATTAATTCATAAACATCATAAAATATCAACCACCTTATTTGATTTTATTTTTAATAACTCTAATTTATGAAATATGTTATTAAAAATTATGGTTTCTGATCTCTAACATTATTTATATGAACAAATTGAAATATCGCTACTAATAATATAAAGCATGTACATATTCATAATTGGCTATTAATTTATTTGCATTTTAATTTTAATTTTAACTAAATTTTAATTAAAATTAATTAGCGGTTAAGTTTTAATAAAATTCAATATCCAATACTAGTCAAATATATTATATTTGATCATAAAGTTTCTTAAACTTTATAATCAAGTCCAACATAATTAAATTATTTTTTCGCATCACCTATTTTTTCTATATGATTCATTAGGTTCTTAAATATGTTAAAAATGAATATAAGTTACATTTATAAATTTTATTTAAGATTAGATAAATGAAACTTATACTTAATTTTTAAATAAATAATTTATATTAACAGACTAAGATTGGTGTTTAATGATGCATGATGACTACTCAAATATTATAAATATTAAAGTAGTTTTTACTAACATTTTCATGTATTAGTTTTCAATATAATATAGTCATTTTTGTTGGTTTATACCCTATAATCAATTGATTGATTATAGTTTAGTTAGATATTTGAAATATTCTCTATCTTATACATATTCAAATGTATATGATAAAGTATATGAGATAAAAATACATTGTAAATAAAACTATAATAAGATCATAATTATGAGATTCTTATTTCCTAAATTATTTCTAATCATTATGCTATTAAGATTGGACATTAATAGAACGTAAAAAGATTAGCATACGTTATGTTTCTTCGTTATAAAAGTAGTTGATTTTATAGACTACAGTATGGAAATACTTAAATAACTGTACGGGTGTTTGTTAGAAAATAAGTTCACTAAACTGATCCCATATAAGAATTCTATTTAGAAGATTACTTATAGGTCTATGGAAATTCTCATTATGAAAATCTTATAAGTAATCTTTTAATCTCATATAGGGATTTTTTATGTTTTAATACTACTTATGACATTCTAGTCAAGGGCAGCTCAATCGATAGTCAATATATATAATATAAACTATATGAATGTAGTTAAGTAATCAATATAGGATTTGTTATCTTAAATTGATTAGAAAGAATGTTTTATTATTCTCGATTAGTATTGATTCGGAAAATTCTTGGACAAAATGAAACGACACTTTAAAAATAGTTTTCAAATGTCATTAATATAATCCATTACTGATGATGAAAAATTAAAATGATTGCACTTAAATAACGTAATGCTGATAACCTAAGTGGAATTTGGCCCAAAGATGAAAAGGCCCAATTGTTAGGATATCTATAAGTCTATTAGAAGGCTTACAAAATTCTTAGGAATAGGAATAAATGAGGAAATCTAGGATTTGAGGGTCAAGTCGGTTGAAAACATGAATAATATGTGATAGATACTCACTCAGCACGTGGTCAAAATTGAAAAATAGTTGGAGGTTAAGCAATTATAAGGACACTGCTTGAGGCAGTTGAAGTTAGGAAAGGTGTATAAGCACACAAAAGGCACATAACTTAAACAAAAGATCTTATGATTATTTCAACTTGCACTTTGTACCTTCCTTTACTTAAATAAAATTATCTTTTCAACTTAAATTTTAGGCCAATACTCTTTAGTGTAACAACTTCCCAACTTAGAATTCTATTATCTAAGTTTTCCAAAGCTCACTTATATCACTGATTAGAAGTCAAGTGCAATTTGAAGAGAAATCTCCCCTAGTACACTCAAATTTCAAATTGATCATAAAAGTGATCGATTAGCACGCCTGGTGAGACTACGATGCTACATGTAGGGGATGGAAAAGAAGTAGTTGTGCCTCAGCCCTGGACGAAGAAGTCTTTACTATAGTAAGGAACGAAGGCCTTATATCCTAAATAATTGAAAATCTTAAAAAGGCAATGTCACCTTCGATTAAGTCTTTAATTAGCAAGAATTCAAAATCACCACATGTAATAATAAATAATATTGTTTATGTAAATGATATTTCATAATATAAATTCCAATTTTGCCTCTCCAGATGAAGCAATCAATATGTTAACAAAAAAGATGGAAAAACTTTTTATCGCTTTGGTATATGTCACTGGATAGAATTCTCCCTCTTTAGTAAAACAGATTTCTAAAAGGCTCAGGGGGGAGCTTGCAATAAATGCGACAAAAGTTGATGAGTTTAGTCATACTCTAGCTTCTTCCTCTATTGAAGAAAGATACATTTTTGCTAATAAAAGATAGGATATTCATGTTACGCCTTTACGTATTAATCTTAGAAATGTACAACAGGTGGTCAGGCCTCAAGCTCTTATAAGAGAAGGATTTAGTTTTAAAGCCAAAACTAATGGACTGAATTCTGACTTAGGGGCAACTTTTTGACTATAAATTGTAATCCTATCCTTGTTATTGCTCCTCTATGAGGTGTCAAGTTGATATGGAAGCTATTAAAGAAGCTATTCAAAAACTATATAGGCTTGGCTTGAGACAAATTGGTTACCCAGAATTTCATAAGCCTTTCAATATGCATGAGAATCCTTATCTTTGTGGTGATAGTTATGATTTGTATTGTGTTTTAGGGTTAGATTTGATAAGTATTTTTATGTCATTACAAGTGTTTAGTATGCATTTAGGGTTTAATTAGGTTAGATTTTGTGTTTAAGTATTTTTATGGGTTAGTTTGAATCTTTGAGCCTAAATTGTATATTTTTGAGGTACCTTGATGTTTTTGCTAGTGTTGCAGGGTAAACAGGGAAGAACGGGAAGAGTTAAAGAGTTTTCGGGCCAAAAACCATAAGCCACGATCGTGCACACAAGCCACGATCGTGATAGAAGAGGAAGAACCAGAAATAGCCAGGCCACAATCGTGTACCAAGAGCCACGATTGTGACAGAGAGCGTCAAGTCAGGCCACGATCGTGACAAAAGAAAAAAGTGCCAGCCATTGTCACGATCGTGCACTGCATCGGGCTGACAGGAAAAACTCAAGTTTCGGACAAATTTTTGGAACGTTTCGACCCCAACTTTGACCTAGAGCGCCCAAAGTATAAATAGAACATTATGGGAGATATGCAGCAGCTTGGGAGAGTCTGAATCGAGAGCTTTCATGCGAGTCACATTTCGGAAACCCTAGAGAGTTTTGAGAGATTGAGGAAGGAGACGAAGGAAGAGAGACAAGGAGACAAAGCTTGATGCGATGTACTTCCCGGAATAGGTAGTTTCTTGCTGTCATTACCTTCCTGATCCATTCTGACAGTAGTTTTTTGGTTTATTTCAATTTTATTTATGTATGAAATTGGGATATTTATTGAAATTGCTATTGTTGAGTGTTAATTATTATCTATACTCACCTTTGGGTTTTCAATTCTTGAGATTAATAAATTTTAAATGGTTGTGTTTCTTTTGATTTAATTGTGATTCAAATTCCTGTTCCTAATAATTTGGCAATAAACTTAGAGGGTGAGCCGAGTGAAAATAATCAATTTGGGCTAATGAGAGTAAGGTGAATTGATAGGTAAAGGATTGAATCAAACCAGTAGAGTTATGTAACGAGAGATTGAGCATAGATTCCTGGTAGGTTAATAGACATCTTAGAACTAATTTAGGTTTTTGGATCAATCATGAATTGAGAGATCATGATTCCATAATTTAAATTAGGGATCAACAATTAGGGTTAAGAATTATAACTCGAGAGAGAATAATTCACCCTAGGACCATCTAGACCCATTAAGTTAAGAATTGCACAATTGATTAGGTTTTCGTTAATTTCGAATTGAATTCCCCTTTTTCTCGCTTGATAGTTTTTAGGTTAGTTTTGGGATTGGGTTGTGTGATTTGTTATCATATTTAAATTTCTTCAATTCAATTCTTGAATTAATTGTTTGATTGATTTACTTTTCTGCAGTAGTTGTTAGGTTTGTGACTTAATTGCCATTAGACTTAGGACTAGTTCCCTTCTTCGTGGAATCGACACCTTAGGTACTATGCAAATGACCTGTGCACTTACGATAATTATCAAGGTTAAAAATATTGAAACTTAGAGCATGTAACCTTGAGCGAACAAGTTTTTGGTGCCGTTGTCGGGGAAGGCAATTTAGTTCTATAATTTAAGGCAATAGGTTTGTTATTTTCTTTCATTCATTTTACTTAGAATTCGTACTCTTGTATGAACATAAGAGTCACAAGTGGTTCGAGTCACGCAATTGAGACGTTTGATTTAGACATAACACGGTTAGAAAGAACCCTTAGGAAAGCTCGGCGAGAAGAAGAAGAAACTAAAAAAATACAAATGGTCGAAGAATTCCAAAGAAACATGGATCAAGAAATTAACCCTGGTAGGCAACAACAGAGGACCCTCGTAGATTTTATGAGACCAGGATTTAATCCTGCAAACCAAGGAGTGGCTAGACCACCTGTTGAAGTGGTCTCTCTAGAAATCAAGCTAGCCCTCCTGAACATGCTTCAGCAGAACATCCAATTCTACGGACTTGTAAATGAAGATTCGAACGCGCATATAGTGAGTGTTCTCGAGATTTGTGATACTTTTTGGTATCACTAGATGTCGAAAGACGTAGTGAGGATTAGGCTATTTCCTTTTACTCTTAGGGATAGAACGAAGGTTTTGTATCATTCACTAAACCCCGCAAACATTACGACATGGGAATAGCTAGTGCGAGCCTTCGTAGATAAATACTTCCCATTAATGAAGACCACCAAAATTATTAAAGAGATCACCAACTTCCAACAAGGTGATGGGGAGTCTATATATGAAGCATAGGAGCGCTACAAGGATTTGTAAAGGAGATGCCCACATCACAATCTACCTAAATAGTTCCTGTTGCAGGCATTTTATAAAGGAGTGAACCCACATACTTAAGGTACCATTGATGCAGCTTCGGGAGGATCGTTAATGAAAAAGACGATCGATGAAGCCGAAGAGGTAAGAGAGAAGATGGCTAGCAATAGCTATCTATGGACTAGTGAATGTAGTAGGCAACGTGCTAATTTTAGGGAACAGAAGGGAGTTATCACTGTCTAACAAATGACAAAAAAGGAAACTAAAGTTGATAATTTGACATGACAACTCAGTAATATGAAGGCATCATCCTCAGCTCCAATGAAGGTCGCACAATTGAAATGTAAGCTATGCGGCCAAATGGATCATGATACGGTGGACTACTATCTGATGAGAGACGATAACCGAAGCATGTAAATTACATGGGGGCATAATTTTGACGTGGATGGGGTAATAATCCCTATTCTAACACCAATAACCCTGGGTGGAAGAATCACCCAAACTTCTCCTGGTCAAACAACAACAACGGAGGATAGTTCAGACCCCAAGCACAATCGAGCTTCTAACAGGACAAAACAAGCTCGATGGATTCAAAGTTGGATAGAATTTTGGATAAGATAGGACGAATGGAGGAAGCACATAGAAGGCTCGAGAGTAAATTTGAGCAAGTCACAAAGAATCACACTTCATCTATCCATAACTTAGAAGTCTAAGTGGGACAGCTTGCGGAAGCAATGTCGACTCGGAATGCTGGAACTCTTCCAAACAACACCGAATCAAACCTAAAGGAGCGTATCATGGTTATAAGTCAGAACCAAGACAAGGAGATAGAAAAGGTGGACACAAAAGAAAAGTCAAGTAATTAAAGATGACCTTCCAAATAAGATTGTTAGCAAATCGGTGCAATTAATAAGATTATCATAGATAGGGCATTCGCAGACTTAGGCACAAGTATAAATGCAATGTCCTACACTCTTAGTCTTAAATTGGGGTTACGAGAGCTAGTGCTTACAAAGTTTTTAGTTAAGACAGCCGATAGAACTTTGCTGAGACCGATGGGGATTATACTCGATGTGCCGGTCAAGGTTAGTAATTTTATCTTTCTTACAGATTTCTATATTTTGGATATCAATGAAGATAAGGATACTCCGATGATTCTTGGATGACCGTTCTTAGCCACTGCGTGCTCAATTATCGATGTAGATGGGGGCGAACTAACTTTATGAGTAGGGAAAGAGCAACTGACCTTTAAAGTGATTGTTAGATAGTATGGAGCTCTTTTAACTCCAGCAGTTCGTAACAAACCCGAACCTATAGGAGAATGGGAAGACGTTGAGAATCCAACAAAATTCTTCTAAAAGAAGTGCTCGCGAAGGAGAAGGCGAGGTAAAGAAAATTCCAAGGAAGGTGGTGGTCGCAATATGGTGGCAAACATTTAGACTTTGGGATTAATAACGACACTACCATCAAATCAATTATTCTAACCACCGTGAGCTTAAAAGGAGCATCGAGCTACCAACGTTAAAAGAAGCACTGCATAGGAGGCAACCTATGGAAAAATTAGTTCATGTTGAATTTTGTTAGATTAGTTGAAATTCGTAGTTAGGTTTATTTTAGATTGCATGAATAAAAGCGAAAAGAAGAATAGGATTTCGGAGAAATGGGGAAGAGTATGCAAGCGTATTAAGAGAAGTGAAGAAGAATTATTGAATGAGAGAAGGAAAGGATTGGAACAAGAAGGTTTTGGAATCAAGTTATAGGCAACGGGTCACGGTCGTGGCCTGCGACAATGAACAAAAGGGGAGGACGTAAATTTTAAGTGATAACTTTACCATTTTACCCTTTTTACCACCTATTTATTCAATTCTTACTTAACTTTCACCTTCA
>JAOTAY010000002.1:14407904-14440221 GCA_025629805.1 Erythroxylum baracoense
AATTTGTCAAGAAAATCAAGAAGATTTTAAAGATTCATATCTTAGATGATTTAACATAATTCAACCCCCCTTCTTGTATATTTTGCATATTGTACGTGATTTCTATATTAAAAAGTGATTTACTTCACCAAATTGATGTCCAATTCTTTAATTATGCTTCAATAAACTTCAATTTCACCATCAATTCCCTACTCCTTATCTTTTTCTTTCTCCTTCTCTCTCTCCTTCAGTTCATCTTCTTTATCTTCATAATATTACATAAGAAATTCAATTTCATGTATTTTAGTCATTAATGCATACAACTACACTAAAATCATGTACTAAAAACAACCAAAACTCCATTAACTTACCTTATTGATTTTCGGGTACTATTTATCAAGAACACCCATACACTTTTTCTTCATCTTTTTCCCAACATTCTTATTGAAATGGTGAGTTTAGGGATCCTAGGTTGATGATTTAGTGTTTAATAGTTGATTTGGGAGTTAAAGATAGAGAAAGTTAGCTTGTAAGTGGAAGAAAATGAAAGAAAATGGAGAAAAGATGAGAGCAGTTGTTTTCGGCAATCTTTGCTGAAGAAGAGAGTGTTAGGTGGCAATTAATGTTATTAGTCCCATTAAAAAGATATCAACCTTACATAAATAACTTAATTAATATCATTTATTTCTATTAATATTTTCAGGTTTGGCTTTTACCCTTTTTTCATATCAAACTTTGACCATTGGTCAACTCTTGGTCAAACCCTCAAAATGAACTCGTTTTAGCCTCAAATTAAATCCTCAGGTTGTCCTTGAATAATACTATTTAATACCAAATAAAATAAACTATAGTTTGAGTTCCAAGTGTCACTATTCACCTTGGGACGCATTATCAATATCTGAAAAGTACTATTCATGAAATCAAATTTTTGGGGGTGTTACAAGAAGAGATTATATTCATTCCAATTTATGTGTTCCTTTGTCTCTTCATTAGTGTTTGCTCTTGTAGAAAGGTGATGAGGTGGAAATTATTTAGGCTAATTCTCAGCTTTTATGTTATAAAGTGGATACAATAGAGGCAAAATTCTATGATGATCAAGTGAGGCCATTTCACATTCAAAAATGGTCTCATGGAGAGTGTTTAAAAATTAGGGTTGAAAAGAAAATAAAGTCAAAGTCAGAAATGTTGATGAAGAAAACTGTCATCGGGCTTGCTACTATTCCAATTGTAAAGAAACCTGATGAATGGACTTTCACAAAGAGAAGATGCAGTAACTACGATTATAAAAGTCAAATTCTAAATGTCACAAATTATGGAGAATTTCGAACAGCTGGAAGGATATTTCAAGTTGGTTTGCAAGGAAGAATTCTTGATAGAGTATGAAGGTCGATTTGAAGATTTAAAATATGCTACAATAAAAATTGATGACTTTGAGAGTCAAAATTAGGAATTGTTTGAGGAGATAAACTTGAGTAGTTCAAGAATATTTGAAGTGTGTTTATGAGTAAAAGTCTTGATTCAAAAATAATAATGGAATTAGTCAAACTTCTGATGAATTTAAAGAATGTTTTGCCTGGGACTATACTAAAATTTCAGGATTAGATAGAAAGTTAGTATAACATAGACTTCCTATAAGGCCAAAATTTTGATCTTAATGTTAACCTCATAAACATTGATCCAAAAAAGTGAGTTAAAAATTAAAGAAGATGTTTAAATGCTGTGTAAGGCTAATTTTAATTTTAACAAATCAACTATATATATTGAGTGGGGAGTCAATATTACACATGTAGTAAAGAAAAACTGTAAGAAAAATCTTCCACAAAGGAATCTATTAGGTGTGTACTGATGCAAATAATAAGGGAGATCATGAATAGGTCAATTATTACTCAAGTAAAATTCTGACCCCAATAAAAAAGTACACCCCTATTATAAAATTATGTTTATTGTTATATTTTTTGGGTCAAAATTAAAACATTATTTACTTCCAAAGTTTTGTTTGTGTGGTTTTAAAATTGATTTGATGAAATATTTATTGAATAAACCAGTTATTTTAGGGAACATTAGGAAGTGGCTTATGATACTTGTAAATTTCAACGTAGTTTATTATCTTCAAAAGTTAGTGGCCAAATATTGGCTGACTTCTTAGCAAGCCACCTAATGATAGAAATTTAAGAGGATCTGGTACATTTAATGTTTACCTACAAAAGGAAATGTTGGGTGTTGAAATTAAATAATTTTTAAACACAAAAATTAATTGGTGTTAGAATAGTCATTACTTCACCAAAAACTCTTCTTTATCTCAAAATGAACTTCCTATATACTAATAATCAAGACAAATATGAGGTCCTAATAAATGGGCTATAACTTCTGGTAGATCTTGGAGCTAAAGAAGTTCTCATTATAGGAGATTCTCAACTAGTATTGTGGCAAGTAATGAGAGAATATAAATGTGCAAGTTTAACTTTATAACACCAAGTTATTGGAATTCACTGTTGAGGTTGAATTTCAAAATATTTCTCAAGAAGAGAATTGAGAGGCAAATGAACTTTCCCAAATGACCTTTGAGGAAAAGATGTCTGAGGATCTCGTTTGTAAATATGTTGTTATATAACAAAAATCTTATTTGACTATCTATAAAAGAGGGATTTACTTAGAAGTTTTCAATATTGATAAAGTAGTTGCTTAGGATTAGAGGAAAGAAACTAAAAAATTATTGAAATATCCTAATAAAAAGGTGCCTTATAGAATTAGATTATAACTTTGGGATGATTAAGAGAGTCTTATTTTGATAAGGTAGTAATGAACTTCTTTTAAGATGTCTTAGGATGCTTGAGGTATTAAAAATAATGAAACAAGTTCATAAGGCGGTATGTAATGCTTGTTAATCTGGAATTAAGATGAGGAGGCTTATTAAGCATCATAGTTACTATTAGCCTTCAATATTAAAATATTGTATATCTTATGAAAAAGCATGCTAAAATGCTAGAAGTATGGAAGAATATAACAAATTCTAGCCTCTGTATTGGACGTTGTACTTAACTTATAACTGTTTAGAGGTTGGGTCATTGACCTTATTGGAAAAATATACCTACCTTCCTCTAAAGGTCATAATTTTATTTTATTGGTAATAGATTATTTTACTAAATGGGTGGCGGCTCAACCCATGAAAATTATTAAACAAGTTGGCTTAGTGAAGTTCATTAAAGAATAAATTATTCATCAAATTAGAATTCAATAATCAATAACAAGTGACTAGGGGACTATGTTTACTGGTCATGCAGTTAAAATTTTTTTACTTCGATTATGGCATACAATTGCTAAATTCGACCTTTTACTACACTCAGGCTAATGGACAAATTAAAGCATTAAATAAAGAAGTCACTGAAATCATATAGACGATGTTAGAGGAGAATCTCAGAGATTGGTATAGGATTTTATCTAAGACTTAGAGGAGAATCCTAGAGATTGGTATAGGATTTTATCTAAGACTTTATGGGCATATCAGACCTTTAGATGCACTACTATAGGGGTCAATCCTTTTACTCTAACATATGGCCATGGTGTTGTTCTCCCCATAGAATTAGTAATTAAATCTTTAAAAGTGGTTATCCAAAAGCTTTAAAGATGTTTGAGCATTCTGATGCGATGATGATGGAATTAGAGGATCTAGACGAAGTTCATCTCTAGACTTTATAATTATACAAAAAGAAAAGGTAGTGAATTTTTACAATGAAAGAGTTCATAAACGAGCAATTCCAAGAAGGTGATTTAATGTGGAAAGAGATTTTACCACCTGGAATGAAAGATAAAGAATAGGAAAAATAGTGCCTTAATTAGGAAGCGCCATTCACAATTCAGAAGGTTCTGGAAGGTAATGTCTATTGTCTATAAGGCAAACCTCATGAACATTTTATTAATGAGATATATGTGAAACCTATGTACCTACCCTATAGGAGAGATCAGGTATAAAAGAAGAATAAAATTCCCCAAATAAATTATCAAAACCTAAATAATTATTCCAGCAATAATCGTTCTAAGGGAAATAAAATTCAAAAAAAATAGGCCAACCTATAGCCAATAAATTGTTCATAAAAAGGTGTTGAGAATTCAAAGTTGATCCAAGTTAAAGGATTGGATCTCACCTTATTGTTTAATGTAGGAAACTTGATCTTCTTTAGCTTGTTAGACTTGTTGTTTTTAAAGGTCAATTTTTTCTTTTCGTAGCATTGGTGACTTTCTCAATTCCTTAGCCATATGCTTAACCTTAGTGAATTCATGATTAATTTGTTTGTCAAGTTTCCTGTTTCTACCTAATCAGCTTAAAGGCACTTTGATGTTCAACATCAAGATCTTCTAAGGAGTTGAATTCTTTCTTTAGTTATTGAATTCATACAACCTTTAGCTTTTTTTGCTTTACAATCCTCTCAATGCTTTTGAGAAAGGCTTAGTTTCTTAGAGTAAACAACTTAGTCATGAAAGGATATCTCAAAAGAGGAAAATAATTTTTTAATTTTAATCAAAATTCCTCTAATAGCAGACAATTAAATCATATAACCAATATAAGATAACATGCTTAGAAAGGAGTTGCATTAAATTTTAGCTAGAAATTCGAGCTCTTGTTGTATCGTGAGCTTTAAGGACTCTTTAACTTTTATCAACTCTTCAGATTTAATTGATGGCATAGTGATGGAAGGAGTATTAAGTGAAAAGTCAAACAAGATTAGATCAAAGGCTTTCTCAAAAGATACTATTATTGTCTAAATATCTACTGCTTATAATACATAAAAGAGTTTGTTAAAAGTCTGAACAACTTCTATGGCTTATGTGTTTTTTAGCTCTGGGGAATTCTTAAATCTTCTAGGTTTTGGTTCATAGGAAAAGGCATTTAGTGATAAGTCTAATGTTTGTTCACTTGTGAAAGAAATTTATAGCGATGAATTTATGTTAAATAAAAAGAAGAAGTTAGAAAAGAGTATTTTACAATCACCTATGTCTTTCATAAACTTTTCAAGAGTGGAAAAAGTCTCTTTTATGAGGTTGTTTCTTTAGTAACAGTCACAGTGATATCAATTTCTTCACCCAGCTTGATGGAAGAGTAAGTTAATTTTCTAGCAGGTTAAGTTTCTTTGGTTGGTATTTTGGCTTTCTTAAAGCTCGAAACAAATGGAGAATTCTCTTTAAATTTTCTCTTAATGAGAGAGTTTACAGCTACTTTTGCTTCTTTTTGGAAAGTAATCTTTTCCTCTTCTTTTCCTTCAGTATCTAGAAATTTGAAATCTAGAGCAATATAAGTCAATTATAGAGATTGAAATTAAATGATATCTAAAACAAGAAGAAGTACAGTTGAGGATTGCAAGATCTATGTGAGGAACCAATTGCTGGTAGCTCTTTTGCCACCAAAGATCTTAGACTTCTATATTGGTAATACTTACCACAAGAATATTGCACTTCAAGGCATGGTAATTCTCAAAATTTCCAGGTAAGATCCTTTCTTTACTAGATCTAACTTTAAAGGGAATTCCCACTGGGTACTGTAGAAGGTGGACGATAGGAGGAATTTTGAGGAAAAGACCAAGCTACCAACTTTAGAGATAACGCAAATATATTTCAAAGCCTAAGGTCACAATAGAAGGGCCAGGCTTCAAAGCCTTATTACCACCCATTACCAAAAGTCTTAGATTGGTGTAAAAAAGGAAGAGTTTTAGGGAAGCTTTTGAAAGGGTTGGATTGGTCTATTTACATGGAATTTAAAGACAATATAATAATGATAATATCCTTAGTGGATTTCTTACACAGGGTTTAAAAAACAAAAACCAAGAAATCTAGGAATTTGGGGTGTGTAGAAGGAAGACCTTTTTTATCCCTAAGTTCTAAAAAATAAGTGAGTGTTTAGAGTTAGACAAACCATAAACTTAAATTAAGCATTTAAAGAGGGAGCTTAAAGAAACACCTTCCTAGAGTTTTGTAAAGAAATCTTAAAAAACATAACCCAAAGGAAAAAAATATAACTGAAGCTATTACTTTACATAAAGGAAGAAATTTCATATTCACTGTATTGTTTACTAGGCAAAAGATAAACCGATACAATAAGATCCAAATTAAACTTAGTATGCTCTTCTTCAGAGATAAGATTCTTGGAAGAAATACAACTATTGATTAGGCCAAAGTAAGAAGAACATTTGAAGGTATTAAGGTCAAAACCAAAAGTTTCCTCAACTAAAAAAACAAAATCATCTCTAACAATAAGCAAGCCAATCTAAAAGAAAACATCTTTAAGGGAGATAGAGATATAGCCGAAAGAAAAAAAACAAAAGAATTACATAAAGGACTCCATAATTTTATGATAACAACTATCAAATTAGGTTGGTACTCTAGTGGGTTCCTAACTAGAGCTATCAATTGAAGAATTCCCTGCCTCTTCTAAGTAGAATGGAAAGAGGGGAATAGTTTATCTATCCATTTAACCCATTATTCCATTTTTTTTTGCATGGTTTCAAGGATTCTAGGGTTTGTGATAAGGGAAATCCTAATGAGGAGTTTGATTTACTTATGGTTAAGGAGATCCGATAAATGAGGGACTCTAATAGTTAAAGGTAATCCCTGATCATAATCAAAATATGGAATTCCCCCTTAAAAGTTATAAAAAGGAGATTTTGATGACGTAATTAAAAAAATGTTTAAAAAGGGATTTATGGTTCAAGAGTTTCTTACCTTAATCTAGTAAATGCTAATAGAGGTTTAATAAGAATGGAGACTACCATAAGTTCTATTGCCTACATGAAGAATGAAACTGAGAAACACTGGTGGAATATTTGAATAAAAGACAAAGAGAAGTAGAAGGCTTACATCTGTAGCATTCAACTCAGAAAAGTTAGTGGAGTATTAAAAAAATGTAAGATGTTCAACAACCATAAAAAAGTGAGAGATTATTGGGTTTTGGAGGAATTTGCAAGGAAGAGAAGGAAAAGAGCTTAGAGTTAGTAGAGAAGAGAGAGATTACTTGGAGTTTAAGATAGTAAATGGTGGAGAAAAGGGGAATTTATAGAAAAATGAGAAAACCCTAAGGGAGAAAAAAGAATTTGAAATTCCAATAGAGTAAATCTTTTAGCTTTTGTAACAGGCAGAGAGTTAAGAGTTTTAAACATAAAGTAGTCTTGATACAATTATTATGCCCAATGTTCTCTTTCCATCAATGATTCTTTTTGGCTAGGGGTTGTATGAAGGTTATCCTAGCAATGTTTCTAGGCCTTTTCTTCTATTTGGATTCTTTTTAGTTCCTGAACTTCCCAAAACCACTAGTCTATATCTGAGAATTTGATCAATGGCCTTAAACTTATTTTTGTGGATCTTCATTACCATATATTTGGTTTATTCAACCAAACATATGAAGGAGCAATCACTGTAGACTGAGCAGAACTCCCACTTAGCCCAAAGATGAAAAGGCCCAATTGTTAGTATTTCTAAATTCAATTAGATGGCTTAGAGAATTCCTCGGCATGGGAACTAATAAGAAATTCAAGGATTTGGGAGTCAAGATGGTTGAAAATATGATTAACATATGGTAAGTAGTTAGTTAGGAAGTGGCTAAAATTGGAAGATAGTTGGAGGTTGAATAGTAATAGGTAAACTACTTAAGGCGGTTAAAGTTTGGAGAGGTGTACAAGCACATTAATAGGAAAAAATCAAATGCACACAACTCAAACAAAAGATCCACAATTATTTAAGCTTTCCTTGCACTTTGCACTTATGTTTTACTTAAATAAAATTATCCTCTTAACTTAAATTTTAGTCCAATACTCTTTGGCATTTAACAACTTGGGTTTAGAATTACGTTTTCCAAAGCCCACTTATATCAATAATTAGAAGTCATAGGTGGTTTTGGGAGAATTTCTCCTTGGTATGCTCGGATGCTAGGTTGATCATAAAAGTGATCTACAAGTAAACATTAACTATATGTTCCATGTCTAATGAAAACATTGTGTGATGAAATGTTTGAACTATACAAAAAAAATTCATGCACGAAAAGATTAGTTAAAGTAACTTTAACATACCTAAATAATTATATGATCATAATGCGTTGCTAGATGTCAATCTTAATATATGCATATAAATTGTGTAATTAGATAATTAAAGTAGAATTAAATGAGCTTAATTTATCTAATTTTAAATATGATTTAGGGTTATAATTTAGATCCATTGTCAACATATTTAGGAACCTAATGAGTCACACACAAAGAATGAAGTTGAAGAGAGAAAAGATATTTTAACCAAGTTAGACTTGGTTGTAAAGTTTGAAAAACTTTAGGATTAAATATAATATATTTAATAAATAAGGATCAATATGAGATTTTGGATCTTATTTAGGCTCAATTAGTATTTAGCTAGAACTAACAATAATTCTAATTAATTTTAATTAAAATTAGAATTTTATTTCAATTAAATTATTAAAGGTCCAAAACATATTATAAATCGATTAAGCCTCCAAAAGAGCTAACACTTTTTGCATAACCCTTTTTACAACAAACGTAGAGTTCCCTCAACATGTTCTGTGAATACTATTAGAAACCAAATACATGAGCAGTTATGATGGTTAAGATGAACTGATTTCATAAATGGTTCAAGGAAAATGAGAAGAAAATTATCAAACTTCATAATAAAGTATGAATTATGATTCTTACTTTATTATGTTTATCCATTAATCAAGTTGTAGAACTTAAGTGATCTTGACTTTCAAAAAATTAAACGAAAAAATCCTATTTTTGTTCCACTGTATGTAGGATTAAAACTGGCCCTGATATTTCAATAATTTTATCATATAATATTTCAATAAGATATAAAGGATGGGTTCAGTGCTTATTCTATTTGATTCACTTTGTGTCAGTTTTTCATCATTAATAATATATTTTATAATGATATTCAAAAAATATTTTCAATTATCATTGGCCAAAGATTTTTTAAATTAATACTTATTGAGATCAATAAAACATCTTCTCTAAATAGGATGACAAACCTTTTATTGATTATTCAAATACCTTTATATATTTCATGTCACATCTAATGAATATTAATTAAACTAATCCTTATCAAGATAGGTGATAAATAGTATTAAAATATAAAAATCCATGAAGATCTTAAGTCAGAGAATCTTTTATATAATCATTGTAATGATAGTTTTATCTTAAAAATCTCTTAATTTTATAAATTTATTCTCTAAGAATTACCAATATATTTGTTTAAGTATTCATATAATTCAGTCTATGAGATCCGTTTCTCATCCTATTAAAGACAAACGTAACATGTAGTAGCTTTTTTTGTATATTAATATACAATCTTAATACAAGAATAATTAGAAATAATTTAACCATAATACATAAATTGCAATATAAATTTTATAATTATTATGTTATTATAATTTCATTCGTAAAATATAATTATCTCGTTGAATTTATCTTATAAGTTATTCAATTAAATAAACATATATAAAGTAAAAAAATATTCTTAATTAAATATGTTACAAATATACAAATAAAAGACACAAACTAAAAGATATCATATCTTGCATTTTTGCTTCAATTTAAAGTTCAAATCCTAATTCATTTCCCAAGAGGGGCTTGAAAAGTTAGATGGCACCTAATATATCTGCAACTCAATTTAATTGAACAGAAATTCAAGTCATCATGAATTGTTATCAGCATACATAGATTTGGTGTATGTATGATAACTCAGTCCTTTCAATGAGAAGAATTAAATATGGTATAGCCTAATATAAGATTTGACAATTGAGGAAAATCAGGCCCTTTGTCTTTAAGAATGAACAATCAATCACTTAATAGTGTTCAAATTAATTAGATAGCGCAACATCCATCACATAGTAAATAAAGCAGAAAATATGGAAATTGAAGAATCAAGAAAATAGGAAATTTTAATAGAGATAAAAGAAATCCATATGAAATTCTCAATGCCCAATGCAATCTCTTCCACCAATTGAGCGACTCTGCAACGTCTCCCCTGGTCATGCATATCAGTCCGCAAGATTTTTACGGAAAAAACTCTTTTGTGGTTTTGAAGCCAGGGTAATGGTAAGTTTTAGATGATAACCTTTTCTTTCTCTCTTTTTTTCTTTAATCCTTGCCGATCAAAATAAATTGAAGATGATTTCCATAGCTAATGATCCACCAGTGGAAAATTTGGAGAAGGTTATCTTATTCCATGCAAATTTCCACTCAATGGGGTCAGTCCGTGTTGGCTTGAGTATCAGTTGACTTTATAACCACGCAATGAGTTCTTATTGGCAATATTCTGTACCCTTTTGACTATTATGTTCAGATCGGACTACATACATGATCCTCAGTGTCTCCCATATAGCAAAGCTTTCATTTCATAACCTACTATTAACTGTAATTTGCCAAACCAACTTGACCGAACTGAGCTATGAATCTGAGGCAAACCATGGTTTCATGTTCCTATATTCTTGATCTTTTCAGTAGCTTGATCGGTTCCCTAGCTAACCTGCTTATTTCTCCATCTGCAAGTCCAAGTTCTAGTGAAAGAACTAAAGGTGAAGAAAATGGTAACAGTGCAGCCGTCAGAGCAGCAAGTAACACAGCAGCCCAGATGCATTTCCGACAGCATCAACATATTCGATCAGCTTAATCCAGCGAAGGGATACAACCTTAATCATCAGTTTTTTTATTACGGCATCAATATTATATACGCACATGTTATTATCTTTCGGTAAATGTATGAGACTTGGTTATGCTTTAACCATATTGCTTCTTGTTATTCAAGGCATGAGATGAAGTACAATACGGTAGTTTCTAACTGTTAATTTGTGTAGGAATTACAGCTCTCGACTACTTTTTATTCACTTATCAGACATATTCGTACAAAAAAAGATCATTAAAAATTAATTTCATAAAATATATTTACTAGTTCTATCTTTTGAGAACTAGTTCGATAAGTTTACCATGGAAATGCATGAACAAATAAATGATCGGCTAAGAGGTAGTTCCTCCCTGAACAGAACCGCTTTCTCTTTAACATGATAACCAACCCAATGCAAAACTCAGATAATAAGAGCGTCACAGACCACTAAACCAAACCCATTTTAAATCGAGACCAAAGCCAATGAAAATTTTCTCACCCGTAAAAACTGTTCATCACATGAAGTTGGATTCCAAGTGAAATTTACAAGCATCAACAGTCTTAAACATTTTTATAACCGCAAACAAAACTCAAGTGAGTGCATTTTTAGCATCGGAGTGCAACCGAAGACGAAAAACCAAGTAAAACATACTGGCTGGGAAAGATGAACAAGTTCGCCAAGAAGTTAGTCTTCATCCATCCCTGCAGGTTGATCTCTCTTGGGACCACCTGCAGGCTTTGCCATAATGATCTGCACAACAAAGTGCAGAAAGGTAAGAGTCAACCAAAAACTCATTCATATTAGTTTCTGGTTTTGTCATTAATTAAACTGAAAACCATGCGTAATGAAGCAAAATCGTCAAAAAGTAGTTTTAGCAACAAGTTTCAAGAAAAGAAAATACCTGGTCTACTCTCAATACAGTGCAGGCAGCATCAGCAGCATATTTCAGAGCAAAAAACCTGCAATAAAAGTTATATTGATGAGAATTGCAAAGGGTTTACACGAAATTGTAAGGAACTACTGCAAATAGAAGCAGAATATTCCCAAGAAGAAAAGGGGAAAACTAACAAGTCTCAGTAGTAAAAATTACATAAATAACATGCTAACTGGCGAAATATTCATAATTGTAGCGTGAAAAATGCCAAAACATAAGATACACGTACATATACCGGCAGCAATGCCCACAACAACATATCATTAGTGATATAATAGACCATGGGCAAGTACTGTAACTATGACTAAGAACTAATGGCAGGGATAGAGGAAACAGAACACGTCATTTGTCAATGATCCAATATAATTCAGAGCACATGCGATCCAGACATAGAGTAGCAGATTTCAGCTGTTCAAGAGGATAATAAAACACATGTTATTTGTCAACGCTCCAGTATAATGCAGAGCACATGTGATCCAGACATAGAATAACAGATTTCAGCTGTTCAAGTGAAAGAGTAATGAATCAACATTGAAAAGATGGTACCAAACCAAACCCAGGATAATATCTTGCAGAAGCTAAAAAAGATCATAGACCATTAACACAGAGATGATCATAAAATGCAAAACATATTAGATCAGAACATACTTTGTGACATAAAGGTCCCATATGCCCATAGACGACACATCCTTACAAACACCTTCCTCCAAGTCAATGCCCACTTTGGTATTTCCAGATGAATGGTCAGCATATAGAGAAGATATGATTTCCATCGCATTAAGACCAGCATTCTCAGCCAGTGTTTTAGGTACCATCTCAAAGCTTTCAGCAAATTTTGCAATAGCATATTGATCCAATCTGTAGGATAAATGAAAACAACATATTGGCAGTTCATTCAAGTAACAATCTCAAACTCAAACAGTAAGTTTTACTATACATCTGAAACCTAAGGAGCTCAGGACACATGTAGAATCTAAAATATGCTAAAAAGAAGGGCGGAAAAAGATGAGGGAGAACCAAGAAGTTGAAGAGAGGAATTTGGAGGATAAATTACCCTGTTTCCTTGAATGAGAACTCCTTCAGTCTTCTAGCCAACTCAATTTCAGTTGCTGCAGCTCCTGGTACTATCCTGCTGTCCCTACACATTGCCTGAGTATAAGGTATATAAAGAGAGTATCAGTTACAACTTCCTCAAATTTATACCAAAAACAGTTGATCAAAGAAGGAAAAAGACCACCTCAACTACCACAAGCTCAAAATATTTGCAGAGGAGGAACAAGAAACCTCCAGACATGTATTTAATAACAATTACCTTGTAATTGTTAACTCCATCATCAACAGCTCTTTCAAGGTCATCCAATATACTATCAGTACTTCCTCGTAGAACCACAGTGGAGATAGAATTTCCACCTTCTTCATTCCTCACAATGGTTACCTAGACAAGAAATATGGTCAGAGAAAAGACAGCAGGATCCACAACCCCACAGGTGGTCAGTAAATGACTGCAACTACAGTGAGTATTGTAACATACCCTAACACCTCCAATTTCCTCAACTGAAATAGAGTCCACATATCCCAAGTCATCTGGGCTTGGCTGACTGAGCTTCAACTGTTGTAAGAAGAAAGAAGCAAATTAGGAAATAACTGAAAGGACTCTCCACAAGTGAACATGAGATGACTTACGAGAGCAACTGAACCCGTAGTGCGGCAAAATCTTCTTAGTTCAAACTTTGAGCTGATCTTCAAAACCATTAGCCTGCAAGTAAGAAATTTGAAAGGAAAGTTGTCAAAAACTCAAAGCAACAGATAAGGAGGTCAACAATCCAAAAAACGAGGCTTTCCTTCTGCATTAATTGTCATATAGAACATTAACGTGCACATTCATAGCAAAGATATCTAAAATTCAAAAGAAACAAAAAGGTGAAACAAATTTAGAGAGACATAGGAACTTGATGTACTTATAACGTTCACAGAAATGTAATGCCATCTCTCCAACAGCTTGTCCACTGACAATTACTTTGGCACCAGAATCTGCAACTGCTTTGATGAGCTCCTCAACTTTAGCTTCTTCGGTTTTAGCATAATTCTCTAGCTGCAATGCCAAAGTATAAAATCAATATAGCCACTAAAAAATGCTAATAATCAAAGCAAGGAAATCAGAAAAGAGAACAGATAAGCAAAAAACCAATAAATACTGAATATCCCTAAGTTATACCTGTTCAGCACTGTGAATGAGGACAGTTCCCTTGGTTTCAGTTGCAGAGGTATCAACACCACCAGCAAACACAGCAACCTACAAAAGTACAGAACAAGAGGGGAAAAATCCAGAATAAATAGTTCCAAAATAACAATATAAAATAAAATAACACCCAAAAAATTTACACTTTATTTTCTATTCACAGAACAACCAATGTACATGAAAAAGCCAAACTTGCATGTGCACAAACCACTCCTGTTTCCCAACACACTATCGAGGTGATAAAGAGGGAACAAGTCACATCCCAATGCTAGAAGAAACAGAATTTGGGCCATCAAATATAGATTTTATTAAGATATACATAAAAGATATTATGAAGATATACAAAATAGGAGAGAAAGAATAAGATTTAGAGAGCAAATATTAGGCCAAACTTAAAAGAAACAAGCGAACAAAATAAAGCACACACCTTTGCCTTCTCTACCCTTTTTATCGTACCCACAGCATCACTTTTCAAAACCATTCCTCGCACTACAGTACAATTATGTAAACCTCCTCCGACAAGCTTGGCAACCCGCACATTATCCACATTAAAATTGGCTGGGTTTTTGGGACAGACCTGGATACATGCCTACAGCACACACAGAAACAAAACATATTATTAAACTCAGACCAAGATTTGGGATAAAAGAAGTCATTTGGATGAACTTACATCAGCAATAAGATTACATAGAATGTCTTCTTGTCCGAATTGCTTGCTTGCAACAGCAGCTTTCATTCGAGAAACAACTTCCTCCTTTTTCCTAACATCCATTTTGTCAGAACCAGGCTCCACCAAATCACCTAATATTTCAACAGTCTGAAGGGAAAAAGGAATAAGAAAATAACCAATGCAAGTGAGGAAACGCATTAAAAAATGTAATAAGAAAAAACCTAACCTTGTTGATCGCTTTGGAATATCCACTGATAATTTCACTGGGGTGCAGACCCATCCTGATAAGCTCTTCAGCGTTTTGAAGAAGCTGACCGGAAAATGAAATAGTGAGATTAGCTCCATCCCCAATTTCCTCCTGCTGGGCCTTGCCAGCCAAGACCAAAATTTTGGCAGCAGGGTGTTGAACTTCCAGTTCATTTACGATAGTGGCAGCGTCATTGGTAACAAAAAGCTTGTCCAGATGATTAATAACCATCTTATTCATACCTGTGTAATCAATTATCAAACAAACCCTAATAATCTCAAAATCTAATTTCTTGATGCATACAAACAAACCTATAATATTGATGAAGTAAAAGAAAAGAAGAAGACAGAGATCTCGTACCGTTAGGGCCAAGGGAAGTGAGAGTGATGGAGGAGAGCTGCTTGCAGGCATCAATGTTCTTGAGAACTGCTTCGTCAAGTCCTGATAGATGCTTGTGCCCTTCCTTCAACATCGATTGTATACCGTATGGTTGCAATGCGAAACCCATTTTCTCTTCTTCTTCTTCTTCTTCTTCTTCTTCGTGCGTATGTGTCTGCGGGCGTGAGTGTGTCCCTAAAACCCCTAGAAACTTGCTATGTAGTGTCCATCACTTGCAAAGAACGGTGTAGAAAACATTTTATTATTATTTTTTCCCTTCATTCAAATAAATTTTTAGTTACAACCAAACTTCATTTTTCTTACATATCGGGTCGGGTCGGGCCGGGCTATGGTACATTTTATTAGCCATTGATCGATAAAGCGACGCTTTTTGTTTGGCAACTGTGAAAATTGACAAGGCAAGAAAGGAAAAGAAAAGAAAAGAAAAGGCGTTTGAATAAGGTGGTGGTGATGGAGGAGAGACTGAAATGCTTGGCTTTGGTTGGAGCTGGAGCTCTTGTGGGTTCTTTTTCCACTTTATGTTTGCTCAAGCTTCTTCCTAGGTAAGTCATTCCCCGTCTTTCTTCTTAAGCAACGCTCTTTCTGTTGCCCAACCGCTTTCATTTTCGTTTTCTACCACTTCCTCCCCATCCTCTCTCCTCTACTGTTGCATTTCTCTTTACAACGCTACTCATCAGCAGCTTCTATGCTTAATCTATTCCCGGTTTCTAAACTTGATTTCTATTATTGTCTTTTCCTTCTGTGGTAATTTCTGATTGATTCGCATCTTCTGCAGGATTATAGCGAGCCAGACCACTAAACATGCTAATACTCAATTGAATGGTATGGCGCTTATTAATTGACGTGTATATGTACCATACTTTTGTGAACTAATTAACAACTTTGATTGCTTTCTCTATGAAAACCTTTTTCCCTGAATATTTGATTCCTTATGATTTGTAGCTACCTGTTTTAGCGCTTCACCTATTTACTTGGCGTTCAATGTCAGTGTAGTCCCTAGTTCCTTGTGATTTGTAGCTACCTCTTTTGTTGTTTCCCCTATTTCCTTGTCGTACAACGTCAGTGTAGTCCCTAGTTAGGATAGTTGGGAACAAAAAATCACTGCTTTATGTGCTATTATTGGATTATATTTGAAGAAGAGAAGAAGGAAACAAGATGAAATGCAATTGGATTTTACTTTCTGCTCATGAAAATTCAACTGTTACTATTCTTTTTGCATGATTCAAACTAGCACGGGTTGTGTATTGGTGAATATAATGTTTACACTTATTTTGAGGAAAAGCAGTTTTCATAAGATCATTATTATATATTAATTCAAACAAAAACAGTTACTTTTTTAAAAAAATTTAGTTGATCATGTAGGTCAATCTTGGAAATTCACCATGATAATATCTCATACCACGGTAAATTGAAGCTGAAAGTTTAGGAATTAGCTGAAAAAATGATAGAAAAGTTGAGGCGTTATACTCTTCAATCTCTACCTTGGCATATTCTTGCTTGTAGGCATATTCTTGCTTGTAGTTTGAATGTTGTAGACTACAACTTATATTTACAGATCAGACATCTGCTTGAAGATGTTGGTCTTCCACATTGTTTCTTATCTAGAAACGTGCCGGGTTGATTTTCTACAGAAAAGATGTCTTATATTTACAGATAAGACATCTGTCTGAAGATGTTGGTTTTCCACATTGTTTCTTATCTAGAAACATGCCAAGGTGATTTTTCACAGAAAAGAAAACGTGCCCATAAGCAGTGATTAACCAGTCATTTCCCTTGATTCATTTACTCAGAACAGGGAAAAAATGATGAATTTTAGACTCTTTTCACCGACAGGTAATACAGTATCAGAGATTCCTTTTACAAATGATGTGGTGGCTCCTGAAGTTAGGAACAATAGGATGCCAGATATAGACCTCCTACAAGATGAAATTGTTTCTGAACAACTGACCAGGTAAAGTAAATTTATTATCCCAGTTTATACAAACGTAGTATTAGTTCAAAGATTGTTTCTGGCCTCTTTCTCTGGCCAGCATTAAGCATCCTCTATTGCAGACTCCAATTCCTTCATTTTTCCTTTAAATATCTTTAAATTGATGCTGCATGTCAATATTTTTTATTTTCATCTAGTACGTATTTCAGCTAACACTATTCAAATTTGTTGTGGTTGTCATTCATGCAATAGTAAGCATGGTAAGTTTCAAGTATTTGGAACTTTTATGTTGTCCTTTCTTCTTGACAATATTGTAGTTTTGAAAAAGTTCTTTTATCATAATAAAGTGTCTCAAACTTCTCTTTTCATTTTCTTTGAATATGTACACAGATGGTCTTGAAGTCTAGAAGTTCTATAAGATAGTATCTAGTCTTCAGTGTCAAGTTTATGTATTGCTTTCAGTGGCATTATCAAATGTGTCTGTGGCTTGGTTCTCTAGCTGGTTCACCTTTCTGTGTGTTTGAAACAAGAGTTTACAATCATATATCACACATTTATTTGTATGGGAAACTGAAGTGATATTTGATTAAATACATTTGACATTCTCTTTATCAGTGCCAATTTGTTCATATTTAATTTGTTTTTGTGGTATCCAGAACATATGTTAACATGATCTTTTAGATTTCACTTTCAGAATAATAATCCGGTGATCTTAGTTCTCAAATTCTTAATGTTTGTAACTTCTGTGTTGTTGTTAGGAACATTCAGTTTTTTGGCCTCGAATCTCAAAGGAAAGTAACTCGATCCTACGTTGTTGTCATTGGTCTTGGAGGTGTTGGCACTCATGCTGCATCGATGTTATTGAGGTCAGGAGTTGGGAAGCTCCTCCTTGTAGATTTTGATCAGGTAATGCCGACATTAAAAAAGAATATTTTTTTGTGTTTTTGTTTTTGTTTTTTATTTTGCTTTGCCTTCTTTCTTTGACTCTTAGAATTCCCATAATTCATGCTTTTGTAAATTTCAAACTTTTAATTGTATCGTGCAACTTATCCCTCATAAACAGTGATGTGTTAGGCAAGAGGCTCTAAACAATTATTGTGCCTTGAGTGGTGGATATTTTTTCCCATTTGTCACAAGCATGAATGCCTGATGCATCTTGGTAAATTTTATCTTTATTATAATTTTGTCCTACATGTCGGAAGATTTAAATTTCTCCACCTAATAAAGGATTGAACCCATAAGGATTTGGTTATATTGTCATATACCCATTAGGATTTGTTTCTGTTTTATTTTATTTTAATTAGGATTTTGGTAGAGTAAAGAACAAAATCAATGATTAGAAAATTAAGAAAAAGAACTTGGGATCAAATGGCCAAGAGAAGCCTTGAATTTTTGGAAATCTGTCACAGCAACAGCAAAACTCCAAATACAAAGTAAAGAA
The DNA here is from genome assembly GCA_025629805.1 of Erythroxylum baracoense. Lineage (NCBI taxonomy): Eukaryota > Viridiplantae > Streptophyta > Magnoliopsida > Malpighiales > Erythroxylaceae > Erythroxylum > Erythroxylum baracoense. The sequence goes on from JAOTAY010000002.1 coordinate 14,426,389, forward strand.
GATACTGACTGGTTAACCAGCCCCCAGGAAAAAGATTCCCAATACTCACACTCAGTAAATACAATAATCACTCAATACCCTACACCATCACGCACCCTTACTACTTATAACAAAATTCCCTAACTAACTCTGCCACGTAATTATTCTTCTGCTGCAAGATTTGGTTCTTTGTCCTTTGCTGAGCCTTGGTTTACTCCTTTGGGCCTTCTAGAATAAACAATAAATCCTTTGGGCTTGCTTGATGTTCTATCAGTTTACCTCATTTGAAGCTAAATGATGTCCGTGCTAAAATAATCTCATCTATCTAATTTATTGCAATAAATGAATAAGATTGTGTTTGTGACAGAGATAACAGCAGCGTCGTGGAAACAGCATATCTGTTCCCATCTAAATAGAGCCAATATAAATTGTTAGTGACTACGTGTATGGAGACAGGGTGAGAGAGAGAGAGCAGAATACCTTCCCAAATATTTGTTTCAAGTGCTTCTATCCACTTGTTGAATCTTCAGGCAAATGTATAGCCTTTTAAATTGTAGCAAAGAAGTTTCCTAATTATAATGAGCCGTGTTTCCACTACATAATCTATAATAACTTTAAACTCTTATAATTGCAAACTTCATTCCTAACGTCTACTCTGGTACTGCAGGAGTTGGTTGATGCCTACTAATTGTATCTAGTCTTTTGTAATGGTTCATTTGACTCCTCTTCACTTGGTTAGCCAATAAAAATTATAAATAGAAAATCAATTTCGGCTTGATGATGGCCATATAAGAAATTTAACTTGTCCATGGTCAACATCTGCCTGTTTTGTAGCTTCTTTAAGAACTACATTGTCAACCTTTTCATCATAAAATTTCCCATCATAGTCATCATCATCTAAATCAAAGGGTGGTGTGTTATCTCTTGCACCTAAAAATAATACCTTATGAATATTTATACAATAGGTTAAGAAAGGTTTCATCCCACAGAGACTACCTAGCCTATTTTTGTGTTTTGTAAATAAGAACTTAAAAGGGGATTTCAATTATAGTGTAAAAAATATGAAAATGTAATTAAAATTAAAATAAAAGAATGAAATAGAAGACAAACCTTGGTTTAAGTCCAGATCCACCCTTAAATTGTATAATAACCATCAATATCAATTTGTAATTTAAAAAAGCATTACTGGAATTCATTCCTATCCCTCCTTAATTATATTTAATTAAAGAGAAAGGCAATCTAATCAACATTAATACTAAATAACCTTATGATATGTGCCTAAGATTTTATTGAGTAATAACTTTAAAACTAGAGAGATCGATGAAATAGAACACGCATATGTGGTTGGCTTCAATTCAATTAAGTATGTTTCTTAAGATTTAAAAATTCAAGTATTTTTATTAAACCATAGTTGCTTCTCACATTAGAGGGATTAAATAATTATGAAATTCATATCCAATCTAGTAATATATTGAAAAATTAATAGAATAGTAGACCTGCTAGTAATCAGTTGACTCAATTATGAAAGATAATCATATAAGAGCACTAATATTCAATGTATAAAAAAATATAAAATATAAAATATCACATTGTAATCCATCCCAAGTTTTAATTTTCTTTGACCAAGTATAGAAGTTTAGCCTTGTAGGATTATGGACATAAGAAAAGCTAGAAAAGAGAGATAACTATCTACTTTAAAACTTAGAAAACTTGCAATTCAAAATTCCTCCTAAATTAGGGTTTTTGGTACATTAAATATACTTTTCTAGTGGAAAAAATAATTTAGGACACAATTGCATCCTGAACCATGTAATTCACAATTTCTTATCTAGGATAGATAAGAGCTCAAACAAGCAAGTGCTTTAAGGTGTGTTCTTAATTACTTCTTTTTAAAGATGGAAATAGGTACTAAACACTTATGTCCCATTTATACTTCTTACTTTTTCTCTAACTAAATTTTTAGGAAAATCATGGACACTAACATATATGTCTCTTAGGTAGTGCTTCCCTTTACTTCTTTAGAGTTAAGTAACATGACATCTCATCCTCCTACGTATATAACTCTAGCTTCAAGATTAAGTTTTTTAGAAGAACAAGAGCTATCATATGGCTATATGTTAGGATACATCTCACCAAGATTGAGATTTCTCGTTGATTTTCCATGTAAGAATCTTTAATTCTTAACAAAAATCATCCTCAAAACGATATCATCTCAATGACATCAATAAGAGTATCAAATAGTCCATAATGATCAAAATACCTTCATTTTTTCCCTTAACACCTCCAATTGCATCCTAAATTAAAGTATAAGAGTAATGAGTACAGTTAAGCATAAAATATATATAGAAGATTAATACTAAAGGATGAAAACATGTAATTTTACATTCTTACCTAATTCTCCTACATATAATTTTTGCTTATACTCAAAAAAAATAATAAAGTAAAAGATAATAAAAACATTCCTCTAGTTTATTCCTTATTGTATTAAAAAAGCGTACATACTTTAAGATATGTATCCAATTAAGACTTAAGTAATCACAATATCTCATAGTTAAGGTTCATAAGAAAATTTGAAAAAAAACATAATAAATTCACTCAAAATTGAATGAAAAATCATGTAAAGTTTTCTTATAAATTGTACTCTAGTAACACAAGTATTTCGTGGTTCAAGTGTTTTGCATAGGTTCTTTTTATTAAAATGTACTACCATAGGCTTGTTATTGCATTAATTCTCAACTAATTAGAATAAAAAATTAATATGAATCAAAAGATCTTTGTTCCGTAATTAATATAAGGATAAGGTCATATGAAGTGAACCTACCTATACATAAAACCTTAGAGCACGCACAAACAAGTTTTAACCAAACTCAAGAAAGCTAAATCAATTATATAAAGAGAATTGATTTGTTGATTATAAAGAACTATGAACCAAATTTATTAAGCAATTGAAATTTATTAAGTAATTGAATACAACAAATAATAGTCCTTTTATAAGCTTGAAGTTAAATGAGCATTTGGAAAAAGAGGCACACCCATGACTGCTTATAAACAAAGATGTGAAAAATTACTAAAACTGAAAAGAAACATCCCTTATATACTAGTTTAAAAATTTGTATTTAAAGTGGACATAACAATATATCAAGTAGTATTGTTTAAGAAAATTCTAATGCCAATGAGCACATTCTAAGACACACTCATAGTTGAGATTGTAGATAATTTTAAAAATTTATAAATTTGGATAATGTTTGGGACACATTTGTATTAGAGACTATAGATCTTTCTATGGCTTTATGAAAGTGGATATGATATAAGACACGCTCATGTCTTATAACTTATATTTTTTATATACGTTGATGTATAATTGTATTTTTCTTCAACTCTTGCGTCCAAAGAGAGCATGAGTTAAGTAATGACTATGTGTGAGTCCCTGATCAGTCAAAGATGAGTATTTTTCCTATTAAATTTTTGTAACTCTTTCTCTTATAATTTACTTAAGCTTATGAGCAATAGATCCCCTATTTTAGATAGTTGTGCTCATATCATATCCCATTATTTAAAATAATTTATCCTTAAATCATCACTTATATTAAAAAAGAATATTTGTACAAAGGTAAAATCATGTGTTAGTCACTATAATGGACATTCTCGATAATGCTCTTTTTTTCTTCATTTTCCCTTTTCAATCTCAGTTAGTCATAATAGACCTACTTATATTTTAAAAAGTACAAAATCAATGTGTCTATCATACTTCACAAAAGTGTACCTATTTTTGAAGCCTTTATATAAACCTTAATCTTCCGATATTTGTTTAAGTCACTGAAGCTTGTAAGACTTTGGATTCCTTGTAATAGGCAGACCTAACTTCTCTACAAATTAAGTGCTAGCCATATTAGTCTATCTTCCTCATTCAATAATCATAATATAATAAATGTGAAATCCAGCGTGAAGTATTTTTTTTCCTATGTTGATCTAGCTCATCCTCTTTGATTTGAAGACCTATGCCCATAATAACTTACTTCATACCATTATCACTAGACTCTTTAAGTGGTGGTAAAATTTCATTTTCATTCAAATCTCTTCCACTCCCCACTTATCTATCAATCCTTATTATAATAAATTTCTTATATAGAAAATAGGATGTGATAGACCCTATTTTCAAATACCAAGAATATTTAATACCTCTACTTTAAGAGAGTTGAGAATAAACCATACCTTTTCTTAGATAGCATATGACCTTTTTAGTTTTAGACAGAATTTCCTTTAGAAAAAACCTTATATTCCTTTTCACTATTAAGCCTCCAAGAATCATTAAGATTAGTTTGGTACTTCGACATTCATTTGTGCTTTAACTATCTCTCACTTTCAAAACTATATGCATTAGTTCTTCCAATTTTACATAACGTAATAACTCTACTACATTGACTATCTCTCTATTAAGCCCATTTAAGAACCTCACCATAGTTTATTTTCTACCCTCCACTACATTGGATCAAATTATGACTACTTCCATCTCCTTATAATAGTCTTTCACACTTTTTAATCCTTGGGTAAGACTTTGCAATCTTCCTAAAAATATCTATAGTAGTGGTTTGGCACAAATCTCCTTCTCATGAGAGTTTTTAATTCATTCTAGCTAGGTCTTTATGGATCGCTCATAATTTTTCATCCTATTATTCACCAACTGATCCTACTAAATGATGTTATAATTAATGAACACTACTAACTTTAGCTTTACCTACTTTTCCTTAAAATAATTATGTTAATCAAACATCAATTCCATTTTCCTATACCACTTAAGTTTTAAGATAATTCTTATCCTTAAATAAAGATATAATCATTTTGATCCTAGTAGGATTTCTATCTACCCCTTCTCAAGTTATAGCTTCCTCCTTTTCTACCAATCATGCCTAACTTTTCTATTAACCCTAAACATGTCCCCTTGAACCTCAAATGGTAATTCAACATCATTAACACAAAATTTTCTTTCTTCTCATTAATCTACAATAAATTTATTAAATTATTCAATATGCCTCACCTCATTGGGTACATATGGAAGTTGTCTCCTTTGAAATTAACAATCTATTATGGTTGCTTTTATAGCATATTATTAACCTTAACATACATCATATAATTCCTCTGAAATTGTTTTTGCATGACTTACATAAAATACTAGTTGTCTCTCTTCTCCTTCGGTGTTGAAGTGCTTTTAGAGGACATATTTTAAAATTGTAAGAAAAATTAGTAAAGGAAAATTTCCTTAGTAGTCCTTTATATGTTTACTCTCAAAGAGGTCAACCCATTTATGATTTGCTTTTTCTTTAGCTTTTCTAGATACTATTCTCGCACTCTCTTACTTTTTGTACTCTTTATCTCTTATACAATTTCTTTAAAAGACTAAATAAACTCAAACAAAGACTTCAACCTATTAGAGTCTAAGCTACCTAATGAAATAATAGTTAAGGAAAGAAAATTAAAATATGGGTTAGAAAAGAAATAAGGAATTCATAGAAAAGAAAGAAAGAATAGTAAACAGTTAAATTATATTTAGAATAAGTTCTTGATGCTACTATGCAAACTTTCATTTCCTTTCCTTTTTTTAATAAAATATTAGTGACAAAAATGGATTAGAACAATATTATTATGAAAGGCATGAAACAAGGCATTACATAGGAGAATCCTTATCACAATAAGACAAAATAGATGGATTGTAAATAAGATGATAATGGAAACTAATTTTTTTTTGTATCTTTATGAATCAATAATGTTATATTTCATTTCCTTGTAAACATCTCCAAAGGAAAAATCCTTAATCGGCCCCAAATTGATGAGTTAGTGTGAGCTTATCTGTGCATCTATGCGGTTTAGCATTATTTGAATAAGAATCCATTTTAGAACTTTTGAAATAAGAATATGATGTAATAAAACAAAAAGGAATTACAAAGATAATTTTTTTAAAACAAAAAAATTGATTGGAATTTAAACAGAATGAAAACAAAGAAAGAAGAGTAATCTCACCTAATTTAGAACTAAGATCTGATAGTAACTGATGCAAACTTATTTAGGATAAAGTCTTAGTGGACCTACAAATAAGTTTAAAAATCCAAGAAAGCAAAATAAGACTATATCTTTAAATATTCAAAACCTCTTCATTCACTCCATTACCTCATTAGGAACATGGACTATAGTTATCATATCACATAAATATCTCTTTTTTCTTCAAAATTTACATATATATTAAGGAAGGTGAAGGGTAGGTGTCTGAAGAAGCATATAATAACTATGTAAGTATATATTTTTTAATTTTAAGTTATTTATTTATGTAGTACTAACTAATAATATTTGGATTGAATATTGATTTTTTATAAAAATTTTAGAATAAGATGCAGGAGTTGTTGCAAAATTCGATGTCTAACGGAAGTGAGCCAATGTAGATGACATTTGCAGCAAAGTGCTTAGTACAAGATTTAGATAAATCAAAAGGCTTAAGTTTGGTCCTTATCCAACTACTTCATCCTCATTAAGACTAGCATAAGTTCAACGTCATGAAAAGGAAAAAAAAGTTGCTTGAAAAAGTTAGCCAAGAGTGAAAAGTACCTAAGAAAATCACTTGGCTTGGATTATGTAAGCAGTGAAGATGAAAGTGAGTCTGAGAGATTAAACTAAATTTTTTAATTTTTTATATAAGTATTTTTGTAGTTGTAATTAAAATCATCTACATAATCAAGTTTAATGATATTTTAATTTTTTATATACAAAACTTCAATTTTTCAATTATTTTGTATAATAAATTAACAAAAAAAGCTATTATATACAATAATAATGATTAAAAATGTCACAAATAATTATGATTAACACATTATAAAATTTATGTAAAATGTATATTAAAAATTTAACTACATTTTATAAAGCGTAGCTAAAAATATTTGGCTACATTTTAAAAGACGTAGCTGAAAACTTTTGGCTACGTTTATGGAAATATAGCTAAAACATTTTAGCTATGTTTCCAAAAACGTAACTAGTTATCTTTGGCTAATTGTAGAAAAAATGTATTGGTGACAATTTCTCAAAACATCATCTATACTTTTTTATGAAAACAAAGCGTAGGAAAAAAATAGCAACGATAAGTTCAAAACTTCACATATAGTTTTCTACTACGTAGATTTGGTGACGTTTTCGTCAATGAATACAAATTGTTGCTAATTCTTATTATCAGTGATTTTGTAACTTTTATATTTGAAATAAATCATTGTTAAAAGTCCCTTCTATTGTAGTGAATTATAAGCAAGGAGTCCTTGAGATTCTTATAAACTTCCTCTTAGTGAAATTTGAGAGCTTCCTTAGTCGCTTTTATTTGAGCTTTGGAGTCTAAATGTGCCTCAACGTTAATAATTTGAATTCCTCTTTTAAAGCTTTAAGTTTAGTTATAAATTAGAATGCCTTCCAACCTCTATTATGGCTATTCATCACTTTCCTGACTAGCTTTTGAAAACCATCAATCTAAAGAATAAAGTTATAAAATCTAAAAAGGGTTTTGAAGATTGGAATTAGCCATACCTTTGACCTCTATAATAGCATAGTCCAAGCACTTTAAAAGGATAATTTGTGCAAAGCTAGTAGGAAATTTGATAGACAAATCATTGTTCACTAAAATTTGTCTAGTTTCTTCCTCGTGAAGAATGCTTCACTTTGTTTATTGGACTAAGTGAAAAATTGACCTATCAAATTTACTTCAGTTATGCCAGTATGATTGATGAATGAGCTAAGTTCTTTTCTAGAGATATTTTTAACTTTAAATGATATTTCTTTGAAAGTTCAAATTATCATTATAAATAATAAACATAAAGAACTCACTAGAGAATAAATATGATTGGCATTTTATGTGAATCACCTAGTCTAAGATAAAAATCTCAATAACTTAGATTAAAGTAGGATTAAAACCAATCATAATCCTAGAAATTATAATGGTGGGAATGATTGGTCATAAAACTCTAAAAACTGCTTTAAAAAATCTTTGTCTTTAATCTACCTGCATTTCTTTTATTTCTAGAAGTCCAAATAGAACTGACTTATTCTCCAAAATGATGCCCTTAACACCTTGCTTCTTTTAGAACAATTGAGTCCTCTAGCATTCCAATTTAATAATGACATGTTATTAGGTGAAGGGAGGACCCCCTCCTTTTATCTTTCTATTAGATTTCCTTTATGGTTTAATTTATATGGGTGATTTCATTAGGTTGACATTCAAATTCTTAAAACACTCAAGATACTTAGCTATTCTTGAAGTGTCCTAAAATGAAGGAACTTAAGGCAATTCCTTCTTCCTTTCCACAGTAGATATTGATGGAGTGGAAAGTGCAGGGCTCACCAAATGTATGTCATTGTTCTTAAGAAAGTTGATTTATGTTGAAACATCCTCAAGGACATTGTTAGGAGCTGAGACAAGATTACTTGGTTGCTCAACAATTGTTTCATCCTCCTGCGTACCTATGAGCTCAACATAAGTTCTAGTTTTGAATTTATTTCCAGTTGGTTTCCACAACTTTGGCTTTAATGGCTTCCAAGGATAAGTTAGTTGAATGACATAATTCTCTGGCTTACCCTTATGAGAGAGTCACTTTATAATCATAGAAGCTTAGTTTCTCTGCCAACTTTTACACAAACCCATACATAGTCATTCTATCCATCTTGGTAATTTGGGAGTCAAGATTGATTGATTTTTGAAGATCATTAGCCAAAATGCTCAGTCTCTCTATAGTTAAGTATTCTATAGGTAAGTTATGATAATTAACTCATATTGTAAATATGTCAATCTTGTTTTTGTCCAAAATTATCCCTAGATACTACTTTTGAAGGAATAAAGGCTTACTTGCAATGTGGTGGAGCCTCGCTCCATGATGTAGTTTAGGTTTGCTACTTTGACAAACTTACAAAAGAGTTTTCTTTAGCCCTGATTTACCCTATTTGGAGATAGCCCACACATTAACATGGGAGAAGGATGAGCATTTATCCAAAAAGTCACCCACCGGTGAGGAGCACCAAGATTGAACTCTTGCGTAAAGAAGATTTAGTGGTAGAGAGATAACTCTATAGCAAATGGTTCTTGGAAATTCACAAGTAGAGTTATCCTACATCAAAAGAAACATATAGATAAAGTTAGTTATATATAAAGATAGGATTCGTAACACATAATCTTAAAGTTGTGGGTAGAGATATGATGTCTTAGTTGTACATGAGCTCATTTGTATCTAGTCTAATTTCTCCCTATGTTCGTTCAAAACCTTTCATTGTCGGCCCGATTTCCTAACAGTGACAACTTTACGAGAGCAGGTGAGATTAAAATATCCATATCTATTGATTATTATAAAAAAATAAAATATTATGCTTATAAAATGAAAATTTACTTTTCAAAAGATTATATATTTAATGATAACAAATAATAAAAGCCATCAAATAATTACCATATCAATAATCCGAGTTACAAAAGGCGATGCTGGGCAAGCAACAGCAAGGAACTCTTAAGAGAACACCAAGAGGCCAACTCGAGTCTCTTACTAGTTATTATTACTTAACTTCAAAGCCAATCTCCGAAGCGAAATTATGTCCTAATGACTCCTAAGGGACCAACAAGAAAAAAGTAAGAGATAAGCATACTCCAAATCCTACCAGTGTTACTTCTATCAAAAGCTAACCAAGCACATGAATGTAATTATTAGCTTGTTAATTGAACCAACCGAGGTTCAATGAAATATCTACGTTCCTTTTTGTTTTTTTTCCTGGTCCTGGTGGGGGCAAAGATAACCTTCATATTAATGTCCATCTAACAGCAACACTTATGATTTCCTTCCCTTATAAGTTAAGCATGCCACAAGCACCCTTTCCTTTTACTTTTAGTGAATTTGGACACACAATCAGGGCCAGTTCACTCTCTTTGCTCAAGTACATCATTACCCGCACCCCCAATCTAACACATAAATGTTATCATCCCTTTCGATTCTCTTCGATCATCCCTTCTTTAATCTCTATTTTCTGTTCTTCTACAACTATGCTTCTTCACATCCTCTTCATCATTTTCCTTTCCCATGTCCACACCGCATTTTCCGCTCACTGCACCACCGTGACAGCCACCAAAACCTTTGAAAAATGCATGACACTGCCTACACAACAAGCGTCAATGGCATGGACCTTTCACCCCAACAATGCCACTCTTGACGTCGTGTTCTTTGGCACTTTTATCTCACCTTCCGGTTGGGTTGGCTGGGGTGTTAATCCATCCTCGGCTCAAATGACAGGCACTCGTGCCTTAATTGCCTTTCCAGATCCGAATTCTGGCCAATTAGTTCTTTTACCTTTCATTTTAGACGCAACCGTCAAGCTCCAAAAACAGCCACTCCTCTCTCGCCCTCTTGATCTCCACCTTCTCTCATCCTCCGCCACTCTCTACGGTGGAAAAATGGCCACCATACACAATGGTGCGGCTATCCAAATTTACGCCACATTGAAACTCGATCCTAATAGAACCAAGATCCACTTCGTGTGGAACCGTGGTCTCTATGTCCAAGGTTATTCACCTACCATCCATCCGACAACTTCCAATGATCTATCTTCAATTGCCACCATCAACGTCTTGTCAGGTTTCGCAGCTGCTCACAAAGATCATACTAGAACATTGAAGATGGCACATGGAGTGATAAATGCCATTTCGTGGGGTATTTTGCTACCTACCGGAGCTATCACTGCACGATATTTGCGACACATACAAACATTAGGGCCGGCATGGTTTTACGTTCATGCAGGGATACAATTGTCTGCGTTTTTTCTTGGAACTGTGGGGTTCGCTATCGGTATTAGGCTTGGTGAGCTATCACCTGGACTTGTTTATAGCCTCCACAGGAAGCTGGGTTTTGGAGCATTCTGCTTGGGGGCTTTGCAAACACTGGCATTGTTGTTTAGACCAAAGACAACAAACAAGTACAGGAAGTATTGGAAGTCTTACCACCATTTCGTAGGTTACGCATGTGTTGTGCTGGGAGTTGTGAATGTTTTTCAAGGATTTGAAGTCATGGGAGAGGGCAAGTCCTACGCCAAATTGGCGTATTGCTTGTCGCTATCAACACTGGTAGGGGGATGTATAGCGTTAGAGGTGAATTCATGGGTGATTTTCTGCAGAAAATCTAAGGAAGAGAAGCTGAGGAGAGAAGGATTGATTGGTGGATCTGATAAAGGAAGTGGAACACACGGTTGAGGATTTTGTAGAAGACATGGAAGGGGATGGATTCGTTAATACATGATTACCGGTTTTGGTTTGTTAATTAATTAAGAACAAGTCTAGATTCAAGTCTAGATGAATCACTTTTGCCTAATTCTTGTGCATATGAAAGTACCAAAATTTATTAGCAGTTCATTCAACTTAATCTTTTCAATTTTCTGGTATTTAAAGTGTTTATCACCATAGCTTAAGCAAACTAATGTATTTAACCTAATCAACACAAATGGAGAGTAGAGAAAAAAGAAATACAAAACTTATAGTAAAAATGCTAACTTTTATATAATTTCACAGTAGTTGTAAAGGGAATAAGTCTCTAACTTTCTATGAATAAAGTCTTTGTTCAAATAAGTTATTTATAAGCATTTAGAGTTTTGTTGGGAAAGAATACAAGAAATTAAGCTATAAGGTCACAAAATCACTAATTTAATTGGTTGTTGACCTTTCCAATCATAATAGATACTATTTTAGTGGGTAGTTTACGTAACTTATTTACTCCTACGTAAAAGCTGTATTTTTCCCCAAAAAAAAAGTAAAAGAAAGACGTGACAAATGAAGATCAGATATATCACTCCACCTAACCATATTGTTTGTCATTTCCTCCTACAATTTTCATGTTTCAACCCACCTTTCTGTCACATCACCAACGATCTTTGATAAGTGTTGTGACAAAGAAAGTGTGAGCTTATATATTTGAGGTTATATATTTTTATTTGTTATTATCAATATTTCATATGTTTTCTTTGTAAGCTCATAGGAAATAAATTTTAAAATATCGTTAAAAATTTAATCAAATATAAAGAGAAAAATAAAAAAAATATGTTTTTAATTTTTGTAGTTATAAGAAGGAGAAAGAGAAGATACTTATACTGTAACATACCACTTCCATAGAGCATATGCCCGAACATACTAGAGATATTCGAGAATATACTCTATGAGAATGGCACCTTAGAGCAATCACATTAACTTATTTAAAGCATCACATATATCAAAAGCATTCAAAAATATCAATTCTTTCCATTTCATTCTCTAAAAATAAACTTACATAGTGTCATTACAACTCATAACCCATGTATATACATTACGTAACATTTGAGAGTTTAATACTCCATACAAAATGTTTAACATGAAATGGGATGATAAATTAAAGCATTCTAGCTATACTCCTCAGATTCAGCTGATCAGACCATTGAGTCATTCTCGTCCCCAAAATGTAAGTGCTAGACTTCTACTATAATACCTTGGTAGTTAGAACTCCTTTAAACCTGAAAAACAATGTTATAATTTTGATGAGTTTGCGAACTCAATGAATAAACCATCATTGATATGTTCACTCAAGTCAGAACACCAAGATAAACTATAACCCAATTCAACAAGTATATCACATCGTCCAATATTGAATAACACATCACATTTTATCATATTTCAATAAGTGCAATATGTACACAAACATTGTATATCATTATTTTAAAAAAATTAAATAGTTCATCTCAATCATTCATATGATACATGTAAAGTTGTATATGCAAATGCACGTGTAACTCTATTGTTATTTTACTTTGTTGTAACCGAGGGCCTTTTAACCCAATTTACTGTCCCACATTTGTTGTAGATACAGAGCTCATTTCTGACCCGAATCTATTGTGGATTCTGAGTCCATATTATCTGAGCCTGAGACTTCTTTCGTCATTCTGAGCTTAAAGCTCTTTTCTTATATTAGTCACTCTGGTCACAACTCCTTTAATTGATCATAAATGTCAAATGCAATGACATGAGTCATCTCACACATCATTTACTTTCATTAGTGCAATTGATATCCAAAATTCACATTCAATTTGAATCAAATAAGCATTTCATGGATAATCTCATAATCAGCAATTGACATTCAATTTAAAAACATTTCTATGTACATTCCCGAAATATCAAACTCCTCAAACCAACAATGTATGAAATTATAACAATCATATAAATAACAAATCAATAACTGAAATTTAACCACAAATAAATCAATTATAGTGAGAAACATCTAGGTTAACTCACTGTATACTTTAGAAAAGCTATTGCCTTAATGATCCAGCAATGTATAGATGTTGACGATCTCCTTGAGCATCTATCGTCATGCAATACACACATAATTCGTAAATCACTCAGTTATTTAATCAAGTGAATATACAATCATACACTTGTATATGTGTTATGTTTTAATGCATGCTGAATTGACTTTCCAGGTATAGATTCTTATGCATAGATCTTAACTATTCAATTTGTGCTTATACACCCTAAGACCATTCAAATATTATATCTTGTATACTACCATTTTGCAATCAGGTTTGTACCTTTAAGTTAGCTTGATTTACTCCAAATTCATCAACCATACATTACACTTATCCTTGAACATTTTCATAATAAAAAAGCCTCTGATAACACACACACAATAGTTACTTTAAACCTGGAATTTCAGTAAGCTAGACCCTAGACCTATAGATTCACTAAACTTTTTCCAGCAATATATATTCATACATTTACCCAATTCTCATTCATAATTACCCCATGTTCTTCAATGCTCATTCATCCATACCTTATACACATTA
>JAOTAY010000002.1:14440321-14457445 GCA_025629805.1 Erythroxylum baracoense
AGGTGTGCAACTTGATTGTAGACAATTGCAGTGATGAGAATTTAGTGGCAAGAAAGATGGTGGATCATATGAAGCTTTCTACTGAGAAGCATCCTCATCCCTACACCATTGGTTGGCTTATTGATGGGCCAGCATTGAGAGTAACTGAAGTGTGTAAAGTTCCTATTTCTATAGGAAAGTCTTACAAGGCTATTGTTTCCTGTGATGTGGTAGACATGAATGCACGCCACATACTCCTAAGAAGGCCATGGCAATTTGACATGGATATTACCTATAGGGGAAGAGATAACACAGTCTCATTCCTATGGAAAGGCAAGAATGTGACCATGCTACCCACAAATGCAACCTTTGATAGGCCAAAGACTTTTAGAGAGGACGGAAAGACATTGCTGACCCTTAGTGGGCAAGCTTTTGAGAAGGAAGTTCAGGAGACTCGAGAGGTTAATGTCTTGGTGGTAAAGAACCAATTATTGGAGGAGAAAGAGGAGGAGAATGGAGCTAATTCAGATCTGATCCAGCCACTTTTGGAGGAGTTTTCAGATCTGGTCCAATCCGAATTACCTAATGAATTGCCTCCTATGAGAGATATTCAACATCACATTGATCTAGGACCTGGAACTAAGCTTCCTAATCTGCCCCATTATAGAATGAACCCTAAAGAAGCTGATATTCTTAGAGAACAAGTGGAAAAATTGATGAAAAAGGGCCTGATTCGAGAAAGCATGAGTCTTTGTGCTGTTCCTGCACTTTTGACACCCAAGAAGGATGGATCGTGGAGAATGTGTGTTAACAGTAGAGCCATTAACAAAACCACCGTGAGATATCGATTTCCTATTCCCAGATTGAATGACATGCTAGATCAACTCTGTGATTCTTAGGTATTCTCTAAACTTGACTTGAAAAGTGGTTATCACCAAAAACGGATCAGACCTGGGGATGAGTGGAAGACCGCATTTAAAACGAAAGAGGGGTTGTATGAGTGGCTAGTCATGCCCTTTGGGTTGTCCAATGCTCTTAGCACTTTTATGAGACTTATGAACCAAGTGCTTAGACCTTTTCATGGAAAGTTCGTGGTTGTTTATTTTGATGATATCCTTGTCTATGGTAGAACAATTGAAGAGCATCTAGAACATTTGAGGAGAGTCTTGTCTGTTTTACAACATAACAAGCTTTACCTGAACTTGAAGAAACGCAGTTTCTTGACTAGCAAGTTACTATTCTTGGGTATGTGGTTAGTTTTGAAGGAATTCATGTGGATGAAGAAAAGGTGAAGGCAATTCGTGAATGGCCTGCCCCTAAGAATGTTAGTGAGGTTCGATCTTTCCATGGGCTAGCTACTTTCTATAGGAGGTTCATTAGAAACTTCAGTTCAATTATGGCCCCTATCACAGAATGCATGAAGAAGGGAAGGTTTGATTGGAATGATGAAGTTGAGAAAAGTTTTGCTTTGATTAAGGAAAAACTCAGCACTGCTCCTATCCTAGCCTTACTAGACTTTGAAAAGCTTTTTGAGGTTGAATGTGATGCATGTGGAGTAGGTATTGGAGTTGTTTTATCTCAAGAAGGCCGACCTGTAGCTTTCTTTAGTGAGAAGTTTAACGATACAAGGAAAAGATGGAGTACCTATAATCAGGAATTTTATGCAGTCGTGAGAACATTGAAACATTGGGAACATTATCTAATTCAAAGAGAGTTTATTCTTTACACTGATCATCAAGCTTTAAAGTTTTTGAATAGTCAAAAGCACTTGAGTAATATGCATGCCAGATGGACTACTTTCTTACAGAAGTTTCCTTTTGTTATTAAACATAAATCTAGTGTAAGTAACAAGGTGGCTGATGCACTTAGTAGGAGGACAGTATTGCTTTCTACTATGTCCCAAGAGGTAGTTGGATTTGAAGTTTTAAAGGAGCTTTACGAGAATGATGAAGACTTCAAGGATATGTGGTTAAAGTGTATTCAAAAGCAGGCTGTTGGTGGGTTCCATATTACTGATGGTTTTCTTTTCCATGGTAACCAACTTTGTATTCCTCACACTTTTCTTAGAGAAAAGTTGATTCGTGATGTGCATAGTGGAATATTAGCTGGTCACATAGGAAGGGACAAGACCATTACTAGTCTTGAAGAAAGGTTCTATTGGCTTTAGTGGAAGAAAGATGTTAGAACTTTGTGACAAGGTGCTATGTTTGTCAGACTGCTAAAGGAAGATCCCAAAATACTGGTTTGTATATGCCACTCCCTATTCCGAAAGAGATTTGGGAGGACTTGTCTATGACCTTTGTCCTTGGATAACCTAGAACACAAAGGGGAGTTGATTCTATTTTTGTAGTAGTTGAGGGATTTTCCAAGATGGCGCATTTCATTGCATGTAGGAAGAGTGCCGATGCATCTAATGTGGCTAGACTGTTCTTTAAAGAAGTGGTAAGATTGCATGGAATTCCTAAATCCATTACATCTGATCGAGATTCGAAGTTTCTTAATTACTTTTGGAGAATTTTGTGGAGGATGTTTGATACTTCTTTAAACTTTAGTAGCACTGCTTATCTACAAACAGATGGTCAGATTGAGTCACTTAATAGGACTCTCAGAAATCTATTGAGGAGTATTTGTGGAGAAAAGCCTAAGTAATGGGATTTACTGAGTTTGCCTACAATAGTGTTGTCCATAATGCTACTGGTAGATCACCATTTTCCTTGGTATACTTGAAAGTTCCAAAGAGTACTATTGATTTGATAAAACTTCCAAAGTTACCAAACTTAAGCATAGCAGCTGAAAATATGGCCAAGCAAAGCAAGTGAAGACTGTGCAAGAGGAGGTTCGAGAGTGTCTTGAAAGAACTAATGCCAAATATAAAGAACAAGCTGACAAACACAGGAAGTCTAAAACTTTGCAAGAAGGTGACAAAGTGATGATTTTCTTAAGGAAAGAAAGATTCCCTGTTGGAACCCACAACAAATTGAAGCCGAAGAAATATGGTCCTTATGAGATACTACATAAAATCAACGACAATGCTTATGAGGAGATGGGAATTTCAAAGACTTTTAATGTTGCTGACATCTATGATTTTCATGGAGAGGAAGAGCTCTATCTTAATGACAACTTGAGGTTGAGTTCTTTTCAAGTGGAGGGGACTAATAAAGGATTGAACCTGTGAGGATTTGGTTATATTGTCATATACACATTAGGATTTGTTTCTGTTTTATTTTATTTTAATTAGGATTTGTTTTTGTTTTATTTTATTTTAATTTTCCTAGTTAGGAAGGTTTTCTTGTCTAGCAAGAAACGAAATAAGTTAGCTTTAGAAAAGGATTTCAATCAATCCTTTTCACACTAGAATTAGGACTCTCATTTGCCACATTAGGGTATAAAAGGGAGGGTTAACAGATGTTTTTAAAAAACGAAAACATTGCCTTTAATAAAGCTTCTACAGGAAATTTTCGTTAGAGAGATTGTCTCTCTCTTGTTAGTTAAATCCTAAGTTTTATGCTCGGATTTGGTTCAGAGATTAACCTAAAACCTCTACTTAACTACTTCCGCTGTGTCACCACCCTAGAATTGCCCAAGTGAGTTGATGACTACAATCTTTTCCTTGTGGTCTTTGTTTAGTCTAATGTATTATCTGAAACTCAACAGTATATGCATTTCCCTTATATTTCTATTTCTAAATGGCCTGTTAACATTCTTGATAATGCTAGATCAACAATAACACATTATGACACAACCTTACCTGAAGGTTGAGAAGTTCTCAGCTCGGATCTTTTTTTATGATTCAGATGTTTGCATAACTGATTGAAGTGAGTCTGACCATCTTGAATATTTGAGAGTTCTAAAGTTCTCAGGTTATCTTTTGTCCCCAAAATATGCCTCTTTTTTGGGTGTGGAGAGTTCTAACTTTCATGAATACCTGGGTTTTCAGACCATATATCTAATGTTCAATTTTATTCTCTTTGTAAGCATTAAAAAATGTTCCAAAATTATGCTGGAGATAATAAGACTTTGGAAGGCATCTAGTGATGAGTAAACATCGGTGTGAGACATTACAAACTTGAGCGCTAGGTGCCTGTATATTTTCCTTCTGAAAACAGCAAAATAATGTTCATGCCATTTTTATCAACCTTGTATTTTCATCTCACTGCAAAATGCACCTTTTCTTTTAATATTGGCTGTAACAAGAATGGTACTAGAATTTTGAGTTTTGCATATATGGTGTACCAAACTTGAGGATTGCCCTTTTAGTTGCTCATAAACTGCTGCACCCCCCTTTTTTTATTGAAAAGCAACCATCTGTCTGCACCCTAAAATGACAGTCCCAAGGGCAAAAGCAAACTTTGGACCTCATACTTTGTCCCTATTCTTATTTCCATCCTCCTAGTTGAGTTTTTCTTATCTAAGTTATAGATGCTTTAATTTTTCAGTATCTGACTGTTTCATGAACATTATTAGTTTTCAAACATATATAACATCTAACTTGGTTTCAATTGACATTGTAGTTATGGATATGACTGTGCCAGGGGCTGGTTTAGATTACCATATAAGACCTTAAAAAGGGGCGTAGCACATGTTGGCCCTCATAGATCCTAAAAATTGACTTTAACCCTTGTTGGAAACTTATATGACAATCTAAACTGGGACTTGGTGCACCCTCTATCATTAAATGTAATGTAATGATAAGTAGAAATTTCGTGTTTGGTTTTATGTCGTACAAATCCTGATGCTTTTAAGGGCATGACGTACATTGAAAATTGGGTCATGTAAGAGGACTTAAACAATACAAATTTGAATATGACTGACATAGAAATTGGAGTGGAGCAAGAGGATTGAAAGTTTCTTTATACCTAAACACAGTTTAAATTGATATTAATGACACTAGACACAGACAAGAACGTAGGTGTCATTCCTTGGGTGTTTATACCATTCTTTTAGTATTGGACCTGTGTTCTAAGTGTGGCTGGTATCTATTAGTAGTTTCATGCTTGCAATAATCGCTTGTTATTTGCTCTTTGTTACCTATCTGTGGTATTTTAATCTTCCTCCTAAATTATGGGTAAGATCAAAAAGATAGACAATGTAAGGTATTGAGTTAGCTGATGTTTTGGTTAATGTGATTATGATTTATTTATTTATGGTACATGGCAATGATTTCTTATTTTATGAAAGGTTTCTCTGTCATCCTTAAATCGACATGCTGTTGCAACACGAGCAGATGTTGGTATTCCAAAAGCCGAGTGCCTAAGGAAGCATTTCTTATCGATCTTCCCTGAGTGCCATGTAGAAGCCAAAGTACTTTTGTATGACGCATCATCCGAAGAGGAGATTCTCTCTGGCCACCCTGATTTTGTCTTGGACTGCATAGATAATATTGACACCAAGGTACCTCTCGTCACCTCATGATTTGACCTGCTGTTTCACATGCTGCTTTATATTATATATATTGATGCTCTTTCTTTGTGCTGCCTGTACTACTGAAAAAATGGATCCTTGCTGTTGCTCAACTCTTTGTATATTACATTTTGTTTTCCTAACTTTTGAAGTGGCTATATAGTGCGGTTACGTGCTTTGACTTTTTTTTTTTTTGGACAGAACAATTACTTTTGTGTGATGGGATCTCTAGTATAACTTTCATATTTTCGTATGTAATAGGTGGCACTTCTTGCAGCATGTGTGCGCAGGGGTTTGAAGGTTTTATCTGCAACTGGAGCTGGTGCTAGAGCTGATCCAACAAGAATCCGTGTGGCTGATCTAAGTGAATCTAAGAATGATCCATTATCTCGATCCGTAATATATTTCCTTTTGAATTAGTTGCTTAGTTTATCTTGTTTATCTTGATGTTCTTGCTCTGTTTGAGCTATGCTATAATATTGGATTTTCCCAAGTTTCTTTGTTAAAAATCCTGTATCAACAAGCTTGGTTAGTGAGTTTCTATAGGGTTTAGAGTTCTTTGGATTCATGGTATCAGAGTTTTTTTGATTCATGTTATCAGAGTCTATCATTGGGTTTTACCATCGTTGTTGCCTGAATTTTTTTCTTCAGATGTGGTAATCACGGTACTATAATACTTAAATTATTGGATGATGTTTATTATGTGTTGGTCTTTTGTTTCTAGTTACCTGGTTCCTGTTGTAGAAGAATGGGCGGTGAATGAATTATGTTCAGTATTGTCAGCCTTTCTATTTAACATGGTCATAGGGCTACTCATGCTACACTAGAGATGGCAATGGGCCAGTAGGCCCGGCCTGACCATCTTGGTGAAATTTTCAGTTACTGCTGTTTGATTTTCCCTTGCTCTGTGTTATTAAACTGGATGATTAGTTAAATATAACTAGCTGTAGGATGTTTTTCACCTGGAGATGCTCCCTAAACACGTATGTTATCAATTATTGATGTGAATTTTGAGAAAGTTGAAATTAAGAACCCCTTAAAGAGCTTGATTTTGTGCTAGATTTATCATCACTTTTAGGGCTAATTGCTTTGCAACTATTTAGGTAAGACATCGACTGAGGAAAGGCTATGGTATTGATGGTGGTATCCCTGTGGTCTTCTCTCTCGAAAAACCTAAAGCCAAGCTGCTTCCATTTGTGGGATCAAACGGAGAGGATAATCCTTCTGAATATCAGGTTAAAATTCTATAGATATTTACTATCATTTATACCTTTTAAGTGCTTGTATTTTTGAGAGTACTGATTACCTAATCTAAAGCAAATTATGTTTAGAACTTTCTGCTTTGAATGAATATAAATTCTTAATACTTCTCGGAACATGTCTTCTACTATAGAACTTTGGTTTCATTGGCTATTCTAACTTCATAACTTGATGCCAGATAGTACCTGGCTTTAGAGTCCGCATAATTCCTGTTCTTGGTACCATCCCTGCAATTTTTGGACAAGTGATGGCCTCCTACGTTGTGACACAACTTGCAGGATTGGAAGTTCAAACAGAACCAGTTGTAAATCTAGATTTGGATCATTACAGAACACTACATCAGCGCCTTGTCGAGCATGAGGAGTCATTGTATGGCACAGCCATGGAAGTCCAGGTGTGGATGCTTGCCTTGTTTCATGGAAATGGACATTTTATTTCAACGATTTGAACATTGGTTGTCTGGATATGACCTTCTTTCGAATTTACTCTTACGTTTTAACCGTGATCAGACAATTGTTTTTCCATATTTGCAAGATTTTGAGATATCTAATAATGGTTACTAAAAATAGAAAATTTAATTGATTTTGTAGCAGCTAACTATCAAGAGAACTTCTGTTGCTTCTTCAATGGATTTTGTGCATCTGGATAATAGTCTCTATTAAATGATGTTTCCTAATTCGTTGTCAATTGTTTCTTGCTACACATCTAGGTCGATGTTGAGGAAGTAATGTATATTACCAAGGAATTGTGGCAAGGACGAAGTGCTAGAGAAGAGTCTGCAAAAGATATTGGCCGTGGAATGTGGCGGGCTGTTAATGAATTAATGCTTGTCAGGTAGGGTTTTCTTTGTGCTTCGTTCTTTTTAATTATTAATCAATCAATCTGAATAAAGATAATATTCTTTTGCATTTTTACTTGTGCAGCTTTTATCTTTTAAAATTTGTTAACACACATTTCAAAAGAGGGTGTACAAGAGAGTGCCACAGTGGTTAGTGGCATAACGGCATTCACTAAAAGGATGAAACATCACTTAAATGAGGGAGCTCGTTTATCTCTTCTTTTTATCTTGCCTTGATATGATCCCGTTAAAAAAAATCTTGATAAAATTGGTCTGCTCCCTATGGTGTAGAGAATAAGTGAGTCTTTTGCCTGAGCCTTATACCTTTTATTCAAAATCTTTTCTTTCCCTTATTTTCATCCTCTGGAATCAATTGAATCATGTCAAGAATCATGCATCAAAGGGTTCTGTTTTTCGTTTTGCATCCAGAGAATATCAGATTTAGTGATGTAAATCTTGTGTCTTGTCCTCTCATTGGCAATGACTTGATGGTAAAATAGGACTAAAACACACCTATGTTCTTGTCTTATGTTTCTCTCATCTTCAGATGGAACAGGGGGAAGCCAGCTTCTATTTCGAACTTAATCCTTCTGAAATTTGAAGAGGTATGTTCACTAAACCTTTTTGGTAGCAATGTACAGAGATGGGGATTAGACTTGATTCTTAGGATGGGTGATTCTTCCCCTAGGATTGATTCCTAAAACTTCGAAATAATTTGTGAGGTTAGTAGTTCTGTTTGCTTTTTATCTTGCTCGACCCTAGTTGTTTGAGAAAACCAAAATTAATCTTTATTCCATTTTCTATTAATATTGACGCTGTCCTTTACCCTTCGGGCACATCAATCTAGCATCAGACTAGGACAAAGGTTGTTTATGAAAAGAACTTTTTGCAAGAGGCCTAATTTATGTGTCTTTTGCCAAAAATAGAAGACTGGTGACAAAAGGACAGAACCATTTCTCGGAAAAATCAAACATTGTAGTTGAACTGAAATTGGGATCTATATTTGATCGAGCTTTTATTTACAGGCAATCGAGCATGAATCAAGAACACTTGATGTTATCAAGGAAGAGGAGCCACAATATTTTGAGAGGGTGACATCTATCCTAAAACGAGCTGAATTCGAATATGGTCTGTGAAATTTACGTTTAGCTTTCGAAATTTAAATATTAAACAAGCTTTTACTTAAAGAGGGATTATATGATGTCCCTCCACAGTTTTGTAATGGTTAGACGTATAGAAACTTAGCTTCAAAAGTTGGTTAATTGTAGTATGTTGTCAAGTAGTGTACATGTTTTATATAATTAAGATATTGAAAATGAATTGAGATTTTTTGTTCTGATCAAGTTTAGCTTTGGACGAGTGTCTTCCATTTTCTTAATGACTATCATTAACCGCAGTGAATATTAGTCAGGTCAAACCTTGCATAGTGATGAAGTGAATATTAAGTAGACACGTTCTTTTCTTCCTTTAATTATTCTCACCCCTTAAATCGAAACATAGTAATTCACAGGTCATTTAGTTGCTTGGAATTTTAGTAGAATCAATCCATATTTTAGACTGTCATAAAACATGATCCAAGGGTTTTTTTTTTCCGTCTTTGGTTTAAATGGAAGAAGGCTTCGGACCAAAGCAAGTTTGTGCAATAAAAATAATAGCATTTTTGTTGCTTCGACAAGTCATACGGTAAAATATTGGAGCAACCTAAGACAGTTAATAATCAGATACTTGGTGAAAAGTGGATAAATAAGTAGATGAGTTGAAGAATAAAATCTCCAAAGCCCATTTATCCAACCAATAATTTTTGAGAATGAACGAAAATAACAATCCAGTAAAAATTTACTAATATGTGAAATTTGAGGAAATTTTGTAATACACAATTTTACACTTAATTGGTAAAAAGTCTGTTTTTGACAGACCCGACGTGACAAACTATATATATATACTTATTTAAAATATTAAAATAATAATAATTGAAAATAAAAATAAAAATAAAAATAGACCTAAAAGATGATAATAATAAGTAAATAAATTTGTATAAATAAAAATACAAAAATAAATAATATATTAAATATAGAATAAGGTAAAGAAACAAAATAAAAGATAAATCCAGTAAATAAATAGACAAAAAGCAAAAAGACAGGTAAATAAATAAATCTAACAAGCCATTAAAAAAACATATTTGGGCTACGTAGAAAAGTATATAGGCTAACTAAGTGTGAAGAAAATACTACATAATAAATATTTATGCTAGTTACAAGACATAAGAATCCTAGTACGTGAATGTCAAAAAAATATAAGCAAAATTATAACATCTTCACATATAAAAGTTAAATCCATCTGAACTTCACGTATTATGAATACAGAAGGTTCTCTGTTAGCTTTGTATGATAGCTCAAAAAGTTGGGAAGCTATTCATCCCTCACACGATACACTCAAATCTCCAAAATAGGGTTCACGGACAACTTAATGGTCAGGAATGTGTAAAATCACAATATGAAAGCTTAAGACATTCTGAATTCTCTCAAAATTCTCAACGGGCGGGCGTGCCTGCCCAAGCTATTACACTTGTTTAGAGAGGGCAACGAAACCAAGCCATTACGAAGAGAAAATAACCTGAACAAAACAAACCAGTGCCCCTATGGGACGTAAAATCAGCAAAGCTTTATTGAGCAATAAATTCCTAGAATGTGTGGGATAATTATAGATCTACTCAAAAGTTTCTGGAGATACGCCAAATTCTATTCTTAATGAAAATGATAGAAGAAAATAAAAGTCATCATCTGCAAAGAGGAAATATTAAGGATATCCAAGAATTTACTCATCATCCTTGTATGGATACTCTTCTGGAACCTGCTTTATAAGTTTCACCTGCAACTCAAAAGCATCATCACCTCGAAGCATATCACGAGCCCATGTGACTTCAGCCTTCATTGACACCTGAACATGAAGGATAATAAAATCAATACAATAGCAAGAAAAGATGGAAACCAATAATAACCAAAGCATTGTAAATCTTCTCTTTCCGAAGCGACAGGATTCACAGTTCAGATGATCATAGACCCAGCTGTAGCAGCTATGAGTTCATTACAACCTATAGTACTCATCAGTAATAAAGGATATACAGTTATCCTTCTACGACTAGAGAATTTAATTTTAAATAGAGAAAAATCATAGAGCAAGACGCCTCAGCTCAAAGTCATATGATTGAGAACTGCAGAAAACAAAGATGGCGGAATAATTTAGTTGGTTTATTTAGATCAAGCTCTACTATCTATAATAGTACTATAATACTGATTTTTCAGAATAGGATCCCAGCAAAGAATATGTACAAGATTCTGTGAATATGGCAAAATCGGATCCTCAGATCTTTCTATAGAAGCCACTATGAACTAATACGATAAAGCAAAGGTGCTTCAAATCATGAAAATGGGACAATTTTCCATAAACATTCTCTAGAAGAAAAGGAAAATTAGAGTTTGCTCTCAAATAATGTTTTTTCAATTAGGAAATGTGAAATTGAAAACCCTCTAAAAAATGTGTTCTAATTTTTCCTTTGTAAAAAAGTGAATAGGTTTTTCTTTCTCAAGCCTACAAAACAATAATTTCTACTCTTTTTTTATTGTTTGTCCAAATCTTTATGTTTTTATAAATTATTTTACTTTCTTTTAATCTTCTCTCCTGTTGGCATTGGATCATCTATCCTTATCTTCTCTCTCCTTCTTATTGTCTTCTCATTCTTATTTGTCCTTTTATGCTTTCCATGGAAAAGAAAAAAGAAGGAAGTAGAAGAAAATGAAAAATAGAAAATAAAACAAAAACATTTTTATTACTGTACATGCCCCAAGTACCCCATTGATGCCATCAACTCTAACAAGAAAGCATAAAATGCCTTGGTGAGTAATAGAATAACAAAAGTATAATGCATTTTAGAAAAGGACACCACTCACCATCTCTAGTGCTCCTCTAATAACTCCACTTAAGATGTTGCAGTAGTATAAACCTTGACATGTATCAGGAATTTCCACAAAGTCCACAAGAGGATTATCGTCCAGAATGATACTGCAACATGTCCCATCAGCATCCCAATTTGTCACTGATGCACTCATCCCTAGAAACATTTTGAAACCTACCTGTATTAAAGCTTTATTAGCACAAATTTAGGACTTAATTCCATGCTAATGAAATTGAGATGTTAGAAAATACTATTCTGCATCAATAACAGCAACTAGTGCACTCTGAAAGGAAAACTACAGAATCTGAAGATATAAAGTTAAAACTACACCACATTAACAATACAATTTTATTCAAAATTGAGGAAAGTCAACAGCATTTCTGTGTAGCACACCTGCTCAAAATCAAATGGTGTATTTAGGTTAAGAAACAGGCCAGCTATGAAAGCAGGAACAATTTTCAAGTCTAAAGCCTTTTGTGCACTAAAGCAATCTTTACCGACAATTTACACTGATAACCTGTTCAACTAAGGACTGAACAGGAGGAAAACAAAACAAAAAATGCAAAATATGGAGGACATCAGGAACCTCATATGATCCTGTGTCTTGTCAAGCTTGTCAAAGTTGAAGCATAGCTCACTGCTGAATCCGGTCTGTGCCAACCTATTACCATTCCTGATTCTGTAAAGGGCACTACCTCAACAGACATTGTTCAAGGCTTGCTTAAATTCAAAGGGAAGGATGTCATTCTCTTAGTAGTTCGCAATCAAACTAAGAAACTAAGTATGATAATTTCCTAGCTCTGTTTCAACTATTCAGCAGCTAAAGGATTCATGGAATTTTGAAACTACAAAGGATACCATATGCTGATAGCAGCCTATTATTCCTCAGTCAATTTTGGAAATAAATTGTGAGACTCCAGGGTTATGTTGGCCTTCACTTTCAAATGCATATCACCCCCAATCCAATGGAAAGATCAAGGTAGTCAGCAGGTTCTTGGAGGCATACCCCAGGTGCATTGCTAGTGACACTCCTAATCAATGTTCAAGGTGGCTCTCATTGGCTCCATTTCAGCTCCTATACAAGTACTCTCCTGCAGTACATGTTCCATATGTTCCTGGAGACTCGAATGTGACGTCTGCGAGCAGGACCTTTCAAGCTAGAGAAGAAACAATACAGACTTGAGTTTCATTTCCAAGAACTCAAAGCAGGAAGAAGCAGCAAGCTGAAAAACACGGCACAGATATGTCTTTTGATGTTGCAGACCTGGCTCTTGTTAAACTTCAGCCATACAAGAATTCACTAGAAAGCCTAAACTAGTTGTAAATTGGCACCCCTCTACTTTGTTTATCGGCTCAGTGGTTTACGAGCTTAACTTACCACCCCATTCAAAGAATCATACCTTTCACATATCAACTCAGGAAGCATTTGGAGCCACATCAAGTAGTCCAGAATAACTTATCCCTTAGAATGATGTTTTAAATCATGAACATATGGCTATCTCAGCTGGAAGAATGGTGAAAAGGAGCCATGAGGTTTGTAATCCAATTATAGTGAAGTGAAGCCATGCCTTATGAGAAGATGCTAGCTACGAATACTTCTATCATTTTTTGGCATCAGTTACCTCGTGTCTCCCTTATAGACAAGGGTTATTAAGGAGGGGAAAGTTAGTCATTATATAAAGTTGTTACTAGAATTCAAATTTTCTCTCTCCGTCTCTATGTCTCTTCTGCTCAGTCTTCTTTTCTTGAGCTACTAGTTTGCTGCACATGGAATAGAGATTAAACTTGCAGAGTTAACTGGCATCAAACCTGAAGGTCGTCACCATGTATAAAGCTGAATTTGGGCCAAAGTAATAATTCCAATTTGTTAAAAATTGAAGAAAGTCAACAATGGTTCTGCAAATGCAATTCTCAAATATCAAACCATATGGTTAGGTAGAGAGACAAAACATGGTTAGGTAGAGAGACAAAACAGATACAAAAGTAGGAACAACTTTTGAAGTTTAAAGCCTTTATGCATTATAACAATTTTTACCAAAAATTCAAATTTTATAACTTGCTCAGCCGAGAATTAAAAACATAGCACTACAAATGCAAAATTTGATTGACACTTGAATGGAAATTTAGAAGGAAAAAAAAAAAAAGCAGACCAGACCTTTGCAATGACATCAGTTGTTTCCTTGAAATCAACGCATCTGGAGATATTTGATTTGGCTAAAAACTCGTCAACCAATCTTATTCCAATATTATAACCCCTGCATGCTAACATTAATTGAGTCACAATTAGGCACCACAAAATACTTTTAATTTATGGGGGAAAAATGATACATTTGATCGAGCTGCTTGTTGACTTCGTCGACCTCCTCCAGGTCGGTAAGCAATTGGCGAACTATCGCTCCATAAGTTAAGGTAAATAGCTCCGCATTCTAAGCCAGCCACAAACATGTGATTAATCAAAAAGCCAAAACCAGGAGCAAAGTATAATTGAGATGAGTCGCTTACCACACGCTCTCCGCTAGCGAAGATTGCATCTCCAGATCGAGGACCAACCGGAGCCATTATACAAAACAGTAACTGCAACTGGAACTACAACAGCAGCTGCAGTAGTAGCTGCAACTATTTAAGTTGATCGATGAAAGCCAGGCAGGCCTCAACTGGACATGTTAGGAGGGGTAAAAGTAAAACAGACGGACCATGAACTGGATCCTGTGAATCAATTCACTTTAACAACTAAACTTGATTCCATATGGATTGGGCCAACGCACATTATGTTTTAGATTTTGAGCCGGATCTATATAAGTGTGATTGAGTTTGAGAGGAGAGGTCCTTAAGAAATAGTTACAGAGGCTTGAGTTGGGCTTAGAGTAGGCTTACCCTTAATGCTAAAAAATGAAAAGGTAATTGTAATATGATTTTAAATACAAATTATTTGTTTTATTAATGTCAACTATCTACCTTACTATATTTATAGTTTAAATATAATAATTCAAATCTCTCTGTAAACTTTAAACCACAGCACAACCTGTATCTTTGGTTAATGTCAGTTTCCAAAATGCACATAAAGTTGCGGTTAGATTGTTCTTGTTACTGCTTATTTGGTGCGTCAATGGGAATAATGTAGTGGAGAAATGTTGTGTGGTGGTACTCCGTTGACTTTTGGAGGAGCTCATGGTAAGACGCCCATGGTTGCCGATTGTAGCATATCTAGCAAGACCACGTTCTGAGAATTAATGAATAATTTACGTATTGAATTCTTATGCTAACTACTCCAGTAAAGATTTGACATATTTATACATGTTAATGCTTATAGTTGTACCAATAAGAAGCATCTCTTATGGCCTTCAAATCTATTTGCACATCTATCTTATGAATTCCTTTGAGATGTACATCTATCTATTTGTGTTACTGAAACAATATCTTCAGACATTTTAGGAGAAGAACAATAGTTGAGAAATTGACGACCAGGCATCATCTTCCTGTTGCCTTATACAGATATTCAGCTAAATATAGGGAAATATAAAATTTAATGAAGAGTTACATCTACATCTATAGTTGTGTACTCTTACTTTAAGACCAGATTAAGAAACAAAAGACAAATGAGAAACGAGTAGAAAGTTAGATGGGGGAGATGTGTCTACATGTGAAATTATTAAGCACGTATGTCTTTATCCAATCATTCCACTTGCGCCTAACCCCAACTATGACTTAACTTCTTACCTCTCTTTTGCCCTACACGCGATGACTTATAGCCATTAAGCAGGCACGTAATAAGTCTAAAACTGAGTTTGTTCTCTAGCTCCAACTTTACGCAGTTAGTGAGCTCCATATATATTTTTGTATGAATAGAGACAACAGAACTCTGAACTTGCTTTTAACGCCATTTCCGTCCCCACCACTCTTTTTCACCTTTAAAATGGAAAATCTCAACACACTAATTCCCAGATAGGATAACGTTACTGATATACAAAACTTTGAACTTGAGATACTCCCTAAACTTCACTGATACGCAAAGAGGAGACGTTATAACAGTGCGTCGATCAAATTTCGACCAGTTATATCTTCTTTAGTAAGTTTCTCTCCCTTCCCCCATCTCATGCACATATTTTTTATGTGTTTAAAGGAATAAAAATGATTATGTCGTTCAAATAACTTTTTGAATGAAATGCATTAATTAATTTCATTCGACAAGAAGACATAATACGTACGTCAATTGCATGAGTTTTTCGTGGCAATCTTCATTTTAGCCTTCAATGGCAAGCTTATTCGAAGTCTTTACGAGGAAAAGCTTGGCTAAAATTTTCAGCGTTAGTGGTAGCGTATTTGACCTCGATAAAAATAAGAGTATTTTGCTAATAAAAAATGTGTAAGGATTTTTAATTAAACATGTAAGCTTATATGTGTATAATTATGTATAAAGGCTATCACATAAAGTTGAGCTCAATTAATTAAAGTGATCTAATATGGTTATCTGGGCTTTATGTATCTATTTTACGTGTGAGCTTTATATATGTAGAGACTAGGTTATAATTTCTAGTTTTATGATAGGCTAAACTATAAATTATATTAGGATTTTATCCTAATAAAAGTAGTTATGGTTCCCAAATTAAAGGTACGCATAATTCTTTTCTGGCATCTCATCATCAGAGAGAAAATAGAGAATTAAAGGAAAACTATGGAGAAAAGACTACCTTCTAATTTGGAAGACAAAACTGCAAGACTCTAGTGCAGATTTCACAATGAATTCAAGTATGCTTCCACTCTTTTTTAATTCTTAATGATTTGATATGAACGAATCCTGACTTTAAAGGAATTAAAGACCAACAAGTAATATCAGAGCCTTGTTGATAATTGGGTCATCGAGAATGATTTTCTTTTTGTCTTTCGTTATCTTGAAATCGTTCTATAGATGGATTTGACTGGTTCTATAGATCTGGTTAATAATTTTTTTACTATATTAAAATAAAAAGGAAACATGCAATGACGATAAGCTGTGTTGGAAAGGTGGTTTTCAAAAGCTTATAATCTTTATTGCAATGGTTGTTTTAACATTGATTTGCTTTCAGTTTTCATGAAAAGCTTTTAGTCTTTACCCAAGAATGGTTTGTCTTTCGTTTCTGAATAAAAGTAGTGACCTTTTTTCCTTTAATAAAGCCTTGACCTTTGGATAAAGATAAGAATCACCTTTAATGGCTTTCAAGTATGTTTCTTGGCTTTCAGCTTTGATTTAAGGTTTGACCATTGGATAATAACCAAAAATTATTTTATTTGGTTTTGCAATTTAACCATTTTATAAAGATAAGAAAGACTTTTATTTGGTGTTATTGTTTAACCATCGGTTGTTAACGATAAAACAGAAACTTTTTTAGAGCTTTATATATGCTGCGTGATTCAAGATTTAGATAAAAACCAAAAATAACCCTAAAGTTTTATCATCTTAGAAAGTTTTAAATTCATACTTGTTAGTATGCATGTTACAGATTAATATTATGAGGGAAGAGTTTTGGGGTTCAAAATTTATAATTTCTGGTTTGATTTGTAAAATTTTGACCCAATTCTCAATTTGAGCTGACATAATCGTTAGTGTCATAGCAACAAGAAATTAGAGCTATGATGCTTTTATACAGCTTATGCAAAATTTGGGTATTTTAATTTCAGATTTTGGTAATTTAAAGAAATATATAGCATTTGAAATTAA
>JAOTAY010000002.1:14467525-14484273 GCA_025629805.1 Erythroxylum baracoense
AGAAGGACCACTGGGGTTTACCCACCACGCTTCCTCTTCTGTGGGTGGCGATAGGCCCGCGCACCACGTGTCCAACACTGTTGGTGGTGAGAGACCCGCGAGTGGCCTGTAGGGTCTGGTTCTCGCCGACAGGGGGGTCACAGTTCTTCAGCTGCTACAGAACGTGCATGGGAAGAATATAGAAATGCAGCACATCAGGTCAACCTGCTTGCATTCCACGATGAAGACCCATTCGCATGGCTCATGCGAGCTGAATCATATTTTATGATTCACGAAATTTCTCCTGAACTTTGTTTGCCGATGGTTCAAATTTGTATGGAGGGGACTATGTTGTATTGGTTCATGACTCTACGTGAGTTGGACTCTTGCATGACTTGGGAGAGATTCAAGCGTTCTTTGTTTGAGCGATATGGGGAAAAGGATGAAGGTGACCCGATTGAGCAATTGAAGTCAGTGGCTCAGCGTGGGTCGGTGGACGTATACATTGACGAATTCGAGAGAGTGGCGTTGCAAATAGCCCATTTTCCCGAAGAGTGGTACATGAGCTGTTTTCTGGGTGGATTATGTGAAGAGATCATGAATTGGGTCCGAACCCATGAACCGTCAACTTGAGCTCGGCTCATGTCTGTCGCGCGGAAGGTAAAGAGAGAGCTGATCCGTGAAGGAGTAATTCGACCAGGTGAGTTAAAAGAACAATCTCGAAATCTTCTCTGCGGGTTATGGGTCTTGGCTAGGTAATTCTATTGTCCAGCGCCTAGGTCAGACAAGTAACACAGCTTTAAGCACTAGGAATGAAGTGAAAGAGCTGCCTTACAAGCCCCGAAATACTATGACAAATGGTAGTCGGCAGGGTGGTTCTAAATGGAAGGGGACAAGGAATTTATCTTACAAACAGCTCATGGAGAGAAGGGCAAAGGGGCTATGTTTTAAGTATGGTAAAACTTTCGGCCCACTCCATTGTTGTCCCGACAAGGAATACAAACTAATTGTTTGGAGGGAGAAGAAGAAGAAAATAGGGTGAATAATCAGGAGACAGCAGTGATCGAAGAGCAACCAGAAGATTGGGAATTAGTGTGCAATTCTGTTGAATTCAGTGAAGTAGGGAAGGCCCAATCTTCACCCACGAGGTCCATGGTCTTGATGGGTAAGCTTAATGAAATGCCTATTTTAATTATGGTAGATAGTGGAGCTAGTCACAATTTTGTATCCAGCAGGTTGTGTTATGGACTCTTTTGTGGGACACGTCTATAATAGACACAGCAACTGATTTCCAGCATTTAAAAGGCTTAGGTTTCTATTTTTATTGTTGATTTGTTTCCTAGAATAGATTTTGGGAAATTATTGATTTGTTTCCTAGAATAGATTTTGGAAAGAAACCTGAATTATAGGTTTCCTATTCTTGTAATAAGACTAGTCCTATTTAAAGGGACAAGATGAATAAAAACCCTAAGCTGATTTCTATCTTAAACTACAGAGATCTAGAGCTCTCTCTCATAACGAGTTCTAAGGTGTCGAGCTCCCTTCGACGAGTTTGAATCATTGAAAATAGGTCGTTCAAGGAATCAGAACAAGGGAAAGGGAAAAAGGAAGTCAATTGACTTAGATTTCCCTGTCAATCGCCCTGTGACACGATCCTTTACTAAAAACCACAACAGGTTGGTTCAAGCCATAGGAGTCCCCATTACTCCAACTAGAACCTTCGGAGTAAGACTGGGAGATGGACATAGGTCTTTCTCACAAGGAATTTGCAAGGAGATAAAATTGAAGATGAATGGTGTAGAGTTTAATGTAGATGCATATGTGTTTGATACTGGGGGACCTGATTTGATTTTGGGTGTTGCATGGTTGGAGACATTAGGAGTGGTGAAGGTTGATTGGAAGATGTATATGACTTTCGACCAAAGGGGTGCAAAAGTTACTCTGCAGGGAGTTAACGTCCAAGGCTCTTCTCCTCATGCTCTGCAACAGATATTCAAGCATCAGGAAGTGGAAGTAGAAGGGCTGTTGTGGTCAATGGGAATCAGTGGATCTACATATGAAAAAACGGGAGAACGCAGAGCAACAAGAAGAATTGCAGGCTGTTTTGTCCAGGTTTGGGTCGGTTTTTCAAGAGACAAGGGAGCTACCACCTAGGATGGCTAATGAACATGCTATTAACCTGAAGGAAGGAGCAGAACCTGTGAATATTCGTCCCTATAGGCATGCACATCATCACAAGGATGAGATTGAGAGGCAAATTTAGGATTTACTGGAAACCGGGGTCATTAGGCCCAGTATCAGCCCATTTTCAAGTCCCGTAATCCTTGTCAAAAACAAGGATGGGTCATGGCGGATGTGTGTTGACTACCGAGCTTTGAATAAGCTCACGGTCCCCGACAAGTTTCCTATTCCAGTTGTAGATGAGCAGATGGAGGAATTACATGGGGCCAAATATTTTTCCAAGGTTGATTTGAGGTCAGGCTTTCATCAAATCAGGGTTAGAGAGGAGGATGTTTATAAAACAGGGTTCTGGACTCATGAAGGACATTACGAGTATTTAGTGATGCCCTTCGGACTCATGAACGCACCCGCTACATTCCAATCTACCATGAACTCAATATTTAAACCTCTGTTACGTAAGTTTGTTTTAGTTTTCTTTGACGACATCTTGGTTTACAGTTCAGATTGGAATAAACATATGCAGCATTTGACTTGGGTGCTGCAATTATTATTGGACAATCAATTGTTTGCTAACAGGAGAAAGTGTATATTCAGATAGCAATCTGTGGAGTATCTAGGCCATGTTATCTCATGTGATGGGGTAGCTATGGACCCATTGAAGATCAAAAGTATTTTGGAGTGGCCTACTCCCAAGAATGTAAAGGGAGTAAGACGGTTCTTTGGTCTCACCAGGTACTACAGGAAATTTGTCCAAGATTATGGTAAAATTGCTAAGCCACTTACTAAACTTACTAAGAAAGATGGGTTCTATTGGGGGAAGAAATCCCAAGAAGCTTTCGAAGAGTTGAAGAAGAGAGTAACTACATCACCGGTCCTAGCCCTACCCGATTTCTCCAAGCAGTTTTCCATTGAGTGTGATGCTTCGGGAAGGGGTTTTGGTGCTGTGTTAATACAAGAAGGTCGTCCCTTGGCCTACTTCAGCAAAGCCTTGGCTGAATCCACTTACTCAAAATCTGTTTATGAGAAGGAAGTGATGGCAGTAGTAATGGCAATTCAACATTGGAAGCATTTTCTAATGGGGAGGCATTTCAAGGTTTATACTGACCATAAAAGTCTGAAACATTTATTAGACCAGCGGATTCCATCCATAGATCAACAATGTTGGCAAGCTAAGTTGTTGGGTCTAGATTTCGAAGTTATCTATAAACCCGAGAAACAAAGCAGAGCTGCGGATGCTCTTTCTAAAATAGAAGAAGACAAGCTACTGTTCTTAGCCATTTTTTGGCTTGATATGATGTGGCCCGATGGGAGGTCACGGAGGATGCCAAGTTGAACTCACTCATGATAGCTCTCCTACAACACCTTAATTTCAGACCTGATTATCATCTAAGGGATGGCACGTTATTCTATAAGAACAGGTTAGTTCTTTCATTCAACTTAACATTAATTCCCTAATTTCTACAAGAGTATCATGCTTCACCTTTGGGGGGACATTCTGGTTTCCTGAAGACCTACAAGAGGCTGTCTAGTGGACTGTTTTGGTTAGGGATGAAGTCAAAAATATAGAAGTTTGTTCGTGAATGTGTTATATGCCAGAAGAACAAATACATGGCAATGTCTCCAGTAGGCATCTTGCAACCCCCACCTATTCCTAAGCTTATTTGGATGAAGTCTAAATGGACTTTATTTCGGGGCTCCCAAAATCTCATGGTTATGAAGTCATAATGGTGGTAGTGGATCGTCTATCAAAGTATGCTCATTTTCTACTCCTCAAGCACCCTTACACAGCTAAATCGGTGGCGGAAACATTTATCCAAAATGTGGTGAAATTGCATGGCATTGCTAGCTTTATATTGAGCGATAGAGACCCACTCTTCACTAGCAACTTCTGGAAAGAGTTATTCAAACTACAAGGGACAATACTGAAGATGAGCTCTTCCTACCATCGTCAAATGGATGGACAAACGAAAGTGGTTAATAGGTGCTTAGAAACATACCTTCGCTGCTTCACTACCGAACAACCTAAAAATTGATCTTATTGGTTGTCTTGGGCTGAATATTGGTATAACACTAATTATCATGTTTTTACGGGAAGGACTCCTTTTGAAGTCGTCCATGGTCGCCTTCCACTGACCTTGCTGCATTTTTCCCAAGGAGAAACTCAAGTGGAATCAGTGGCGCTAGCCTTGGTTAATAGGGATGAAGCTTTACGCCAACTTAAACATAATCTATTGCGAGCATAATCTATAATGAAGAAATCCGCGGATGCTCACAGGAGGGAGGTGCAGTTTTAAGAGGGAGATTTGGTCTTTGTGAAGTTAAGACCACATAGACAGCTCACTATTGCAAGGAGGATTTGCCCCAAACTTTCAGCAAGATGCTATGGTCCCTTCAAAATTATGGGAAAGATAGGACAGGTTGCCTATAAACTACAGCTCCCACCTACACCCAAGATACATCCGATTTTTCATATTTCTCAATTGAAGAAGGTCGTGGGTGATCACCCTGTTGAAGATAGCCTCCCTCAAGGGTTAGAGATGGAAGCAGTCCTAGCCTTACGCACAAGAAGGTCCAAGGGCAGAAATATTCAACAATGGCTAGTTCGTTGGAAAGCTAAACCAGCAGAAGAAGCAACTTGGCAGGATGCAGAATTCATTAAAGGGCAATTTCCTTCTCTCCACCTTGAGGACGAGGTGCCTTTTTGAGGAGGAGGGAATTGTTAGCAATGTTGATCTGCCTATAATACCTAAGCAGCCTAAGCCTATTAAGACATATATTCGTAGGTGTAAGATAGTAAAGGGCAACCTGCCACATAGACAGGTTGTTATGAGTTTGTTATAGGTGATTAAGGAGGAGATTGTGTAAGAGGGAATATAGAGTAACACTATGGGAGAGGGAAGTAGTTTTTACGATTGTAAGGGATTATATTTTCCTGGACCTTTTCCAGGAGGGAGCCTACTGCTGTAACTCTCTATTACATACGTAAATAATACAATCTATATAGCTTTTTCTATCACTTCATAGTGAGATAAGTTGTAGAAGTAAGAAAATTAGCACTTGGCTAAACACTTATCTGATGGTCAAACAGCTGGGAAAGGATCCTGAAATGCCAGCTACAACCTGATCTTAGAAGTTACCTTACGTTCTTTAGTTGCAAAACAGTAGTAGAAGTTAAACTTAACCCCAAAAGCAGAAAACATCTACTGTATATTACAATCTAACACAGACAATTAAACCCTAAAATTGACTTGGATACACGAATGTGGCTTGTGGGATTAATATTTTCCGCAAAACATACCTATAAGTTTAGTTTCAGGAATTGGCAAATTATGTCTATTCTATCATTGATAAAATCTTGTTTTAATCAATGCTTTTCAATTGTGATGACCAGTGAGAAATTAGTTTAAATTAGGAAGTTGTACTAACTCCTTTTATGGTCACACTGTGATACATACTTATTTTACTCGTCATCAAACTATTATGAATTTTAATATCCCAAGGATGGCATTTTATTTCATTCTAGTTCTAGCATGGAGAGCACTTGCACTATGGTAATGTGAAAATGCCATTATTCAGTAACTTTAGACTATTTATATTGCATCAACTCCCTAGTTATGGGAATAACTTGATTTTGTTGAGAAATCCACATATACTGGTTGGAAAGGACACAATGAATTCTGTTTCAATTTGATTCCACTTTTCATCCAAAATCAAGTACTTTCTATAGGAGTTTTATGAATCTTCTTGACTAAAAATCATTGGCATCATTTTTTTTCTTCTAGATAAAAATCTGTCTCTCAACTAGCACCTCTGTTTTAGAAGGCTGAGAGGCCACCCGTCAATATTCATGTGCAATTAGTGAATAAAAGCCAAGATGTGAAGTTTGCATAACTTTTTACCTTTATATGTGCCATTCTCTAATAGGAAGCTACCTTGATCAACTTGGAAGAGTTGGGCGTAGTCCTCGATCTTTGAATTTTCCCTTAACAGATCCAATATTTTCTGTTGAGTTGCTTCTTAATCATCATTAGTACTAGAATTGAGGGAGTGGAAATGTGGTATCTCATTCTTTTTTTCAATTTTTGATTTCCGCCCTCCCTCCTACTAAGTGTATAAACAAAATGATTCGAGCCTAAAGCCTGTTGTATGGTTCATTTATATTCATGTTCCGTTCAACTTAAGGAATACAAATGGAACCTCTAATAATTCGATATATCTCATGCCCGGTAATAATTTACTGTATAAGAAAAATGGACTTTATGCATAGATTCCAGGTTTACTCTAATACATTTAGGATTTTGGTTTAAATTTTCAACCTGTTAAAGAATAATGAGAACTTTTTAATATGTAATGACTTGCTTGTTGCTGCATGTAATTAATGCGACAGAAGTGAAAAGAAGTAAAGTTTAAAAGTCTACTGATTGATTGTGTCTTGTTGTGGTTAAATTAATTGCATTTTCGACTGATTATTACTAAAAATTTTTGTCAGCTGGACAACCCCATTCTTGGGTAAATATTCCAGCTGCTGTAACATCCCTAACATGTAATAATTAGTTTTTCAGAATTAGTAACTTATTGTCGTCAATTCCATAGTCTAGCAGAACTAGATTTTGTTGTAACAGCTGACTTAGCTAACGATTTCAATAATTTATACAGCTTGTTTTTTCAGTTTTCACTGGGGAGGCCTGGGGTTATCTTGGTAGCAGGCGTTTTCTGCTGGAACTTGATTTACAGTCAGATGCTGTTAAAGGCCTCAACAGCACACTGATTGATATGGTATTCTCATACCCTCCAAGATGTCTAGAACAGAATTGCCAGCTTTGATATTGCAGGTTTTATTAAGCTATAGACTTTTACAAACATAAAAGCCACATTAGAAATATTATAATTTGAATAAAGCGTTTTAAAGAATTTTGATTCAAGTCCTGTAGTAGCATGCCATTGACCCTTTGGTTGAATTGACATATCCCCTTCCCTTTCTCTCCTAGTTGTAGTGGCTCAATGGTTTGAAACCCCCTTAGCATCCAAAAAAGAAAATGAAGTGCTATAATTGTATTCCATGTCACCTTAAGGTGCGTGAATTTCGTATGTAAGTTGATATGTGGCTGTATTTTGCTTCTTTTGTTGCTTATTTTCTGTGTGTCTTAACATGTGATGAGGTTAGCAGTTAATGTGCTAACTTATTTTTGTAGGTTCTAGAAATAGGATCTGTTGGGAAAGGCATCAGTGGAGACAATACAACTTTTTTTGCTCATGCAGCAGGGGTATGAATTAATTTATTCTCCAAGCTTAAACTGAAGTAATTTTGCTCTATTTGAACAGCTTTACTTCAATGTAAATTCCAAGCCGAGTTGTTGTTAAATATTTTTTATATGCATGCTTTAACGTTTGGTGTATATGCAATGATGCTGCTATATGTTGCTTTTTTGTAAACTTGGACAGCAGATCAATATAGTGATAAAAGGTTCCATCTATTTCTTTTTTTTTTTTGTTGCTAGTTTCTATTACAGATATTTTTGTTCCAAGTGTATTATTACCTACTAGATAGACTTCAAGAAGTTCTAAACATGAAGATGACTGGATGGTTGATGGTTATGCCATTTTGATAATTAGGGGATTTCTCACATTTATGTCTTTTGATGCAAAATGGCATTGAAGCTAATAATGTATTCATCAAAAAAATATTGGGGAGTGTAAAAACATATTCAGCTCAAATGTCTAAACTCTTAGATGGGACAAGGAATGTTGTAGCATATTTAGCTATAGGGACTTCTTTAGTTAGAAGTCAGTTTGGTTGACAATATGGAAAAAGCTCAAAGAAACCAAAATTTTGTCTGACATGGCAAGGTAGCATTTTTGAACTTGAGATCTCTTTGTCACTCTTATACTATGTCAAGAAACTGTCAAACTAAAAGCTTTAAGTATTGTGTTTAACTAGGAACATGTTATACATACCTTTAACAGGGCTCGTCATCTTTTACACTCACATCAGTATCTTGATCTCACACAACAAATATGCTTGGATGTGATTCAAATCATGTGTTGCGTTTTCTTGCCATTTAAAATTTCTAGTTAGATGGACAATCTCTTTTTCTCGGAAGAGGAGAGTTCATCTTGTTGAATGTGCGTATGGGTCTCCATGAAAAGAAAGTTTCTGGAAGCAATTAAGTGGTGATTTCATTGTCCTGAAGCTCATTAAGGGATGGAAATGGCTACTAGTCATACACAATGTGAAACTATTTTGACTAGTATTTTACACCAACTAACTTTATCGTTCCAACAATTCTTTTCTCTTATCTCTTCCGGCGCTTTCTTTTTTTCTTTCAACTGTTTAGCCTGTCAGTGCACTTGAATAATATTCTCACTATACATGCTTTAAGGTTCTTCATCCAATAATATTAATGTGATCATAGATGACAAGTTATATTCTCTCTCTTTTTCTACTTGCTCCCTTCTCAAATTATATAGTGATTTTCTTTCATTTGAATAATATTCTCACTTGTACACGCTTTTAGGTTCCTCATCCAATAATATTAAGGTCATCATAGAGGACAAGTTATATTCTCTCTGTTTCTACTTGCTTTCTTCTCAAATTATAAAACGATTTTCTCGTTAATTTTCATTAGAATGTCTGCATAATTATGCCACATCATTACACGACTTCCCTTGATGTATTTATTGATTATCATCTCAGCTTTGAGCTCATTTAGATAGACTAATTCTAGCATTTATCAGTGTAGGTATCATCTACAACCAACAAAATGTTGAATGCCTTGATACGTGCTCAGAATTCCCTAAAATCCAAAAATATTTTGGTTAAATCTTCTAGCACTTCAAATCCTGGGATTCCTCCATCCTCGTTGATGGCATTCTTGAGGAAGGTACAAAGCTCTGAGACACGTTATGCATTAATTTTGTTTTGGTCATACACTTGTACCGTTTTCTTTTTTGCACGAATTAGTAGAAATTGCAAAAATTCCATAGAAATATTCCATTTCCGTTGCAGCTCTGATTACGCATTAAAACTTGAAATATAAGATTATGCTCGTATTTTCTCCCTTTATCCATTGTGTTAACTTTGGATATTTAAACTCTGGCTGCATTATGTAGGGTAGTATATGGGTACTGGGAAGGATGATGAAAGGGGCACCGTATCCAATTTATATCCAGTTTAATTGTGACGTGACAGTGAAGTTGTCAAATTCTCTGGATGCGTTCTATTGACTAGAATGAAAGGAACCTTTAGAAAATGGCAATAACTCCTTCATATTTAAAGAATAAGGGATCTTCTGCAAGTGGAAATTATATCAAAGTTTTCCAGAGGGATTTGACGTGGGTGTCGGGATAAAATTGATAGAATGCATTGGGATACCTATCCCATTATATCTTGTTTGATTAATTTGGCAAGTGCAGGACAAGCGATGTTAGGTAAAAATGTTCACTCTGTCCTGTTGTCAAATATTTATTCTTTTAGAAATCTCCACTTGTCATTGAAATTTGAACTACTCTTACTCGGAATTCAAATTTGTCATTAACTTGCCTGTAGAGAGCATTTGCGATTAGTGACTTCCTTTTATGACTACTGGTGAAAAGGATTTTCACTTTCCTGTTCATGCATTAGCTTTTTTTTGAGTAACTATGACTGGATAGCAATAATTTGATGACTGTTTCTTGTCTGAGAAAAGATATGGTATTATGGGGATATGCAAGTATCATGGCTAATATTCTCCTACCTGCCAGCAGAATTCATCAACTCCTGGGATTGTACTGGAAGATTTCGATAGTTCGTTCAGCAACAAGTTCTATCATAGTTACCTTGATGACATTTGTAAGTTAAGTTTTACCTGCTAAGAAATTGAGGATAATGATGTTGAAATTCCTAATTCTTTGTACATGTTTGTTGCCAAGCCCTAATACTTTTACTTCTGTTGATTGAGTCTAAAATATATTCAAAATGTAAAAAGGAGCACTTTGTGCTGATTTTTGTTGGTCCTACTCAATGCAATTTTTAAATGATGGTGAGATGATGTTGGATTATGTTGATATGTGGGCTTCTTTTCAAGACATAGTCCTCAAATTTTTGTATCTATTTCAATTGTCATTTTATTCTTGCAGTCCTTTTTCTACTTCCCCCTTGTCCTATTCTCTGGCTCTCCTTTTTAATCCATTCTATAAAATTTTGAAACTCGGTTGATGATCTCATGTAATAATTGGAGATGGAGAAAGTGACAGATTAGGAAAACAATCTTTAAAATCTTGAATTGCTATCAATATTCTAAAAGAGCTCAATGGAAACAATTTTATAAATTTGGGACATCCTGAAGAAATACATGTGGTTTATAATAAATACAGCAAGTTCTTGATTGATATATTTTATGCAGCAAAAATAAACTCTTCAGCTATAGTGGCAGCGGCTTCTCTTGTTGCCCGCACCCTTTACATCCTTGCTAGTGGCGATAAAACTATTAGTAGTTCAAGTCTGAGTGCTATCAGTGTAAATGCCTCTCTGGTTGAAGAACTCATGGGTTGTCTCTTAGACTGTGAACCGGGCTTATCTTGTGAATTGGTGAAGAATTATATATCTCCATCGACAACGTGCCCAAGTCATTATGTTGGTGTTGTTGTTGGGGAACCTTCATCTTCTCCATATCTTGGATATGTCAGTGATGTTTCTAGATTCTTATGGAACTTTTTGGCCGATAGAACTTCCGTACCTAAGGAGACTGCTAGCTTCAGCTGTTCACAAGATTGCAGCAACACAGGAGAGGTGTGCATCAAAGCAGAAACAAATGAGAAGGGAGTTGGAGTTTGTGTTATTTCCACAACCAGGTAGGTTACTTGTTGAAAGTTGAAACTAGTGTTTTGAATTAGAAATTCAATCAAACTCATGTTAAACATTTTGTTCAAGAATTCAGAGAGTAGTTTTCAGTGTTAAACCCACATGTTGGAAAGATATGGGGCATTTCTGTGCCACAAGATGCATGTACAATATCCTTGAATGGGTGTCACCAGCAGAATCGTGTCAACT
Source organism: Erythroxylum baracoense (assembly GCA_025629805.1). NCBI lineage: Eukaryota > Viridiplantae > Streptophyta > Magnoliopsida > Malpighiales > Erythroxylaceae > Erythroxylum > Erythroxylum baracoense. Next base: position 14,478,714 of record JAOTAY010000002.1, read on the forward strand.
GCACTAGATTTTGTATCTTCCTTCCATGCATATAGCAGCAAAAGTGAAGATAAGGTTAATTAGATCGACTATAAAACCCATCTTACAAAATTTCCAGCTAAGATATTAAAGCTACTTTTCATTTTTTCCTTGTGTCCAATTGTGCATATAGTACATCATATTCATTAACAACATACGTTTGTTCCTACAAAACATTAGTCCATCCTTGCCCCGATTTGTATACTCACTTGGTCAAATCAACTATATGACATTTTCTGTTAAGCATGTTTATCTTGTCAGGTGACAATTTCTAGTTGATTGTTCCGGAGTAAAAGTTTGTGTGGAACATTGCAGGTATGTACCAGCATATTCCACCAGGTTGAAATTTGAAACTGGAACTGGAACTTGGAATGTTTTACCACCAAATTCCTCAGATACTATGGGAATGGTCGACCCAGTTTGGACAGAAAGCAATTGGAATGGACTTGGTGTTCGAGTATATACAGTACAGAATTCTACATTTGATCACCTTGTTTTAATAGGAGGCATTGCCATCACCCTCTTTGCTTACCTTGCAATAATACTTGTCAGTGCCCTCATCACCAAGTCTTTGAAACGGGATTGAGGAACTTTTTCTTTTTGAGGGCATACATGCACCATAACCAAATGGTAGGATCAAATTGCTTACAGTGTTTGAACAATATGATTGTCAATTCTCCCTAGGATTCTGCCACTTAGTCTATTTAAGCTTCATTAATATTATTAGCTAAAGCTATTCAAATGATGAATGCTTCTTTTAGAAGATTTATTATTTGTGGGGTGGCTTATATGTGAAGTTGTTACAAGGAAAACCCCATTGTGTTATATTTCACATTCTAGTTGGCAAAAGTGATTGATTTCCTCTGAAAATGATAGTTTAATCAAACACTTGTAATCCCGTTCCCCTTCTTTTTATTAGCATTTCAATTCTTATGATTATTATAATAATTTTTGTAAATTGACTAGACAACGGATGCTGTGGGTTTGGGTTAGCTAAAACTTGTGCAATCCAATGTAATAGTCCCAATTTGAATGACGAAATGTAAATTTTATTTAAAAATATTTTGAGATAAATGTAAGTTTAAATGTCTTTATACCTTCATTAGATTTCTCCAAGTTTGAAGTTATTTCAACTCTTTAACTGTGGCTAGTGTGGGCGAATCTTGAACTCAATTAACCTCGGCAAATCTTTAGATCCCCCCGACCCTTCCAGACCTATTAAGGAGGATCAAATCTCTTGAATTAATTATGGTGTTTTTATTATGTTCTATTAAATTTCATTCACATATTTATATAGACTTTACGTAAATGTATGGATAAAATTTAACAGAACATGATAGAAACAGAGTAACTAGAATAGAGGATTTGATGGGCTATTAAGAGGTAACTTTAGATCCAACATCCAAAGTCCTTTTGATTGAATTTAGAATCAACTATAAAGCGTGTGATTTTGGGGATTTTATTTTTACTCGCAACATAAAATGTACATCTTTAGTTACATTGTATGCTTCACTTTGCAATATTATGTGGGTATTATTTTCAGTTAATTCTTTTTGGAAAATTTCCATAATTTATAAATCATTTATAATGTTTAATTAATTTAAAATCAATTAAGCTAATTAAACAGTACAAAACCCTCAAATCTACAAACCCTGAATTTCACGTATTTGCATTGCACTATTGTTCCCCTTCATTGTTGGTATTTGCACTGTTGTCTTCTTCATAGCCGACTTCTTCACCTAAGTCTTCTGTGGTAATTTTTATGTCCATGTTTTGTTTTTGTTTGGTTTTATACCGAAATAAATAGTCGAGTCACTTTGAAATTTATTAGGCAATTGGCTAATTTTGTAGATTCTCTTGCTTGCATTGTTTCCTTGTAGATGCATGATTATATCTCCCTTAATCTTTAAGGTAATTGTATTTGGTGTGCTATTGGAAGAGAGGACCTTTCTTCTTGTTTTTTTTTGGTACAAGGGAGCAATCAAAGAATGTTAGGTGCAAATAGGGATGGCCCTAGGCCGAGCAACACCCATGAGATTCTCCTGAAGAAAATGATGGAGTTGTCCAGCTGGATTATCAAGGTGAGTAATATCAAAACTGCCTCCGTAAGCTCAAGAAGCCAAGTAGCCAACACACATATTTGCTTCGCGATAAGTATGCACAACACGACACTGCCAAGGTCGGCTAAGCAAATTCTTACAAGCACAAATAATTTGATAGAATTGATCTGTAGGCCAAAGGACATCATTCACTTTGTTAACGACTAAAAGAGAGTCTGATTCAATAAACACATTTTGGAAGCCTCGATCCCAAGTCAAAAGCAGTCTATAATAAATTTGGAACAATTCAGTTCTTGTAATGTTCCCCCAACTCAGTCTCCTTACAAACCCGAACAACCATCTTCCTTCAGCGTTCCTCGCAAGGCCTCCAATCGCTGTGTCTCCCGAATTTGTGAGTGCTGATGCATCCACATTAATTTTGATGCAACCAGTGGGTGGTGGACTCCAAGCAATAAGCATATCCTGCTTCATCACCAAGGTCTTTTGCATCGTGCTATATCTTTGAAAATTCTGCACACTTGCACAAATGATGTTAGTAGCATGGGGGGCCAGACAAAGTCTGGATCAAAAACAACACAATTACGCTAACGCCATATATACCAACAGGTATAACAAAAAAGGTCAACCTAGGGGATATTATTAGCAACAATAAAAGAAGAGTTGCAAAATTAACACGAATCCAATCAACAAGAGATAAAGAATTGAAAATATCTAACCGACGACCGTGGAGCCAAGAGGACCAGATGACTTGCAACTCTTGATAATCTCGAAGTAAATGTAAAATTAATTCACAAGAGTCATCACATCTTGGACAAGTGGCTGTAGTAATGATATGGCGTCAAACACAAGCTTCACGTGTTAACAATCGGTTATAAACTACCAGCCACAAGAAAAACTTGATGCAAGGAGGCAAGTTCTTCTTCCACACTAAATTCCAGTTGAAATTCGTTGGTGATGTCCTACGCAGAAGATTATAAGTTGAACTCACCGAGAGCACACCAGAGGGAGAAGCAAACCAGATAGTTCTGTCCTTTTCTACACGAATAGGCATGAAAAGAGAAAGAAGATTTTGGGTTTCCTCAGGGAAGGAGTGTACAATATCTCGAAAATCGGCTTTGTTGTCTAAGAAATCAGAGACTTTCACATCTTGCAAAGGGGGTAGGGAATTTGGATCAATTAACGAGGCCAACTCGGAGTTATCAAGCCATTTATCAAACCAAAAGGATGTTTGATCACCACACCCAACCAGTCTTGAACAACCCTGATTCACAATATTCTTACTAGCATAAATGCTCCTCCAAGTATAAGAAGCAACAGGTTTAATTTTCGACTGCAAAAAGGTGGAGCTTTGAAAATATTTAGCCTTTAAAATCCGAGCCCATAAACTATTATCATTGGTCTCAAGTTTCCAACCAAGTTTAGCCAACAAAGCTAAATTCATATCTGCAGTTTTTCGAAAACCCAAGCCACCTTCCTTATGTGGACGACACAGCATACTTTCTGTTTGTTAGCTGTTGAACCCCAGAGAAAGTTCCTATTGAGAGAGTCAATCTTTGGATACAGCGATAGGAAGTCTCGTGGTTTGCATAGTATACGTAGCCATGATACTAGTGATAGATTACACAAGAGTGGCTCGACCAGCAAGCGAGAGTTGATCAGCCTTCCAAGCAGTCAATTTTTTCTTGATCTTTGTTAAGATATGGTCATAGGTTCGTTGAGAAACACGCTCCGTATGAAGAGGAACACCAAGATACAATCCAAGATCAACACATGGAGCAATGCTTGTACATTGTTGAATACCGTCTACTACTGTCTTGGCAGTGTTCGGAGAAACATAAAATCTAGACTTAGTAACATTAAGCTTTTCACCTGAAAAGGCACAAAATTTATCTAAACAACTGATCATGGTTTTGCTTTGTTTAATTGAAGCTTCGCCCATCAAAATTAAATCATCTGCAAACATTACATGAGAAATAGCAGGCCTACCCCTTGACAGTTTGATAGGCTTCCAGTTACCCACTGTTACCTCCTGTTCAATCAAGTAAGAAAGCTTATTCAGACATAAAACAAAAAGATAAGGAGACAAGGGGTCACCTTGATGGAGACTCCTAGACGGTCTAAACTAATTAGTGACTTCCCCATTTCAAAGAAAATTCATCGTTGTAGAAGTCCTACAGAACATGATAAGAGACACAATGGTAGAAGGAAATCCTGCATCTTGAAGAACCCATCTTAAAAGCTCCCAATGAATATGATCGCAAGCCTTTTCCAAATCAATCTTCATCATCAAGCCACCACTTTTCCCTTTCTTTTGAGAGAAAGAGTGAATAGTCTCTTGAACAAGAATAATATTATCTGAAGTACCTCTGGCCAGAATAAAACTACTCTGAGTAAGCGCTATAAATTGTTGGAGCTGAGGCCAAAGGTGATTCACAATGATCTTGGACATGAGCTTTACCGAAATATTACAAAGAGAAATTGGACGAAACTAAGCAGTCGTTTGTGGATGATCAATTTTAGGGATAAGGCAAACTAACACACGACTTAGAGTATCATCAAAACTCCCTCTTATAAAGGCATCTTGGACAAAAGAAAACAAAGAATTTTCCACAATGGGCCAATTAGCCTGATAGAAGCCCGCCGGAAAACCATCCAGACCAGGAGATTTGAAGGGGGCCATCTAATTCAAAGTTGCATGGACCTCATCAGCTTGTGGAATATGAATAATATCCAAAAAGAAATGCTCCTCAATTGGCTGTGAACACCTTGGATAGACCTGTCGAAAATCTAACTGCAAAGGTTTAGCCAAATATATTTGATAAAAATGATGAAGAACAGTCTCTCGGACTTGTACTTCATCCCAAATCCAATTACCAGTCTCTTCTTTAATCATATGAATCTGATACCTGTTCCTTCGTACGAAGGTAGCGGTATGGAAGAAACGTGTGTTACGATCACCAAGTTGAACCCAAGTCTCTCTCGATTTTTGAAACCACAACAATTCCTCTTGATTAAAGACCTCACTATACTCAGCACTCAACTTTGATTGGGAGTACATTCCAACGCTCTCTAAGTGCCACCGAGGGCGAGCTAACAAAACACATTTCCTTTTAAAAATATTCCCAAATGTTTGTGAATTCCAATGCTAAAGAATAAGCTGGACATTGTGAAGATTAGAGTGCAACCCAATATCATTATTCCAATTAGCAAGGAGGACCTGAGAAAAAGAAAAATGGGTTTGCCATGCAGCTTCAAAACGAAAAGGCTTGGCAGAACGATTAGCAGTAAACCTTTTCTCAAACGAAACCAAAACTGGGCAATGATCATGAGGTAAATTACTCACGAACGTCTTAAGAAAAGAATGCCTCCATTCCACACTACATAAGGCGCGGTCTAATTTCTTATGAATAAGTCCAGATACAAATTGCCTATTAGACCAAGTAAAACAACAACTTTGGGCATCAAGATCAATAAGTTTTCGA
>JAOTAY010000002.1:14484373-14500998 GCA_025629805.1 Erythroxylum baracoense
GCTCTCTTCAACCCATTCTATATGTGAGACCCATTAGGTTCCCATTAAAAAAAATTTAACCTGGCTCTGATACGAATAGTAGGTCCAATAAAGTTGATCACGCTAACATAAAATAGCTTTCTCTTCGGGTGAGAAATAAACCGCAATAGTTGAATAATTTTCTTCATGATTCATAACAATTCCTGGGTTGCTTTAAATAAGCAAAGCTATTACGATCGTGCCGAAAATGAAGGGAAACTAGCAGCTAACTAACCGAAACTCAAACACTTAAACAAACACATAAAATATAGCTTAAAACAGAATAACACCAACAGAAAGAAAAACACGTAAAATGCGTAACTCCTGAAAACTCATTCCTACGTAAACTTCCAACTCAAACTTCCCACGTTTCCAACGTTCCTTACGATCCGTTCTCGTCTCTTGTTGCATGCGGCATGCATGCAACGTAAACTGTATATTGATCACATCCGACTTATCTCAAATATTTGGGATTGGGTTTACGGAACCTCATTGACTGTCGTGAACTATGACATACAACTCCCAAAGTCATCCGTCAATATACCCAACTTTGATCCTATTACTCTCTCTTTTTTACTTTATATTGTATCATGTTTGTCTAGTATAATTAATAACATCATCTGTAAATTCTTTTATAGTTCCAAACTCTACACCTAATCTCCACTTTTTCCACACCTGTCGGAATATAACTGATACTAAAACTTGGTCTACATAAAATTTCACATTCATCACTAATAATAAAACTAGTATAATCAATAGAATCGATTTCAACTGATTTACGATACATGGAAATCATATTGTATATATTCAACATGTTCATCCACATATTCATCCCTCTGTTCACCCTATCCATCCATATGTTCCTCATTTTGTTCATCGTCATCCTCATGTGATCGTCACTATAGTAAGCTTTGGGATTTTTCTTGTTCCTCAAATGTATCCAGAGTCATTATGTATCTTTTTAAGCGTCTGCAGATACAATTTTGTAAAACAAAACATGACAGTATGCTTTGTGCAATACTTGTAGAACCGAAGATTGTGGACATCCCTTTAATAAACACTAGCGTCTAGATTGTGAAAATAGTCCGAAGTGATGTGACTTTGGACATGGCTTTGTATTTTCAGTTTTCACACCATTTCTCTCCCGTGGACATTGGTAGTAGATCTGAATATATATATATATATATCTTATTTTTCAGGAGTTGTTTAATCTGGCATTTTAAATCGAGTATGATTACAAGGCTCAAGCATAAAGTCGACAGTAAAGAAGGCGACGGTGATGGTAGAAAATGATGATAGGTATATTTAAGGAAGATTGATAATTTTAGGAATAGGAATAGGAATAGGTAAATTTAAGGGGTTTTTGTTTTATTGTTGTTTATTATTTAATTTATCTTATTTACATTAATTAAGCATTATAACAATGTTCTAATTATCATATCGATTTAAAAATATAATTAAATTTCACAAAATTATTTCACGTTTAAGTGATGTTGTGGGATTAAAATAAAATTAAAAATTGTATATTAATATTACGTCATCGATAATGTGGGTTTTATTTAAAATTTAATTAAACGAAAATTTTAATTTCCAATTTATAATTAGATGCAAATGCTAGGGCTATGTTTGTAATTTTAACACCGCCTCCTAAATTTCTAATCACCGCTTGTTGTGTTGTGCTGCTGGGTCTGGTGGTGCTCTCTCTCTTTCTCTCACTCATTTTCATTGTTTAAAAGCTCAGAATTTGAATAAAGTTATCAAATCGGTAGTTACTCCTGAAAGTGGCAAATAGAAATATCAGAGTCTGAGAGTATAGAAAATGGGGTTAGGGTTATTGGCGTCGAGGGTCTCCAGAATCCCTGCGAATCGTCTCTTCCTCCGCTCCATTGTCTCCAACTCTCACCGTCAGTCACCTGAAGCTGCTGCTGCCGTTGCAGCACCCGAACCCACACCAGATCTTCCACCCAGAACCCCAGTGGCCGGCGCACGTGTCCACTTCCCCAACCCTGATGATGCGATCGAGGTTTTTGTGGATGGGTATCCTGTCAAAATTCCCAAGGGATTCACCGTCTTCCAAGCGTGCGAGGTCGCTGGCGTCGACATTCCTCGATTCTGCTACCACAGCCGCCTTTCCATCGCCGGCAACTGCCGTATGTGCCTCGTCGAAGTCGAGAAGTCTCCTAAGCCCGTGGCTTCTTGTGCCATGCCTGCTCTTCCTGGTAATCTTAATAATCATACGTACTTCATTTCACATTCCTATATTTTTATTTGTGTTGTAACTAAATCTGAAAATGAAAATCGTTAACTGTATAAGTCATATAGAGGTACTCCCTTCGGTATTCTATTACTGTTCTTCTTTTGTTCTTGTGAATTAGCATTGACTGAACTTTACGTGTTAATTTTCTTTGACAACCAATTCTGACTCGCTCATCCCAATTGACGCGCGATGTAAGATGCAGAGAATACGCTGATGTTGCTTCAATGTCGTCTTTGTTTTTTTCTGTCGAATTTCTGGTTGAGGTTTCTTTAGTAACTCACACTATGTATAATTTACCTTTTGGGTTTGATTCAATTTGCTTATTTACTTGAGGATTTTCATTTTTTTTAGGAATGAAGATTAAAACTGATACACCCCTCGCAAAGAAGGCACGCGAAGGTGTGATGGAGTTTCTGCTCATGAATCATCCCCTTGATTGTCCAATATGTGATCAAGGTGGAGAATGTGATCTTCAGGATCAGTCCATGGCATTTGGATCTGATCGTGGCCGCTTCACTGAAGTAAAGAGATCAGTTGTGGACAAGAATCTTGGTCCTTTAGTGAAGACTGTGATGACTAGATGTATCCAGTGTACAAGGTTTGAATTTGACGGTCTCTTTCTTATGAGATATATCGTTTGTTTGGTGCTCAGTGTTTGTTTTGTGTTCTCTTTAACCCATGTTTTTCAAATTTGAGGATGTAATTTTTGGGAAAGGAATGATGTAAAAGAGATCTTAAACAGTGTATTGATTGGCCCAACTTGCCTGGTGACTTACAAAACATGTATTGCATTCACTGAGAGAAGTTTCCCTATCTTCATAGTTGGCTTGAAGTTTAGCTGTTCAGACAGAGAACTCAACACTATTTTGTTCTATTTATAGATTGTTTTTTTTTCAAATGCTTTATAAAAGGTGATCGTCTAGAGATAAGACTATTTCTTGATATCTTCTTTGGACATAAGCTGCAACAGTTGGCAGGGAGTTTATAATTCCTTTTAATTTTTATATATGTATGTTTGGGGAGGCAACAAAACGTTTATTTTTTTGACCCATTTGCTTTGCTTGAAATTAGTTGAAGTTTGATTTCTTTGAAATTCAGTTATCCTATGAGGAATGAGGTTAATGATTCTATCTATATGTCTATGAGGAATGCTCTTGATGGTTATCACATAGGAGTTCCAAGTGCTTTCAGATCAAACAAGGGCTTTTGCTTTGGGGTAGCGTGCACAAGCATAATATTTTTGTGATGTAATTTTAATGTACTTTCGGGTCCCAGGCCTACCTCTACTCATGTTTTTGAAATTAACAGAAAATTTTGATGACTAGTGCTTTTTCTGTCAATATCTTTGAGTACTGCGAAGTTTTGAATAAAGGATAAGTATTAATTAGCAACACTCTTCAGTAGAAGAAATTCTTGAAATATTTTGTTCAATGGTTTTTATGTAACATGGTTATATTTCTCTTTGATTTGTATGATTTCTTGTTGTATTTTTCTATATGGTACAGGTGTGTGAGGTTTGCAACTGAAATTGCTGGCGTGCAGGATCTTGGCATGTTAGGCCGTGGTAGTGGAGAAGAAATTGGGACTTATGTTGAGAAGCTTATGACAAGTGAACTTTCTGGAAATGTGATTGACATATGTCCCGTGGGAGCTCTAACCTCCAAGCCTTTTGCGTTTAAAGCCCGAAATTGGGAATTGAAAGGAACTGAGAGTATCGATATAACTGATGCAGTTGGATCAAACATTCGGATAGATAGTAGGGGTCCAGAGGTTATGCGCATTATTCCAAGGTTGAATGAGGTAAATTATGTGGTTGTGTCAAATGAACTACTAAATTGCACCTTTTATAATTCATAGTTCCCTTGTGTGGTGAAGGCACTGCTTCTGTGCTGAAGAGGGTTCAATGTTTTGTCATCTGTTCAGCAAGTACAGGAATTGTTTAGTAGATTCTTCTTTGTGTGTGTGTGTGTGTGTGTGTGTGTGTGTGTGTGTGTGTGTGTGTGTGTTTTGGAGGGGCAGGGGGATGGAATAGATTATTGTCTTTGATTAATCTTGGACCGTCGAACCTGTGGTTTGCACTTTTCTACCCATAGCGTTTGGGTTGCCATATACCAGTTTAAAAATCATTCTAGGTTTCTGCTGAAATTCACTGTCAAACGTCAATGGGAGTTAAAGCTGTTCATTTATACAATGTAGAAAGCAATTTAGTATGTATCTACTGTGATATATCAGTGTCTGGGCCTTCTTCTCAATCACTTCTAAAAATGACAACATTGAAAAGTATGCTTGAAAACTTTCAGCTTGTTGTTTAGAAGAAGTTTGCTTGAGCCTATGATGATCTATCCTAACCTATGATTCAGGTTCCTGATCTCATTCCCAAAGCAATCCATGACTCAGGTTGCCTAAATTGTACTTAGGCTCTTAGTTGAATAATAACAAGTTATAGTATTGAATCATAGGTATCAGTTTGATGTATTTCTAAAAGTGAGGATATATGTTCTGTCTGGGGGCAGGATCTTACCCCACGTACAGGATTAAATAAAAAGATCTTGGCTAACAGCAGTTTCAATTCCCGAGTTATAGTATAATAGATATTCTAATAAAGAATGTTGATGAAGAAGTGGCGATCCCTTTCCATATATCTTTGCTTGCTCTCTGTATAGTTAGTTGAGAAATTAGGTATTAATTTCACCCATAATTTCACCCGAGGACCAAATTTTTGCTTACATCAAAATGGGAGATATTTTGTAACCAAGACCTGGATAAGATATAGAGATACTTCAAAAACAAGAGTTGATGTATGAAATTCAGAGAAGGCTAGGAAGAAACTCAAGAATAGATATTAGGACCAAAAGTTATTTGTGTAGTTAAAGAGTGACTAAGGAGTTATCAACTGCGTCACACAAGGATCAAACTCATTCAAATCGAATGGTCAGTTTATTGCCCAAATCTGTTTGTTTTTCATCTTACCTCAATGTGAACCCCAAAATTTTGATAGCACGAATAAGACATAGCTAATCTAAATAGATTATCTTTTCAGTTCAATATGTCAAAGCTAGATAGGCTGATTGCATGCATCTCGTTGGGCTGCTCATGGACTATCCAACTATAAAACTTTTGAGAACTTTTCAACTGAAGCTGTCTACTAGACTTGTATAGTCTACTTACCTGTTTTATACCTGATCTGTTACTGGTAAGAGCTACATGAGGTTCTTATAGGATGGCAAGATGATGTTTGGCTATGCCTTATTCATTATCGACAATGTACATCTTTTATATGTGCTCATAGGGGGATTTCTCGGATTTTTAGAAATATTGTTTTGCTATTTTGTTTGAACATTGTCTGGTCTCTTTCATGACTTTTATTTGCATATTATGCAACCTGACTTTGGTAAAGAAGAAATTTGACAAGTCAAATTATTTATTCCTTTTTATTTTGTGCTCCTACTTGTTATTTGTTATAATGACATGTTCACGCAAGTGGTGTTATTTCAGGACATAAATGAAGAATGGATATCAGACAAGACTCGTTTCTGTTATGATGGACTTAAGAGGCAGAGATTGAATGATCCCATGATTCGTGGATCTGATGGTCGTTTTAAGGCTGTTAGCTGGCATGATGCCTTAACTGTGGTTGCTGAGATTGTCCATCAAGTTAAACCAGAAGAAATTGTTGGGATTGCCGGTCGGTTATCTGATGCCGAATCCATGATTGCTCTGAAAGATTTCTTAAACAGAATGGGGTCAAACAATGTGTGGTGTGAAGGAAATGGCCCAAGCCCAAATGCTGATCTACGATCTGGGTACATTATGAATACTGGCATTAGTAGTCTTGAGAAAGCGGATGTTTTCCTTTTAGTTGGTACACAGGTAATACACTAACATGTTTAATACTTGGAGTGCATAAGTGCTGGATTATAGTTGTTAACTCAGATTACTGTAGTGCAAGTCCATAATGCTTGTTTTGGGTGAAGAAAATTTCGTTCATAAAAGTTTAACACACAAATTGGGAGGGCAGACCTTATCTGTTTTAATATTTAATTTTCCAAGTTTAACCTAATGTTGGTGACATTTTTTAGTTTTTTCATTGACATTTTTCCTTCTGTTTTTTATAACATGTTAATTAAGGCTTATTCGTAGTGGAATACTAGAATAAGTTTCCAAATTCTTTTGCAGGAAAATGGGAAAAATAAAATTTTTTATGCAAATGAACAATTTTCCATTTGGAAAACTGGGAACAGTTGGCCACTTATTTTTAATTTTAAATTTTTTTTAGATTTGCAAATGGCCCAAAACTTGTTTTCTACATTTTCTGACAATAGCTTTATGGTTTGAAAAATATGTATTTGTTAAATAAATTATTTAATAAATAACTGTAAAAGATTTTGAAAATTCAAATTTAGTCAAAATTAACTATAAATTTCTATATTTTTTTCTGAGAAATATTTTTAAATTTTTTTACATCCTAAAATTCTATTTGGTTTTTAACCTCAATTTGAAGAAATGTAATATATGTTTGATATAAAATAGTTAGTATTATATTACTATATATTTAATTACCTTATTTTAATGAAACTTGTGTATGATATTTTGTTGAACTAGTTACATTACATGGTAATCGTATTTTTAGAGATGTTATAGGCAATATACTCCATAAAATGGTTGTGAGTGTTCCTTATTTTCAACTTTGAAAACTCATTAATGACATCATTGGTTTTGATATCATAAATTTTTTGTAGGTAGTAAAGATTATGCAAAATTAGTTGCATCTCTATACAGCAGACTATTTTCAGTATTAACCAAATTGAACATGGTTTGCGTTCCTTTTGCGTTTCCCATGGAAATGAAAATAAATAAATGGAAAAAGACATTGATGTGGAAACGGGAAAAATCCTTGACAAATAAACAGAATCTTAAGATTCTTTACCCCTTTTCCTCTATAATTATTATTTAATCTTTTCTTGCTACTTTCTCTGTATTGGAATTTCATGTGCTCTATCCTTTTTCCTATAGTCTGAAACCAAATTTGCATAATGTGCATTTAGTTTTGCAAGTATTTAACTAAGCATGCATATCATTTTCAAAGCTATTGATTAATGTGAATATTAAGTGTGTATGTGATGATTTATTATGTTGTTTTTTGGTTGATTTTCTTTTCACATTTTTCATCCTTTCTATTTTCTTTGAAAATTTGATGGATGGATGGAATGAGTAGTTTTGCTTATTCATCCTGTTGTGTGGCTGCTTTTTCATTACATTAAATGATTATTGTTTTAAAACTTGCTGGCAGCCAAGGGTAGAAGCTGCTATGGTGAATGCTAGAATCCGAAAGACTGTCCGAGCTAGCAATGCTAAGGTTGGTTATGTTGGTCCTCCAGCTGACTTCAACTATGATTATGAGCATCTTGGCACAGGTCCTCAGACTCTTCTTGAAATCGTTGAGGGTCGCCACCCTTTTTTTTCAACTATCTCAAATGCCAAAAACCCGGTCATAATTGTTGGTGCTGGGCTCTTCGAGCGAGAGGACAAGGATGCAGTTTTTTCAGTAGTTGAGGCCATTGCCAAAAAGGGAAATGTTGTGAGGCCGGACTGGAATGGATTCAATGTATTACTTCATAATGCTGCCCAAGCTGCGGCACTTGACCTTGGGCTTGTTCCAGAGTCGAACCAAAGCATTGAGACTGCCAAGTTCGTATATTTGATGGGTGCTGATGATTCGGACTTGGACAAGATTCCAAAAGATGCCTTTGTGGTTTACCAGGGGCATCATGGTGATCGTGGTGTATATCGGGCCAATGTGATTCTCCCTGCTTCAGCATTCAGTGAGAAGGAAGGGACATATGAAAACACAGAAGGCTGCACACAACAGACTTTGCCTGCAGTTCCAACAGTTGGTGATGCTAGGGATGATTGGAAGATACTACGGGCACTTTCTGAAGTTGCTGGTGTGCGACTGCCTTATGATAACTTTGGGGCCATCCGATCCCGGATCAGAACTGTGGCACCAAATCTCTTAAGTTTGGATGAGAGAGAGCCAGCTACTTTTGGGTTTTCTCTGAAGCCTGAGAGCAATCAGAAGATGAGTTCGACTCCATTTAAGGCTGCTGTAGAAAATTTCTATATGACTGATTCCATTACTAGGGCATCAAAGATTATGGCCCAATGCAGCGCACAGTTACTGAAGAAGTGAGCTATTGGTTTTGACTTCGATCGCCCCAATAAGTTGCACATAAACATTTTCACATTTACTTTTAAGCTGTGCAAGTCCCTGTTTTAGCCAACGGTCAATTTTAAACATTGCGAGTACATCCAATAATGTATGTTAGGTACCGTATGTTTTCTACTGTAAAACTTTGGAGTTCCCTTTTACTTCCCATGCGTTCTTCCAAGACTTGGGGAAGCTTGTAGCAGGGTTCTGTTGGGGGTTCACTGATTATTGAGAGACAAAGCACGTCCGTTTGATCCAAAGACATATCTTTTAGTTCTTGGATCGCATGAATGACACAGAGCTGAAGGCTAGTAAAGCATTTTATTTTGGAGCACTCAGTTTGAAACTTAGGCCATTGATTTTGTTTCTGTGATGAAATTATGATATCAATTCGTTATCTAATTCGAAACTCTAAGAGGAATTGGAATGTAGCATCGTTGTGCACTGCTTTTTAACTCATGGATTGAACATTTATAATAAAAAATAAATAAGAAGCCAAAAAAGTACATGACGTAGCAGAAACCAAAGGTACAATGTTCATATGTATTATGAAAATGATGTCCAAAATTAAGAGAGTCAATTAGGGATTATAGCTGAAATATTTGTGACGGCCAAAATTTTCCGACTTACGATGGTGAGAATGAATGTTTCAAGTTGAGCAAAAGTGCGCTGTTACGTAGATATATAAAATTGATTTAGTTCAAAATAGAACTATCAAAATTATAAAATCAGTAGCACATAAGAACTAATTGGTATCACTAATCTATGTTACTTTAACTATAACTTGGAAATTTATCTTGTTCTTGTTATTTGATATTTGATATTTGATATTTTAATGATCATTAACATGTTTTAAATTAGTAAAGAAACTTACCTCTACTTAATTTAAGTATTAAACTCAAATATCTAAATGATTAGGACTAGGACTAGTTAAAAAACCAACATTTGACCTCTGAAATCTCAAAGCTTTGTCTGAAGTGTCCTAGTTAGTTAGTTAGTTATATATTCGGAGATTTGTGGGTACAGTCCCAGTTGCTATCTGAGTTGCGTAGTCGATTTGAACTTTCTCTGTATCTGGGTAAAGTTTATATTCCCCTTTTTACGGAGTTACATCTGCTTTCTTCTTCAAATTTGCTGCAGTTGGATTGTTTTATGAATTGGATTGAGCTTGAATTCATTGTTTATATCAAAAGTTGGATTACATATACGTACGTGTAGATGTATGGTTTTACAAAGCTTACAAGAATGGATTCCATTGTATGCTTACTTGAAATCAATGCAACTAAGTAGAAGGATAACGAGAAAGTAAACAAGTTCTGCTATTTAATCTAATCTGATTGGTTTTAATATACTTCTCTTGCCAAGCCCTTTCCAAGATTTCTCAATTAACTTCTCTTTGGATTATTTTTCAAAAAAAAACTTCTCTTTGGATTAAGTTAAAGTGAAACTGATGGTGGGGTTGAATAGGATCTCTAGCTGAAAGAAAGCTCAGTGGTATCTATTACCTGATTTAGCTTCGTTGCATACTCATGTTTATACAAGTGCGGGGTGGAATTACATTGTTGAGAAAGAGGAAAGAACGATGCGATATTTCCAGAGAAGTAGCATCTGGAATATAAGCTTACAAATAGAAAATTTCTGTCCAAAACTTATTGTGAAGCTAGCCTTCTGGGATCCTAGTTCTTTTGGGGCAAAGTGGAACTCAAGGTTGCATCAGAACAAGTCTTGGCACTATTGCACTAATATCCAGTAGAGTCAAATATTCTGTGTATTCATGAGATTATCCACATTTTGGAATCTTTCTCATTTATTCTTATCTTTGTTTATTCTGTTAATTTGATACGAATATGTTCAACTAACTGTAGCCCCTTGATAGAAATATGACTTAACTTGCCCTCAAAAGATATGTACAACTGAAGAAAAGCTTTTTTGTAGGTCTAACTTGGACAACAGGCTAGTTGTTGTCTGACTATTAATTGATTCTTCTATACCACCTGTGGTCTTGATTTTCTTAATAACTGCAACACAATATTTTACATCTTTTAATACATTGCTGTTGAATGTACGAGGTTTTTCTTTAGAATACATCTCAATAATCTGTCTTGCTTTTTGAGCTCATTTTTTGTATGTTTCGTAGCACAACTTGGCCTCTATTTTTTGAAAGGCTAGACGAACTTGTTTTGCAAATGAATCAATCGTCTGAATTTCACTTCTGGTTGAGAACAGCATATTGTTTCTCAATCAACTTGAGACTTAACGGCTATGTGTTGAAAGTTGGGTTACCAGAGGACAAGTCAAGGCCTCAGTGAATTAAATCTCTTTACTTCCTTTTGAGTGGTGGGTTTCCTATAGGAATGCCTAAAATCAGGTTTCTGAAAGTGTATATGAGTGCAATAAGTGAATCAAGAGTGAAAGAGGTCTGATGCTTACAGCGTGTTTTCTCTTCTATATATATCGTTATTTATCTAGTAATGTTAATGAAATATCAAGTTTACTATTTACCTTTTTCCTTTTTTTTTCCCCTTCTCCCTTCTTTAACTAATCTTGTCCAAAGATGTAAATGCTTTAAGGAATATTGAGAATCTTTCGGGTTCTAAGGTTACAGCTATGGATGTTGTATTAGTTTACTTGCCTATTTTTTGTTCCATGTGTAAATTTGATGTCTTACACCAATTACAGTGTTTAACTTGGTGTGCTTTTAGCTTTTGATTTCCTTTATCCTCTTTTATCCTGTGGTTGGGACTCCGCTTAAAAGGTTAAGAGGCCAGAAAAAAGGGCTAAGAGAAAAATGTTTGTCCTTTCCTGTTAATTTTAATTTGTGCTGTTAGTTATAATAGTATCTTGTTTGTGATTTCTGGATGTTAAGGCCACCGTTGTTTTTTCTATTTAATCTCTCGAGTTTTTTTTTTTTTTTTTTGCACTTGCATATAAGAAGGCATGTTGTTGATAGGATTCATTATACAAGTTAGCTACTGGTCAGTGTGCTTCTAAATGTTCGTACTTAATGATTGAAAATGCTCAGCCAACTTCTTCCTCTTTGTTTTGCTAAGCCGTGCAAGCAAATACGTAATTGTAAACGATTCAGAATGTGAGGATATCTGTTTTGGCCGTCAACATGTATCTTATCTACATTTTATTTTCTCTGTGAACTGCCCATTTTACCTGCTATACTGATGTTGATATTTTTGTGAGCATTTAGACATAGTTCTCATTTCCGAACATAAATTATAATATCTAGCGATGCATGACATTCACAATTGTTTTGATATTTTTACCGAGGGGACGAAGTACCTTTTGCTGACAACATATTTGAACACTTCATCTTTAGCGATGGATTTGCAGATGGTACTTCACAATGGTGGATGCCACTGTGGGGGAGTAAGATGGCGTGTAGAAGCTCCAAGCAGTGTTGTAGCTTGGCAATGCAACTGTTCTAACTGTTCCATGAGGGGCAATATCCATTTCATTGTCCCTTCTGAGAGGTTTTCCCTCCTTGAAAGATCCGACCAATTCCTCACAACCTATACCTTTGGAACACATACAGCAAAACACAAATTCTGTAAAGTTTGTGGCATCACCTCATTCTACATTCCACGTTCAAATCCGGATGGAGTATCAGTTACATTAAGGTGCGTGGACTCAGGAACACTAAACCATGTTGAGATTAGGCAGTACGATGGGAAGAACTGGGAAAATGCGTACGGCAACACTGGAATAGCTTCTTGCTCAAAAGAACGATTCTGAGTGTCATAACAATAGCTTACAATAAATTCAACAGGTTGGCGGCATCTGCTACAAATCAAGACTTTGAAAATGTTAGAGTGAATATGTCAGTCATATAATGCAGTGTTACCAGTATTTTCTTGTTTTGAGATATTAAACGTTACCCAGCATTCTGTATCTGCAAACAAGCTGGTATATCTTTGTTAAATTTTATATAATTGGGCCTAAATAAACTGAGCACATATAAGCCTAAATGAGGTTCCATCCTAAAACTAATTGTGCTCAGTTTATTTAGGCCCAATTATATAAAATTTAACATGGTATCAGAGCAGGTTGCCCTTGGGTTGCACGTCATCACCTCGACACGAAAAACTGTGTCACGTGTTAGGCCTTAAATTAGCCCACACATGAGGGGGGCGTGTTGGAATATAAGTGAGAATTTGTCCCACATTGAAAGAATATAAGGCCTTGAGCATGCATATAAGCCTAGTGAGTTACTCCTCCTATCACCAATTGGTTTTATGATAGAACCTTATTTGGACTTATATGTGCTCAGTTTATTTAGGCCCAATTATATAAAATTTAAAAATCTTAATGATTTTCCTATATGAATCTCCTGTTCCTATCTCTGACAATCTTAGAATATCCAGACAAACAACAGTTGAAGAAAATAATTATTTATTTTATAAAAAACAAGATCACTCTAATTTTACAATATGATTAATTTATAAACATAATAAGATATGAATAATTTATAAACCCAATGATAAATCTTTATTACGAAATTTAGTTTTAATATCTGTAGCTCCCTCTAAATCCACAAGTCTGTGTGAAAAATTATCATAATTGCACCAACATTTGACTTATACCGTTATGTAGATACGAGAACATATATAAAATTGATTTAGTTCAAAATAGAACTATTAAAAGTTGATTAATTATAAAATCAGTAGCACATAAGAACTAATTGGTATCACTAATTTGTGTTTAACTAAAACTTGGAAATTTGTCTTGTTCTTGTTATTTGATATTTTAATGATAATTTTAGATCATCATCATGTTTTAAATTAGTAAAGAGACTTACCTCTATTACTCAAAGCTATAATTGTACAAGCAAAAGTCTATTACTCAAAGAGACATGTGTTCAATTAGAAGAATTTGATTGCCTAGTGGATGATTATTAGAAGAAGAAGAAGAAGCCGAAGAAGAAGAAGAAGAAGAAGAAGGGAAACTGGAGGGAGAAATGTGTATTATTGGACGTATTGAAGTAGTTATTTTTTTAATGTAAAAGAAAAATAAGAGGTAATTGTAATTTAGGAAGAGCTACCCGTAACATAGCTCTTTAGTGTTTCGTAGCATTTAGTTCATGTCTTCATGAGTGGAGACAGATGATAGGGACACAAAAGTTTTGTGCTCCGTAATATTTGCTTGCTGTCCCTATTTATTTTTGTCCCGACTCCAGAGCACAGAGATAGAAATTTTTGTACCTTCCAAGATTATGGTACAAAATTTCTTGTCTCCGACTCCGAAACAAAATACATAAGCAACTTCCAAAAATACCCTCCCCTACATAAGCAATTTTTTATTCTTAATTATATTATTAAACTCATTATTATTATTATTATTATTATTATTATTAATTTTGAACTTATTATTATCATCATCATCATCATCATCATCATCATCATTATCATCATCACTATCATAATTAATTTATTATTATTATTATTATTATTATTATTGTTGTTGTTGTTGTTGTTGTTTTTCTTATTATTATTAATTATTGTTATAAATTTTTTACTTATTATTATTCTTTTTATTATTAATATTATTTTTTATTAATTTTATTCTACGAAATCAATTATCTTATTCTTATTATTATAATAAAATTTGTACGTATTATTATTAATTTTTTATTTTTATTATTAATTTTATTATACGAAATTAACTATCTTATTATTGTTATTATTATTATTAATTATTGTTATAAATTTTCTACTTATTGTTATTCTTTTTATTATTAATATTATTATTTTATTAATTTTATTATACGAAATCAATTATCTTATTATTATTATTATTAAAATAATTAATGAATTAGATATTTCCAATCATATTATACTGCAGGAGTATTTTAGTAATTGAAATTATTTTTATGATCTATCAATTGCAACCAAGCACATTTCTGTCCTCGAGACGGAGACAGTTTTATCTGTTTTATCCATCACAACCAAATACCGCACTGTCTCTAATTTTTGGTATTTTCTGTCTCTAAATTTTTGTCTCGTTCTGTCTCTACATATGAGAAACAGTAACCAAACGCAGCGTTAGGCTTAGAACAAAAGAAACCTATTCTTGCTCTTAATCTTAGCTTGGCTCACCTTCTTCTGCTTTGTCTCAAACCGAAACCCTAAAATCCCACTCTTCTTACTTTGTACAGCTAACAAATTACATATGAACATGTCCCCAACAATTGATAAGGAAATTGTTTTACAACCTCATAATCGCTTCTTTTTCATTTTTTCCCCTCGTTTATAATACTCTTTTCTAAGGTATATATATATATATATCACACACAATAATGGAGAAGCATTAAACCTTTTCAAATATTCACAAATGTTATCGAACTCCAGGAACCATACACTACCCCAGAGAGTATAAAGTTTTGAATTATGTGTAATTATATGGAATTTCATTTATGATTGCATAGATTACATCATTCTTGCTTCTCCATGAAATATGTAGATGTTGATAAACTGGGTTAAAATCTGATCCTGATCGCAACGGAATATTTACGAATCTTTTTTATAACCTTTGATTTCTCGAAAATCAAGATCTCTTTAATTCTATAAAATGATTAACACAAATCATAATAAAGCAGAAACTTAATTCGTACCTTATTCCGAAGCTTGATCTTTATCTTATTGTATCCCTCAAACTATTTCCGAAACTGATTCGTCTCAATCACCGTAACATCACAAGTGTTCGACCTCTAATGGTATCCATAGAACAGGTTGAGAGAACTCCGTAACTCTTACAGAGAGGGTTAAGTAAGAAGTACTAGCTCCATAGAGCTTAATCCTATTTATAATAAACTTTGAACTTTTTAGTAATTTAATCGAAATTAAATTCTAATTGAAACTAAACTTTAATTAGAATTTATTATAAAGTTAATTTCTTCAAGTTGGACTTAATTGTAAAGTTTGACTAACCTTTTCGTACATGATTTTTTCGTATAATTTAATCATTTCATCATACAATGTTCCGATTAGACATAGAGTATGAAATTAATGTCTACTCTATTTTGGGTCCAATAATATTAGTTCTTCGCCATTAGCTATTGATTTAATTAATTACAATTGTAAACTATTTATAAAATGTCATTCCACATTGACCAAGGATTTTCTGAATCAATAAACAACGGAATATTTTCCCTAATTACTTTAAGGTGATGAATTCTATCTTGATCACACAATCCATCATCATTATTATCATCACACCCAATCTGAGCCCCACATTAAAGCGGAGTCTGGAGAAGTCTAATAATACGTAGCCTTACCTCTACAGAGTATGGAGGCTGTTTCTGGTAGACCTACATGCGAATCTGATAATGAAAAAGTGATACAAGTTAAGCTAAATGAGTAGGTAAATATAATTAAATAAGTAAATAAATAAATAAATAAAAATAGAACCAAAGAAGATATGAAATATGAACCAAAAAGAAAAATAAAATATATATAAATATAAAATAATAATAAAAGGTAAGAAAAAATTTCTCTGTTTGGCTGTTCAATAGATGGAGAAAAGATTGTTTTTGTCAAAGATGGTGCCAAGCAAACCATGGTGTTGTATAGAACTGACAAAATCTAAAACAAAAATACAAAGAAACAACAGTTCTATACCAAGATCCTATTTTGTTAACTAATAAGGAACACAATAATAGCATCAAATGACACAAAATCATAGCAAACTAAGACGTAAAACAATTATGCTATTATAGAATAACCTATCCATCCTACATTTTGCTTATCTCCAATGGAACAAATTGATGGCATCAAAACAAGACCAGCAAAAAGCATAATAACACTTCCAAATGAGGAGTATAATCACAAACCCACAACTCATAATTCTATCATTAGGAAGGCTATGAGGTCACATAACACACCACAACATGAAATGATAAAAGTCATTCAACCCTCGTGATCAAAATCAAACATAATTGATTCAATTAGCCCAAATCCAAAACTTAGTTGAACGATACTCCTATAGGCAAAATCAAGTAGAAGACATAATTGAGAGTAAGAAAGCATACTTGGTATGGAAATTTTGGAGCAAAAATTGAGAAAATATCAAGTGAAAACCACTAAACTCATTTGAAATTGAACAAAATTAATCCATGTATAATTGATCACATAGTTA
>JAOTAY010000002.1:14526471-14563242 GCA_025629805.1 Erythroxylum baracoense
TGTTTGATTGATTGAAATGCAAAATTGCTTATGCTTAAGTGAAAATGTGATACGAAATCAATTATGCGAAAATGTGATTGTTTGTTATATGAAATGATGTGTTGCATGAATTGAGTGAACCATCGATGATGGTTACCTCATCTAAGTTTGTAAGACTCACCCAAAATTGTACGTTGACATTTCAGGACTGAGAGACAACGTGAGTCACTGAGAGACCCTACAAAAAGCTTCATTCTTGTACTTCTGGCAAAGAAGAAATCGCTCAAAGGTCGGTCAGCTGGGATTGGAAAGATTAGATAGATTTTGTGTGTGGATTTCCTCTTACATGTAGCAATTTTTATGTTAGGTTATGCTGATGTAAACGTATAGATTTTTGAAAGCTACAATGTATGTACATTCGGTATTTATGAAATGAAAAGAGGAAAATTTGTTTTTAAATTATTGTGATTTCCTTATGATGCTTTATAAGTGAATAATCGTATGATGTCATGTGAAGTGAATGTAGTGATCGATAGTAGCTCGCCTTTATCGTAGGATATGTACCAGAATGACCTCCAGACGTCTCGGTGTGTACCCTACAGTAAGGGGGCCCTACACATTGAGCATGACCTAGTGACTTTTCTACAAGCCATAAGTAGTGAAAATTCTAATAAGTAGTTAAATGCTATGAAAGATGAGTTTAAATCTATGGAACATAATGGTGTCTGGGACCTTGTAGCATTGCTAGAAGGTTATAAGAGAATTGACTGTAAGTGGATCTTTAAGACAAACTTGACTATTTTGGTAACCTAAAACATTATGAGGCCAGATTAGTTGCTAAAGGATCTACTTAGAAAGATGATGTTGATTATGATGAGACCTTCTCACTAATCTTTAAGAAAGATTCACTTAAAATTATTATGGCTTTAGTGGATTATTATGATATGGAATTACACAAAATGGATGTAAAGACTGCCTTTCTGAATGAGGATTTAGAAGAAGAAATCTACATAGACCAACAAATAGGGACTATAAAGGTCAAAAAGGAATAAATGGTGTGTAAACTAAAGAAGTGAATATACCAGTTTAAACAAACTTCCTAACAATGGTATCTTAAGTTTAATGATACTATTATTTTCTATTGATTAAAAAAAATCTTTAACCAGTGTATATATCCCAAGGTTAGTGGGAGAAAGTTCAATTTTCTAATCTTATATATTGGTGACATCTTACTTGTAGCTAATGTTCTTGATCTATTAAGTGAGACTAAGAAATTTCTCTTTAGTCATTTTGAAATAAAGGATATAGGTGTGGTAACATATGTGATAGGAATATAAATATTCTGTGATAGATCTTAAAGATTACTAGGTTTGTCACAGAAAGCCTATATTAATAAAGTGTTAAAGAGATTTAGGATGAAAATGTGTTCAACATCACCAGTTCAAATTCAAAAGGGGAACAAGTTTAGCCTCATGCAATATTTAAAAAGTGATTTAGAACATAAGCAAATGGAATCAATTTCATATGCATATGTGGTTGGGAGCCTAATGTATGCTCAAACATGTACAAGACTAGATATAAGCTTTATAGTGGGGATATTAGGGAGATACCAGAGATCCTGGTATGTATTACTGGAAAACTTCAAAGAAATTTCTGAGATATCTATAGGGAATTAAAGAACACATGATTACTTTTATAAGGTTTGATCACCTTAAAGTGGTTAGATACTCAGATCCAGACTTGGTTGGCCGTGTTAATGTAAGAAAATCCACTTTTAGCTACATTTATCTGTTAGTTGATGGAGCTATCTTATGGAAGAGTTCAAAGCAATCTATAATAGTTGCATCCACTATAGAGGCTTAGTTTATGGCATGCTTGAGGCTATGGTTCAAACTAAATGATTGTGAAACTTTTTTTCAAGGTTTGGGATTATCAAAGGTATAGCTAGAACGTTGAAAATTTACTGTGATAATTCTAGTGTAATTTTCTTCTCTATGAACGACAAGTATTCCAAAGTTGCTAAATACATGAAAATGAAATAATTTATTATTAAGGAGGAGCTTGAAAAACTTACAATGTTAATAAAGTATATTAGCACTGGTCTTATGTTAGCTGACCCTTTGACCAAGGGTTTACCACTCAAAATTTTTTCTAGTCATATAAAGAATATGGGCATTATATATACCAATGATTAATAGACAATACTATTATATTATCTATTGTTATATAATTGAAACTTTTTACGCATTAATGAATGTATTATCTCTGAGTTTTCTATTTTCTTCTTTAAGTATTTGATTACAATATATGTTGTTGAAAACATAACTAAATGGTAAATCCCGTATGTACTTCTCATTTATAATCATGATTAAGGAGAAGGGCTAGCATAGTGGTACATGGAAGGGAGTATGTTGAATTGATAAGGTATGACTATTATGACCTTATTAGTCTTTTACTTAATTATAATTATTGATGATATTAGAGTATGTGAATGGTGACTATTATACATTATGATTGTTTGAATTATTGATCCAATAGACTAGATAAAGTCACATGAATCAAGTTGGAGAATTGTTAGAAATTAAGTAACTCATATGTTAAAAGGGTTGTTAGGGGATTTAATAATCTAATTAATGGACTTCTAAGCTTTTGGCCCATTGTGACAGAAAGTTTTAAAACTGACTAATAATTATCAATTTTTAAGTGTGTTTCGGTGTTGTAAAAAGGTTTTTGTCTTCTTACAAAATGTCATCACATACGTGAGAACATAAGGTTTAGAAACAGATAGATTGGGTAAGTGTTGATTGCAAAATCAATTCAATAGTTTTACGTTCAAAATCGTAAGTATATGACGTGTAACTTGTAGTAAAGAACAGATATAGATCCCTTAGAGATTGTGTCTAGACTCTATTTAATTCAGGCTGCTTTGTTTGAGAACTAATTTTAATAAATATAAAAATTTTCTTTTATAAATAATAAATTTTAATTTTTTTGAAATTTATGTATTTGAAAATTTTCAAATTAAATCTAGAAATATATTTATGAAAAATTTTAGATTAATTATAAAATTAAAATAAATTAAATTATTTCAATCATAGTTCTTATTATTAATTAAATACCACAAATTAGATAATATATTTAATTAATAATAAATCAGTTTATAGAAATAAAAATTAAAATTTGTGATTTTCATATAAATAATGAAAACAGAATTACCAAACATTTCACTTTTTTAATTTTTTTTTACAAATCTAAAATAATATTATTCACGTCACGTATAACGTTCTTCAAGGAAACGACACAATTTCAGGAGCATCGTCAAGTGACACGAGCACGTCTTTTTCCAAATCTGCTTACGTCATAGCATTATCCATGCTATAACCGTCATTAATCCATGTTCTACTTGGCTATGAGATTTCCACCGTCTCTATTTCGATTTTAGTACATATTTTTCATTTTCAGACCCACACAAGTACAGTACTTTCTCTCAAACAAGCGTCAAATTGGCTTTTATTATCCCCGACATTCCTGTGATTTCGTGTCGGCCTTTAATTCACTACATCCACCAACACTCCTGCCTAAAGAGTGCAAGCATCAAACACATTTCAACGTAATTGCGTTGAGCCATAAAATACAAACTTTTCTTTAGGAGACTAGCTTGTTTTTATTTTTTTTTTCCCTTAAGCGCACGTAGCTTAACAAGTTCACGTCCAAGCCAATCCATAAGTTGTGTATGATATTATTATTTTAATTAATAAAAGTATTATTTATCTTTATGTATTTTGTTAATTACATTTAATGTTAAATATAAAATCTTTGGAAGAATAAATGTGTTATTAAAATTACGATGTGATCAAAATTATGAGATTCAATTTATATTTATATACTATTTATAAATTCTTCTTAATTGTAGTTTCATCAAGACAAGATATTGATGAAAGGATAAAAACTAGCATATACTATGTTTCTTTCTTATGAATAAAGTAATTGATCTAATAAATCAAACTAAAAAAAAATACTTAAACAAACGTGTGAATGCTTATTAGAGAATAAGTTTACTGAACTGACTTGATTATGAAGATCTCAAATGAAATATTACTCATGTGTCTATGGATTTCCTCATTATGATGAATTGATTTTCATATTTGAGATTACTAAGGTATCTCATGTGATAATTATTGTGTTTTAATGCTATTATGACTTATTTTATATAGAATAGCTTAGCCGATAGTACTTTGATATAATATGAACCATATGGAGATAATTGAGTAAGTCAGTAAATGATTCGTCGTTTTAAAGTATTTAAAGAGAATGTTTCACTGTTTTTGATTAGTAGTAATTTAAGGGATTCTTTGGCCAAAATGAATTGACATTTAAAAAAGTATTTTCAAATATTAATTATAAATTAATTACTAATTAACAAAAACTAATTTGATTAGATTTAAACAGAGCAGACACTATATTCATATTCTATATCCAATGGGAACATTGGATGACGAAATAATTAAATTTTATATTATAACCATGCATAGACAAGTCAAACTACTTTGATAATCTTAATATTTAGATGGTCATGACATGTTGCAAAATGTCAATCTCAATCTATGATTATAAATTATTTAATTGGAGAATTAAGATAAATTAAAAGATGTTTTTAATTTAAATTCTAAATATAAATTAAAATTATTAATTTGTAGTCTTGACCAACATATTAGGAACCTAATAGGTTACAAATAAAGAGCAGTTAAAACTAATTTGAATTTAGTCAGACTTAATCATGAAGTTGAAAAACTGTAGGGATTGACCTCTTTCACTGTTCGACCAAGAGAAGTTGAAATTGACCTCCGACATTATTTAACCAAGAGAAGTTTGAGTCATTTTTTCACCCAGCGTTATACGTTTTTGAGTAGGGATTGTTCCCTCCTCCTTAACTAAATTGTGCTCTCATATAATTAACTTGTTTCGATTCCTAGTCTTTCATCAAAAAGCAAGTGTCATGGTTATCTTATCCATACAACTCGCATCTTTGCTAAATAACTTTCACAGGAGCTGAAGAAGAGGCTTTCATATTATTTAATTGTCAGGTCAAATTATTAGTTTGCATTTTAGTGATTGGGTCAATAGCTAAAGCTCCCTTTTGCTCATGGAGGAGCGTATGTTATCTACTTCTTATTAGCTCAAGGTCTGTTATTAATGATTTCGATGATGACCATATAATATTTCAAAATTCAAAATGAATTTATTTCCTCATATTATTAACGGTCTAATTCTCACAAAAAAATAAAATCATATGATAAATACTTCATTCAAATTGGATTTATTTCCTTATATTATTAACGGTTTAATTCTCAAAAGAAAATAAAGTCATAGAATAAATGCTTCATTTAAATTGGATTTAGTTCCTTATATTATTAATGATCTAATTTTCAAAAGGAAATAAAATCATAGGATAAATGCTTCATTGAAATTAGATTTATTTCCTTGTATAGGTAAAGTTATAATTCTCAAAAGGAAATAAAATCATAAATAAATGCTTCCTTTCTTACAGGAACCTTCTTTATGAACTAACCTTATTTATTTTACAAAATCCAGAAGGATCCTGCTAATCACATATTTCTTCAATTACCTCCAGATTTTTTTTAATAGTTGATTATTGCAAGATTCTAGCAGAGATAATATTGAAGATTCAAAGTCAACTCGAAATAGAAATGAAGCAACGACTAGTTGAAGAAAATGATTATTTAAAAAAACATGTTGGTGTGAGTGGTTCAGCAATCTCATCCCTTAACCAGAGGTCTCGAGTTCGAGCCCTAGGAATGGAGAAATTTGTTTGACCAGCACTTTATTCCTTTCGGGCTGACTTGGTGCGAGCGGGGATTAGTCTGGGTGTGGATGGTTTAAAGACACTTTCCCATAGTTAGGACCCTCCTAGGACACCTCGTGTACGAAAGTATAAAAAAAAAGAGTCACTGCATTTTGCTAAAATGGGGCATAAGTTAGATTCTTGAAATACTTTAGCAGCATCAAAAGTCATATCTATATCAAACTCTTTGTGCCTTAGAAAGTAAAAATTCTCTATTGAGAGAGATCATTGAAGCTTATATTGAACAAATTACTTCTTTATTTATTGAGAGTTTGTAGAAGCTAGCTAAATATTACTAGTTTGGAAGGTTGGAGAACCTTGAAAAATATGTACTTGTAAGCTTGAAGAGGCTCGTCAAATTACTACATGAGATTTTAGTGAAACCCTCAAGTTGGATACTTAGGGACTATAATAGGCTTGGATTATAAGCCGAACCAGTATAAATTGACTGCGCCATTCCTCTATCTCTTTTTAACTTTTAAATTTTTACAGTATATTGTTTGTGTTTTCATTTTTGTAAGAGGTTCTTTCATTTTTATAATAGGCTCCTTTTGTTTTCAACTTGCAAGAGGTTCGTTTCAGTTTTAACGGGCGCCTTTTATTTTAAATTGTTTTAATAGGATTTATTATTTAACAGGCTCCGACCTTATAACAGGCTTTTTTTGTTTAATAGGGTTCTATCACCTAACAAGATCTTATTATTTTTAAAATTTTGACAGGCCCCTATCTTTATACTAATTGCAAGTAACTTGCAATTTTTTTTAAGTCACACACAATTTACCTCCCTCTTGCGTGTTTGCTTTATCACTTCTGTCCATTGTCCAAAGACAATTGTTACTATCCATTTCCTCCAACAACTCTTCCGCTTCATCCATGTACTTCCTCATTAAAGATCCTCTTGATGCTGCACCAATGGTGTCTCAAGTAAGTGGGTTCACTCTATTATAGAAAGTTTGCAAAAGGAACTCCTTAGGTAGGTTATAGTGAGGCACCTCCTTTGCAAATCTTTGTACCTTTCCTAAGCCTCATAAAGTGACTCTCCATCATTTTGTCAAAAGTTTGTGATTTCCTTGATTATCTTTATAGTCTTCATGAGGGGAAAGCATTTATCTAAAAACGATCAAATTAATTGTTCCTAATTTGTAACATTTATGGGACTTAATGAGTGATACCATGCATGCCTTAGCTCTATCCCTTAGTGTGAAAAGGAAGAGCCTCATCTTAATGGCATTTTTCTACATCCCATGATATCAGAAAGTATCGCATATTTTTAAGAAATTGATTATATGAGTGTTAGGATCCTCATTAGTTAGCCAGTAACTAACTTCGGGGTAACAGCGCCAAAAACTTGATCGAGTAGGCAAGTTTTACAATTTCTTATCCCTCAATATATCACAAATGCACGGGTCTTGAGTGTAGTATGTGAGGTGTCAATCCTTCAAGAAGTTGGTGACTAATCAAATTCTAAGTTGTTTAAGGCATAATGGATAATTAATATGAAAAGAAAAACTAAACAGAATAGTAGAGTAAATAAGTGAATATGGATTGATTGAAAATGAAATTGTAAAACTAACACAAAGAAATCAAAATTGTGCACCACCAATGAACAATAAAAAATCACATAAGGAAGATTAACAGATTATACGAAGGGGGATTTATCCTATCAGTAAATGCTAACATGATTACTTTTGGGTTAATACGGTACCAATCCTAGACTTTTGAAAGGTGGATTACTCTCTTTCGAGTTATAATCATTAAACCCTAAATCATAAATCCTAATTGAATTATGGAATTGGCAATCTCTTAATTAACAACAAGCCCAAACATCTAATTAGATCTTAAGCCTTCTAATAGACTATCGGGTCCTCACACGAGATTTCTCTTCGTATAAATTATCGATTTCATTGTTTGTGCAATCTATTAGATTGTTTAACTCTCATTGCCTAATTTAATCGTTTTGCTATTGGTTCACTCTCTCGATTTTTTACCGAAGCATGCAAATACAACAAATAATCACAACACTCATTGTATTAACATCAAAAGAAATCACATTAACATTGATTCAAAAACAAATTCCTAAAGGAGTTTAAAGCATAATCATAAAACCCAAATCCATCACTATCAAATCTATATCATACATTCAAAAGAAAGAATAACAAAGATGAAATGAAACCATCACTTGGAAGGTGTCGGGATGGACCGGGAAGACAACAGCAACAACAACCCTTCTTCTTCCCTCTTCCTCTCTCCTCTTATTCTCCTTCCTTGGATCTTTCTCAATTTATCAAAATGGAGGTGGCTGTGGCAAGCTGAATTATTATTATTATTATTATTATTATTATTATTATTATTATTATTATTATTATTATTATTATTATTATTAATTAGTTTAATTATTTTTATTAATTTTATTATTCGTATTATTAACAGTAATAATACTTGTAAATTTTCTACTAATTATTAATTTTATTAATTTTTTCAATTTTTATTTTTATTTTTATTATTAATTTTATTGTTGCTGTTATTATTATTATTGATTTTATTATTATTATTATTGTTAATTTTATTATTATTATTATTATTATTATTATTATTATTAAATTCCTTATTATTATAAAAGAGTTCTCATAGAGTTGAGAGAGAAGGAAGAGTTAAATTGGCTAGCGTATTTTTTAGATTAAATTTCTGAGGAAAATAATCTAAATACCAAAGAGGTGATGAGATTTAGAATCCAAGTACAGTGCTACTACTTTCTTTATATTGGGAAAATTTTTACTTTATTAACTATTCAAAAAAAATGGACCAAATATGATAATATAAAATTTAAGAAAAAATTAATTTTCCAAGTAAGAATTCATATCAACCAAATAAGGCCTAGGTGAAAAATGGTTGCTTGATATCACAAATGGCATCGAAATGGTTACTTGATACCATACGTACAGGCTTATTAGATAACAAAATAATAGATAATAACAAAGGACAATGTTGACAAATTGCCCCAAGAAAACTCCAAACTTAGAATGCAGGTCGAATATGGACATTCTCAATTTCAAGATTCAACAAAATGACGAATGTATCAGGTGGAAGGAAAAGGCAAGCTTTTTAATTTCATACAAATTAACAACTTGTTAGTAAATTGACATATATGTCCTTTGTATGTCAATTATAATATTGTATGTCACCTTCTACTAAATAACATAATTATTCATTTTAATTTATTTTTAATCCTAGCAACCTCTTTAGTTTATTTATATTTATTTTAGTTACATTTATATTTTTAAATTTTATTTAGTTGAATTTCTGATTTTATTTTTAAATGTAGTTTCTTTTTGTTTTCGTAACTTACGAAAACTATATAAAAAAGTAACTGTAGTTTCTTATTTTATTATATTTTGATTTTATTATTAAATAAATACGTTTTATTTAATTATTAAATTTATTTTAAAAATAAATATGTATTCAAGTTTAGTAATTACGTAACAAATATATTTTAAAATTTAAAAATATCTTAAATACTTAAATTTTAAAAAATTTTAAAGATATTTTTAAATTAAAATAATAGGATCAATTTTAAAAATAAAGTAGTTATTAACTACGATTAGAATTTTTTAAATTATTATTTAATAAAATATGATTAATGTATTATTAACATTTTATTAATAAAGATTTAAATAAAATTAATTTATTTAACATATTTTAGTAACAGTGACAAGTAACTGCGAAGGAAAGCATTATGGCGAGGCTTGCGACTTTTAAGTTGACGCTTGAAGTAAGCGTCGCAAGCAACATTCGCTTGTCACGCAACCATGCTCCACCAGGCTTCATTCGCCATTCATCACAAGATCAACGGCCACGAACTGCATTTTACATTTCAAATGCTCAGTACCAATAGGTCTATTATATCATTTGGGCTTAAAGTCACTCCATTGTTATTTCAGAAGGCTATCAAGCCTATCCTCTACCCTTTAATCGGGGGCTAAAGGCGAGAATCTCGTGTACTTCGTTTGCGTGCATGAGCATAATTATCTAGTTTATCATCCCTATAGCGACTCAGATCCTACCGTCCAAATTGCTCCATAGTATTTATAATATCTAGGCATATTAATTGCTAAATCGTCTCCTATTAAGGACATTAATGATTATAATACAAAAGTACAGGGGTTGCTTAGTGAAAACGGCTCATGTATGTGTGGCTTAGTTGGGGGCCCCACAGTCCTAGGAGGTGACAGGTGTTTTAGTTCTTCGTTGCTTTCAATCTATATATTCATGTCTACGTAGATTTTCTAATGTATGTCCTATTCGGTTTCTACGACAATACCAAGTGGTGAGTGTATGTTCTTCTACTCACTTAACGTGGGTTTATATTAGCGACGGTCCCTCTCTCTTCTTGTAAATGGGGTTCTTTGGAAGAAACTAGTTATGCTTCTCTTTATCCTTCATTATCTCTTGGTCGACGTCTTTATAATTATATTTTGTTGTTTGAGTCGGGTTCTGTACCGTGTTTGACCTTTCTTTTGTTTAATGTAATTTCAGTTTGTCATCAACTTATTCTGTTCAATGTTGTTTGGGTTCTGCAGCAAAGTAAGAGTGTAGTTGAATTTTTTGGTAGGTGGGGTGGATACTTTGAGAATAAATGCTCTGTAATGTTTCATGCGCAGGATTTTCATTGGAAGTTTCCTGCTTTGCTTTTTTAGACCTTGGAAGTCGTACAACCGAGTTTTCGAAAAGTTCAGATATATGTTTGAAATTTTGGAATATGATATTAGAGCAGATTGATGGGTTTTGCATAAGCTTACCGTTAAAGACAGAAACTCTCCATTTTCAGTTGATTCTTTTGATATATGCAGTTTTGGCTTCTGTTTAGGTTGTTCGATTCTCTATCAGAACATTGATGTTCAATTTCATTCTGAAAACATATTTGTGATTGAGTTAGCACAAATATGTTTAAGATACTATTAGGTACAGTGTGCTTATAAAACATGCAAAAGGGCGCGAACTCTTTCAATTTCTTTTGGTGCACTCATCTATATTTGAATTTCATTGTCTGAACGTGGAACTTTGGTGTTGATTGTTAG
This sequence comes from Erythroxylum baracoense, assembly GCA_025629805.1. Taxonomy (NCBI): domain Eukaryota; kingdom Viridiplantae; phylum Streptophyta; class Magnoliopsida; order Malpighiales; family Erythroxylaceae; genus Erythroxylum; species Erythroxylum baracoense. The sequence goes on from JAOTAY010000002.1 coordinate 14,537,389, forward strand.
GTGATCATGGGGAAGAAATTGAAAAAAGTACTGCTGCCTCTATTACTTTCATTTCTGGTCTCTTCTTTGGTTTCCGCTACAGCCAGGAACGGGCTAGTTAGAATCGGTTTAAAAAAGAGACTATTGGATAAAAACAGCCTCCTTGCTGCCAGGCTGGACTCAGAAGAAGCATTTACAGGTTCTGTTAGAAAGTACCATCTCCATGGTTATGTGGGAGACTCCCAGGACCCTGACATCGTAGCACTGAAGAACTATTTAGACGCTCAGTACTATGGTGAGATTGGCATCGGCACTCCTCCTCAAACGTTCACTGTTATCTTTGACACTGGTAGCTCCAATTTGTGGGTGCCATCATCTAAATGCTACTTTTCGGTAAGTTTTAAATGTTTCTTTCTTCTCTATGTGGTAACTGAATGTAGATTTATCATTATGAAGATAGAGTGAAGAAATTGATTGTCCAATCGTGGGCAAGACACTGACGGGCTTGTATTGCTTTGCAGGTCGCTTGTTACTTACATAGCAAGTACAAGTCTGACCAATCAAGCACCTACAAGAAGAATGGTAGGTTTCTTTCCATTTAGGTTTTCTTGAAGACCAATAGGCATTATTCATAGCATAACTAGTCAATTTGTTGATATGGAATTGGTTTTATTTCAATATCACAAGAGTGTTTCTGTTTTGTTTATGCAAAAATGAGGCATGATGAGTGTATAATCTGTTTAATGGCATGCCATTCTTTCTTATTTGGAGTGGTTGGTCCTCTGTACTATGTAACGATTGGATCTATTCAGTTATGTTCTTTGTCTTTGTGTGGATGTCTGTTAAACTTTGGCCATCAATCTGCTGTGCTTTCTTGCTAGTCATAAGTGTTGCAGTAGGAATACTGTCATTAAGGATTAAATTTGACAGGGAAATCTGCTGAAATTCGCTATGGTTCTGGAGCTATCTCTGGTTTCTTCAGTAATGATGACGTCAAAGTTGGTAACTTAATTGTGAAAAATCAGGTAATCTTAGACTTCCTTCTCGTTTCATACTCACCCATCATACTCAACCATGTTTGTAATAATTCCCCTTTGATTTTCATTTTGAAAATTACAGGAGTTTATCGAGGCAACAAAGGAACCCAGTGTCACATTTGTGATGGCCAAGTTTGATGGTATATTAGGACTTGGATTTCAAGAAATTTCGGTTGGAGGTGCTGTTCCAGTCTGGTATGTATTCATAATCAATTATGAGGGAGCTTCGTAACCTTTTTGGGTTTTAGCATAAGCAGTTGCTTGTCTTGTAGGTACAACATGATTAAACAAGGTCTTGTCAAGGAACCTGTGTTTTCTTTTTGGCTTAACCGTAATGCAGAGGAAGAGGAAGGCGGTGAAATCATATTTGGTGGGGTGGATCCAAATCATTATAAGGGCACACACACATATGTTCCTGTTACTCAGAAAGGCTATTGGCAGGTTCGTTAGTCATGGCTTTTCCTTTAGTGAGACCATGAAGTATATATTTAATGTTTCACTCATCTTAGATTTTTATACGCCTGTTTGATAGTTTGACATGGGAGATGTACTTATTGGTGGCAAGCCAACAGGTATACGTTCTCTCAGCGACTGCCATGCCTTTACATAATTTTTTTTGCTCAGCGGAAAGCACATTTCCTGTCCCTATGGTAAAGTTCTAACTATTATGCATGTCATTACCTAGGGTACTGTTCTGGTGGTTGTTCAGCTATTACAGATTCTGGCACTTCCTTGTTGGCAGGTCCAACGGTACAAACAACGGCTCTAAACTTATTGGGTTTCCTCCCCTTATTAGTTCCCTGTTCTATGGTGTCACTAGGCAGCTATTTTAATAACCCAATTCCTGCCTGAATTTCAGTCTTACACTGGTTTGTTGTATTTCTATTTGAGAAGGGCGATAATATTCCTTTTTTCCCTTTTTTTCTCCTGAAAATATATAGAATTTCAACAATTTATATCTGACGATGACCCTTTCCCTCAATAATTTTGAAAAGAAAATTTGTTGTGTGGCAGGTTTCAGCATGCTGCAACGTATCTCATAGTGATTTTGCTTCATTTCATATCTATTGCATGTTTTTTGAATTACAAGATATGATTATGACAGGTAAAAACGAGCTTGCTCGGTTAGGGTAGGATTCTAGACGCTATACCTTTTTGCTTATGCTATCTGTTTCATTGATGATTTTTATTTGCATTTGTAGACTATTATTACCATGATAAATAAAGCCATAGGAGCCTCTGGAGTTGTTAGTCAGGAGTGTAAGGCTGTTGTTAATCACTACGGAGAGACCATAGTGGATTTGCTTCTTGCTGAGGTAAAAGTCTAGCTGGATGTTTGTTAGTTGGTGTAGCGAAGAGTTTCCACTTGTTAATATACTCTTGCATGTACCTTGTCCTAATACTCTGTTGTCACCATTATCATTATTCCTATCAAGAAAAAGCTTTAACTTCTCTTCTTGATATGCTTGTACCATGTGAGCAGGCACAACCAAAGAAGGTCTGTTCCCAAATTGGATTGTGCACATTTGATGAGACCAAAGGTCTTAGGTTAGCCTCTGCAGATATAAAATTATTTTAAGTATCTTGCTACCCTTATTTTGAGTGATGAAAATACTATCTCAATGAATTTAGTTTCTCAGATTTCTGTTTAATAAAATTCTTTTCTGCTGTAATTATGACTGCATAGGATGGGCATTAAGAGTGTGGTGGACGAGAGAAATGGTAAAACATCAGGTCTTCCTTGTGATGCCATGTGCTCTGCTTGTGAGATGGCAGTTGTTTGGATGGAAAGCCAGCTGAAGCAGAATCAAACACGAGAGCGCATATTGAACTATGTCAACAAGGTAAAGTAGCCACTTGACAGTTAATCATGGACGTGGAGAAACAACGGACCACACAATATTACATCTGATAGTTCTTCAGCTTGGATTCTGTTTCTGATTCTGGTACTTTGTCCACAGCTTTGTGATAGAATGCCTAGTCCATTGAGAGAGTCAGCTGTTGATTGCAGCAGTCTTTCTTCCATGCCCGTTGTTTCCTTCACCATTGGTGGCAAAGTTTTTGACCTTGCTCCAAAGGAGGTATTTTGCTATTTGAACTTTTTGATGCTTAAATGCTATGTTGGAATGCGAAAACATTTTTCTGGATAGACTAGCTATTATATAAACTTGCAATGTTTGTACGGATTTAGGGAAAGATGTTGAGGCTTTTGATAATATGAATGATCGTGGAGGGATGGCAGTCGCTTCCCTTAGTCGCTTAAAATGTTTCTAGCAGCAAGTTTGAGCTTTGAGGTTTCTAGTCTTTTAAGCTTTTAAAACTATCTGTTTATTCGTAACAGCATATAAAGGAAATTGGATATATAGGAGATGGAATGTACCAAGAAGACAGAATTGTGATTGATAGCTTTTGTGTTTTCACGTTAAAGCTTTAGCGCAATCAACTTCATGTACTTGTGTCATTACCATTACACTTAATACTGTCTCTTGGATGTGTCAGTATATTCTGAAGGTAGGCAAGGGTGCGGCGGCACAGTGCATTAGTGGGTTTACTGCCTTGGATATACCACCTCCTCGTGGACCTCTTTGGTACGTAATTCATGGCAGCAGCTATTTTGTTTCTCTTATGTCCTGTTGATCACTGGCAATTTTTTGTCCCAGGATTTTGGGAGACATTTTCATGGGTCGCTACCACACTCTGTTTGACTACGGAAGTATGAGAGTTGGATTTGCAGAGGCTGCATAAAAAGACCCATGTTTACCATACCATCTTTAAGTGTCAAGCATGTGATACTTACCTTAACAAGAATACATCTACTGGTATACCTTGACCAGCTTAAAACATGTTATTGTTTTCTTCCTTCCACCCAAGTCCCAGATAAAATGAAATTAATTCAAGCAGGCTACCTAGTTACTCGTTTCCCTTTTTCGACGAATCTTATTGTTTCCCACCTATGATTTCTTGAAAAGTTTTTACGTTTTCAACTGTTATAGGTGCCAGGTGGTAGTTGATTGTCTGTGGTTTCAGTGATACAGCTCATTTAACGTTGTTAGCTTTGAAGTTCTCTTGATGTACGTAATATGTGCAATACGGGAATAATCCTCAGACATGTAGGTGGTGAGTGGTGAGTGGTGAGTGGTGACTGATGGGTTAGGTTCGAATAGCGCGACATTGGTAATATGTTAAATTGTTAGTCTAGTCTGTTCTTGTGGAAAAGCTAAGAGTGTTTACTCAGAACGATGGCCAATTGCTTATCACACCATCACGGCATTTCATCCCAATTTATCTTTCACGTCCTTGCATTAATTGCCAATCATTTGTGCCAGCACGGATCTTTGTGGTCTAGATGTTCTAGACGTGTCTTGGAATTGGCAGAGGAACCAAAATGGTTTGTGTGATCCAACAACGATTAGCTACCTGTCTCGGGGAAATTGGCCGATCGACGTTTTCTTAAGACGATACTTGTAACTATGTGTGGCAATGACAAGTTAACAATGTTGTAAAGGTGGACATCTCCTCGTGCGCAAATGGGTCAAATAAGTTCATTAGTATTAAGAAATTAGCATCGTTAATTCTATCGAAAATAATCTCTTTTTAAGTAAGAGTATAACTGCATACGATTGAATTTTCTTATACTTCACGTATTAATATAACTCTCCTCTCACATGATATTTTTGTTATTGTAGTATTAAGAGATCATATCTTACTAAAATAAATAAAATTTTCATAGGTTAAATTACTTTAATATATTTAATTATATAATATGATTATTTTATAAATATAATAAACCATTAATTATTAATTATATTTTATCATAAAATTTTGATTTTTTTCAATTTTTTGCGAAATCAATTTTTAAAATAATTCATTAAAAAGTGCTATAATTGCAAAAGTTTTAAATCTCTAATATGGATAAGTTAGAGAACTTTACAAATAATGTGAAAACATATATGCTAAGAGTATTAAGTACTAATTATTGTAAAAGTATACTCCTATTTAAAATAGGATATAGACCTTTTAACAACTTAATTGAATTATAATTATATTAATTTAAAAACCAGTTAGATTATCATAAAATTCAATATCTAATATTAATTCATATTTATTAATTATCTAATATTTAAAGTTTATCAAATTTTATATTAAATTCAACTTGATTAAAATATTTTTTCTCTTCAACTATTCTTAATGTGTGACCCATTAAATTATTAAATATGTTAATAATAAAGATAAATTTTAGTCCTAAATTAAATTTAATGTTAAATTTCTTTAATTTATTTTTAAATCTCTAATTAAATAATTTAATAAACAGATTATAATCAATGTCTAATAGCGTATTATAACTATCCAAATATTATGAATTTTAAGGTAGTTTTTACTAACTTTTTGATGCATAATTTTTATATAATTAAATTATTTTATCATGTAATGTTCCAGTTAAACATATAATACATATTTATTGTCCATTCTATTTAATTTGAATGATATCAGCTCTTAAGTGTTAGTAATTAATTCACTTAACAATATTTGAAAATTATTTTTAAAGTATCATTCTATCTTGACCAATGATTTCTCAAATTAATGCTAATGGAGAAAAACAAAATATTTTCCTTAATTACTTTAAGGTAAAAGATCTTATATTAATTGCCTTTTAAAAAAAGATCTTATATTAATTACTTAACTATCGCCCTATAGTTTGTGACATATCCAATGATTTTCAATTCAAGTACCATTTAGTAGGATATTTGCTAAGTAATATCAAAATATAACAATTCTTACAAGAGATATTTCGATAATTTCAAGTCAAATGGTCATTTATATAATTATTATAATTAGCATTTCTATAGAGATATAAATAATGCTTCATATGAAATTGTCATATTAGATTAGTTTAATGAATTTGTTACCTAAAAAGTACTCATAAATTTGTTTAAGTACCTCGATATTTTAGTTTATAAAATCAACTACTTTATCTGTAAGGAATATGTATAATGCATATCACTCTTATTACTCTATTAATATCAAATCTTAATAGAGAAGTGATTAAAAAAAGATTTAGAGTAATACATAAATATAATATATATTTCATTATTCTATTATAATTTATATTTATCTCATAAATTTATTAATTAATTACAAACAAACAAAAATAAAAAATATTTTATAAATATACATTCAATAGATTTCATATCCTTTTATAATATGTAAATAGTCCCTTGTGAGAATCTTCCTATGATTACATATTGATATCCTTTTATATATTGTACTTAACTCCCTATCATGGCATGGGCCATAATTAAACCTATACTATTAAGAAATTATGTTTAAATACTTTTATGCAATTAGGTCTCTGCCCTTCCATGAAGTGCAATTACCTTCCAAGATATTAGTTACCAAATTCAATGAGAAGATAACTTGTTTCACACTTTTACTCATGCTAGAAGTATTGTGTCAGACTTTTATAGACATGGATTCTCATATTTCTTTTATTGAGATATAAAGAGATTAGTATTTTCAAAAGATAAGTTATTAATAAGGTTAATTACTAAAAAATATTCAAACTTCAATGAATTTTACAATTGTAGCCTAAAATTTTAAAAGTGACAATAAAATAATCAAAATTTAAATTTAAACCCTCTGTAAACAGTGCTGATGTACATTTTCCATCTAGAATATAAATTCCACATAAGAAAATTATTTGCTTAAAAATTAAAAAGAAAACATAAAATCAAAAAATCATACTTTGTTACTTTATTTACCCGTCTTATTTCTCCTTTTTGTTTCTTTATTAATATCTCGCTTCTTCCTGCATCCTCCCAAGTTTTTAAAGTGCATCCTCCCTCCCTTTGCTCTTAACGTCACCAACTTGCAAGTAATTAACATCGCCAACAACTTCTTGTCTAATAACGTCTTCCCTGATATATCGCATTCCCTCCCGTTATTGGATTTGTAATTGAACGCAATCTCGTACAAGTTTCCATCCAATTCTCATCTCCAACTTATATCTTCCTCCCAAATTTGTTTCTCTCCTACATATATTCCTATGGATCATCCAGTTGTGAGGGGATTTGCTGCCTTATTTTGTTACAACTTTGTGAGGTGCTTGTCAAGGTTAATCTCAGCTTCTCAAATTTCATCTTCTATTAGATTTGCAATTTCCCTATTTAATTGCCACTATGAAGCAACTTATCAATCAAGACATCTCAATTTGTAATTATTTTTGTTTCCAAATTTACAATTTTTACATTTCGCTTCCATTGTGGAGTAACCTCAATTTTGGCTTTTCAAAAGGTGAATTAATCATTTTTCTTTTATCCCTTTGCTAAGTTGGAATCCCTTTGTCTTTAATATTTCATTACTATCCAAGTGTTCATGGAACTTCTTCGGAAGATAATCATAATCAATATATCTTTCCAAATGTTTAGTGTCTAGCATTTGCAGATTCATAATCAATATTTTGCATTGTGTTGGAAATTAACAAATGTTATGTGCGAATGTCACATTTTGACATGTATGGAAATACTAATATGAAGAAAGAGACAATAGATAACAAATGAAACAAGTGGTTGGCATTAAGAAATGATAATTTTCATTCTTCTAGTTCTACTTTATATTAATGAGATACGCAAATAAATAGGGAGTACATTATTTTTTTGAGATTTTTTAAGAAAAATTAAGAGTATGTTAACAATATTCAAGTTAATAACTTTGTGGTTGTTTTTCATTATAAAAATATAGAATTTATTCAAGTGGGAATTTAAATAGAGAGCCTGTTTTGGGTTAAGAGAGATATAACTTTAGTGTTCTTTCTGGTAAACTTTACTATAAAAAGATATAGTCTTCTTTCCTTTTTCTTAGAAAATTTGATTGTTGGTTATTCTTTCATATGATTTAGAGGTGGTGACATTGATGGGTCATTGGCCTTGCATATTTAAACAAAAAAGCCATTTGGTTTAGGAGGGGACATAAAGTTATATATATTTAGGATAAGGCTAACCTAATAACTTGAATGCACCATACACATTACTGTCACCAATGATCTATAATTACTTAAAATCCAAAAGCAAATCCAAATAACTAAGTTTTTACAATATTATACACTTGACATACGAGGCAGACTTCTAAAAAAAACATTATACAATAGAGATACGAACAACTAATCCACACACATACACTCACACATACTCCATTTTGCATTTATTTTGGCATTATCCTATTTGTGTTTCTTATAAAAAAAGTTTTAATCGAACCATTCACTTTTTGTACTAAATTATCCTCGTAACTTTTTGCATTATAATGACATTATCCCACTTATATTAGATATTTTATCTTATAAATTTATCCAAAAAAAAGAAAAAGCATATTAAACCTCTGTTTAATGCATGTTTATATTTTTTAAAGCATATCTTATATAATTTCTATATTCTAGTTTTACCCTTTGTACTTATTTAGTTTTGCTTACTAATATTAGATTTCATTTTTTATTAGAAGGATTCATACTTTCATATTTGTATTGTTATAAATTAAGTTGGTGTAGCTAACAGATTCTACCCTTTTGCCTATTTAGATTCATGCTTTCAATTTTGAACTGTCAATATATTTCGTTAAAAACTTAGTATGTTAGTTTTAAGGGAGTGTGAGAAGATAAAGGATATAGAGTAGTATCTATATTTTATAAATTTCTTAAAGATTCGATGAGATATTTAAAATAGTTAAGCTTACACCATATTAAGGACATGTTGGCAATGCTTAATCGAATGCAAGAATTTAAATACCATAATGTTAAAGTCTATTACGAGCATAGTTATGAAAATCCTACACTAGATGGTGAAGAATTTTGTTGTGATATTCGTAATAATTTTAAAACTAATACACATTAAAATATGAGTATGAATAATGAAGGGTTGTTCTAAGTTCAAGTCAAACAAGATGATGAAGATTTCATTGTTATATAGATTAGTGAATTTGGAGATTCAGTTGAAGACATGATATATACAACCAATGGTAAAGAATATGTTACTATAAGTGCAAATGAGAAAAAATGTGCCAAGATAGTAAATGGTGGGTTTGAATGTGACAATGTTGTCAATGAGATTGGAAGCAGTTTTAAAGATTGCGATTAAGAGGTTGCTTATTCAAAAAATTTACAAAGATAGGAAGGGAGTTCATATGGTTGGTATAGTGAATATGAGGATAATGATGCGAAAGTTTAATTACTAATTTACAGTGATGATAGATCGTACGATGCATTTTTCACAAGGAAAAAAAACAATGTATTTAATCCAAAACTGGATAAGAAGGATTTTCAGTTTGAAATTGGCATAAAGTTGAAACATGAGATACAGTTTATGGTAGCAATTAGAAACTATGTAATTATTAATTGATATGATGTTTTAATGGCAAGATCTAGTATAAGAATGGAGACTATTCATAAGCCATAATGTCCTTTGACGGTATATGCTAGTTAGATTGGAAATAAAAAAATAATTATTGTTAAGATAGTAAAAAATAAGCATAGTTACAGGAAGGTAAAAATGAAACAAACCATCTAGTAGGAAATGGATAGCAAATAAATTTTTATACAAGTTTAGGAGGAACTCGAATTGGCCAATTAGTAAGATGGTGGATAATCTTCAAAGAAAGTATGCATTACATGTAACTAAATCCTAATGTTAATAGTGCTAAATGTAAAGCTATTATGAAGTTACAAGGATCTATGAAAGGTCATTATGTAAAGTTATGATCTTATGGATAAGAGTTTCAACAGGTCAACAAACATGGACAATTAATTTTTTAAGCTAAACTTGATGAAAGTCCAGACAACCAATGTTTAAGAGGTTTTATGTAGGATTTCATATAACGAAGTATAGTTTTCTTGGAGATTGCTGGAAAATAATTGGGGTAGAAGGGTGCTTTTTTAAGAGATTCCTCATAGGTGTTTTTTTTAAAGAAATTTTTTTTTGTATTAACCCAACCTAAGCTTGACAAAAAATACATCACAAAGGCATAAGACCTTAATTACAATATCAACAATTGAGAAGAGCTAATCCTATATATGTAGGAGAAATTAATATGAAAATACTCATGAAACATGTCATAAAATCATCACAGAGAAGGAAAAATGCAAGATACCATAAAAAACCTCTTAACCACCGTAACATGGTTAGTCTTCCACACTCAACGTTGCCATACATAGTCAATAATCAAACCAACAGAGAAAATAGTCGGCATTTACTAGAATAACAAATAGTGAAGAACGCCATTCCTATAATCTCTAGTCAATAGACATTCCAACGTCTCCTATGCTTAAATTGAGGTGGAGATGTTTTTTTTTGGCCAAAGGAGTTCCCTTATCTAGATAAAATGTTGCCAACTAGCTGTTGCATTTTCGTCGCCTTTCTAGTATACAACTGACAATTTCGCTCCTTCCATATATAATAGATTGTGCAGTAAAAAGAGGTTTAGAGAACAACCATATCACGTCGTAAGTGACTGATCATGTTTATAGTCCATTGCACTACGTTTTCCTAATTATCTTCAGGGCAGAGTACCTACATAATGTGCTAGATTTTGCTCTAAATAGCATGTGAGAAACATCATTGAAAAAAATAAATGGTTAAAGGATTCACATTCTTTTTCACATAGACAGCATGTGGCATCAAAATTGGTGGCATTTCCATACCATCGAGCTTTCGTTTTGAGCCTATCTTTCTTTGCAAGCCAATATATAAGGGTTGCTTTTAGGGATAATGGGTTCTGCCAGATAATTTCAAACTAAGTGACTTTAGGTAGCAATACCTTAAATAGCTTGTAGCATAATCTATTAGAAAATTCCTTAGAGTAGGTATTAATCCATATAATTATATCCTCTTGCCCATTTGGTGTAAAATCAGGAAGTAAATTAATAAGGCTAGCATGCTCATGAAAGTTGCAAACCCAACGGCTAGCAAATGTTATGGAGCTTACTCTTGTTTGAATAAGTATTCGAAGTAGCAAATGTCGAAGTTCATGCCTATTGATAAGCAGACTCATCTCACACCAATTATCAAATCAAAATCATGTTGATTTGCCATTCTCAACTTGTTTCTTTATCAAGTGATAGATCTGGGGTCTCAATCTCAACATTTGTTTAAAGCTCCATGAGTTTTCACGGGTTTAACTATAGTAGGTCATAATAGAAACAATCAAATATTTTCTATATCTTAGGTTGTGGTTGACAAAGATAATTACCAATATTGGTATTGGTTTTTGAATATTCTTATTGAAGATCTAAATATAAGTGGGAAAGCATGAACTTTTGGAAACGATCAACAAAGGTAAACTTTAGGTATTCATACATGTAATGCTCATTTCTTACTGTGCTTTGAATTCTTCTACTTACATTACTTTTTTTATTAGCGATTAGAGTTTAGTGGATGTATTAAAGAATCTCTTCTCAGAAGCTAAACATAGAAAATGATCCTGACATGTCTATAAAAATTGGTCTAGTATTCATAAAGGCCACACATATAGGAGTTTCTTATGGTAAGAAGTGATTTACATAAAAAAAGTGAGTTTGATTAGATAATGGAGCAATTGAAGAGTATTTCAAAGAAGATCTAGGATGATTTCAAAGTTAGGAAATTGAAGACTTTTGTCCAGGAATTTATATGAGTCGATACTACAAGCGTGAATGTTATCTAAAAAGTTATTATTATGTCTTGGAACTCGTTACCTAAAGAGATATTAATATGCTATAAAACCCATTAGTAGTCTTAAATTTTGGTTGAAAGTTTAAAAATTACAATCAATTTTCTCTCCTATGGTCAAGAAGATGCCTAGAAGACTAAAAAGGCTACAAAAAGGGATAAAAGTGAAGAATCATGAAATCTAAACAAATTGATCTAGGTAGGAGTAGCTACGAGATACGATCATTATTATGAAGTTAGTCATAATATAAGAGGATGCAAAAATAAAAATTAACCTTCGAGGTAACTTAAAATTGTTGAGGTGATTGTAAGTTTTTCTTTTTTTTTGTCTTCATTTCAAACATGTCTTGATTTCATCATATGTATAATACAGTGAAAAATAGAAAAGCCACCAAAAAATGAATTCCCTTTATCCAATATTAGCAGTTGTCCAATTGCAAGACCCACATAATTAGGATTTATAGGGTAAAATGTTACAACATCTATCTTAAGAAGGGAGAAAAGGGTGGTTAGCAAATATTTACATTTAATTTCAAGTAATTTACATCAAATTGTTTAACAACATTACTATTAGCCTTTCTACAGGAAGTTAGACGATATATAGTAGCATTTGGAAAAGTTAGCGTGAACATTTATTTTACGGTTTGTCAGTTAAATATATTTTTATATTAGTTATGTGTAATTATATTGTAAGTGATAATATTTGCTTTTTATTTTTGATATTTCATAGATGGGTGGAAGTTAATTTTAAGTACTCGAACCTTTAAGGAACAATATAAATACAACTCAAGTTTCTCGAAAAACAACTACCAATATAACTCAAACTAAGAGAAGGATTTAATCGAGGGCAAGAAGGTCAACTCTAAAAAAATCTCAAGTTGTTGATGGTGAATCTACTCCATATTGAACCATTTATTGGAGAATTTTGACATTGTGTTTGTTATGATTTGGTTGAGAATTTGGACATTGTATTTGTTATGCTTTGGACATTGTATTTGTTATACTTTGGTTGAGAATTCTGACATTGTATTTTTTATGCCTACTTTTTTACATGACACCATGGAGCAAAGAGAGTGCTTTGCCCATTTTCAAATATATTCACCATGCAAAAAAAGATATAGAAAGATAGAAATAAATGAAAGAAAAGGTTGTGATCTTACGGTATGTACACACTTTTGAAATTTGTCTATAAGTTGTAAAATTAAGGTATATTACATGCAATTTGTCTGTAAAAAAGATTGCATCTTTTTATCTTTATCTCCTTCATGTCTAGACAAACCAAAAATTCCTCCCTCCTTCCGCTTTTCAGTATACTTGCATAAGTCATCTTTTTAATACACACCCCATACATGCTTACATATAGTACATTGATATTGACAGTGGGTAATATAGTAAATGATAAAGAGAGTCACATGAAGTAGAATCTTCATCTTCATAAAAATTTAGTGCATTGCATATAGTACATTGATATTCCTTAATTTGCCATAATCTAAATACAAATTAGCGAACATAACTCCAAAAACCTACTGGTCATTTGAAAATGTGTCAATATTGGAGTTAGGTACATCAGATGCTTAAGAAATGCCTCACATAGGACTTACAAAATAAGGTAAAAAAAATATAAACATTTTAATTATTTTAATTTTGCGGTATTTAAATGAATTAATATATATACTCACCTTTTATGGCCAACAATGTATCTTGTAGACATGATTCTGACCTTAATGCACAGAAGATGTTTGACATAATTTTTTACACTGACAAACCTTCAACTCATTTACCAATACATACAAGAAACTTGCAATTTGAATGTTCATTAGAGATTTGTATAATAATGACATCATCAAAACTATGATTGTAATACTTACTTTTGTATTACTGTAGTGATAAAATATTAACCAATAATAGGCTTAACATTTAATAACTGTAGCTTTATCTTATCATTACAAGTAGGGCAATTAATATAAAAATATATAATATAAATATGGATTACCATATAAATTAAAATGAAATACAATCAATATGCTAACAATAAAAAATAGTAATATTATTTTATCGTTGAACATAATGATTACTCTGAACAAAATTGAGAATATATCATTTCATCTTCTGCTAAATTGTTGAAACAATAATAAACAACATTCATAAATCCATTAACGATACCTTTAAACTCTTCCCGTGTGAAGTATATACCAAACGCATAAGCAATAAAAGCTAGATATACCTTATTTCTACTTATATTTGTTTTTAATCCTATTACAATATTACTATATGAATATATTAGTCAATAGAAGCTGAGAGTCCTAAATAACAAAACATCATTGTACGATCACCATAAAAATAAAGAAACACTTCAATCGAATAGAAAGCAAACATTAATCAAGTTTTATAAGTGTAGAAGACTTGAACTATTCCAATATAGGATACTGTCTAATATTCCAATATAGATTATATAACATGATTATAATAATCTCTCTATTAATGATGCTAATGGAATGTATTGATAACTAGATATGCAACAACATCTAAAGCACCATTAAGTTAACCAATGCATAAATGCAAAAGCATACTCGTACATACTTATCTAAATTATATACATGTGAAAACATGAATAACCTCTCCTCCTGTAAAGGAAAAGATAGATATATGAGGTAGTTTTTGAAATATAGCTTATGAACACCTTATATATTGATGGTTTAATATTAATTAGTAAAAAAAATGTCCTTAAGTACAACAATAACCATAAAGAAACTAAAATACAAAGAAGAATTGCCACTAAGTTTACCATGCATAAATGCTAAAGCCTACTCCCATGTATTGATGTCCTCGTAAGCCTACCAAAAATGGCTTCTATCAACATTGTTAAGATAAAGACGAATAGATGAGGTATAAGGTCTACAATATAGTTTATGAACATGTTATGTGCTAATAAATAATTGAGGTAAAAGCTAAACTAAAAAGAAGATGTATATTGTAATAAGGATAACCTTCATCATTATGGAAAGCTTGAATGACAATTTGGCTTTAAAGAATCTGTCTAATACTAATGGAGGAAAATAGTTAGCACATGATTGTCTACAAGCACATTTAGCAACCATTAAGATATACTACAAATATGGTACAACAACTTAAGGACCTCATTAAGTAGGTATGCATGCTATAACATTAATGTTTCAAAGTCTATTATAAATTGGAATAACATTAACATTACATACCCTATCTTAACCACCAACATGCATATAGTGAAGCTTTTTTCTTTACAAATTAAGTCCAATTATCATCTCATTAGTAATCTAAGACAAAGAAAAATATAAAAATTCAACAATGTTAATAGTATGGAAAAGAAATAAAAGTCACAAATGGGACTGCCATCATCCTTGCGATAAAATAGTAGACAACAACAACAAGCTAAGTAAAAAGAACCTCCATTATTCTAGTGGCATTGGAAGGTAAGCAATGTTTTGACAATTTGGAAGGAAAGGTATAAAAAAGAAAAGAAGGTAATAGTCAAAGGAGGTACCAGGTGACGTGGTTTAACTCTGACTCTAAGTTGTACTCTAAATCATCACATATTATCTACCCAAGAAACAAATAGGAGAAAAAAAGCCTGAGCTGATGCGAGAGAAACAAAAAAAGAAAAATATGGGTAGGTAAAGTAACATGGTAAGTTTTTTTTGTTTTCTTTTTAATTAATTATTTTGATTTTTATGAAAATAATTTTTTTATGTGAAATTATAGTCCATGTTTCATCCATGTGAAAAATGTATTAGCAAGCCACGTCAGCACTGTTAATAGAAAGTTTAACGGTGGACTATTTTTGCAAATAAAATTAAAAATTTAAATATTTTATTATCACTTTTTAAAGTTATGATTATAATTGTTGAATTTAATAAAATTTGGAATTTTTTAGTAATTAATCCTTATTAATATTCTAACCTTGACATATACTAAATGTTTACAAATTAGTCTCTAATATATTAAAACTTAATAATTCACCCTTACATTATATTAAAACTCATTGACAGATCCCAAAGAGTTGTTCCATAGCCCAAATACGTTTTTATAAAAAAAAAATCATTATAATATGGATCCTAAATTCCATTTAAAAAACATTATTATGTGAACAAGTATTAATCGTAAAAATTAATTTATAAAAGTCAAATAATAGAGACTTATTTGAATTGTTATAAACAGATTTTACCTCTAACCAGGAAGGTAAGTGTTATGTGATTTGGCAGCACTTTATCATGTTTTTTAAAATATTGAATTATAATGAATGAAGCTGCTATTCGTTTTCTTTTTTGCTGAAATCAGAAAATTTAATACATTTACTAGCATTTTTATTCATGATACAGTCCTCAAAGAAATGGAAAATCGCTTCATGTGATTTGATTTGTAGTTCTTCGGTTTTATAGAGATGAAAAAATATATAGGCAGAGTAGCGTTCCGCTTTACAGAGAAGCAGCCGTGTGGATAAATGTGGACAAATTGGAAGCAAAAATATACAGCTTGAGCAGCATAAATATCAGCCTGAAAACTAAAGGAGTTGAGAAATTGGCAGGACTGGCATCTATCAAGCTCCAACCTACCTTCAATTATGTGGGAATTGTAAAGTTAACACGTAGCTACTAGCCTACTGAGATAAATAACGCCCAATTGTAGACTTCTTTTCCAGATTATTGAATCTAAGGTATAATTAAGTTACCAAAGGAGAGGATGTGATCCTATTGTTATGAAAGAGTGGATCTTAGGTTGCTTCATTGAGATATTTATCTTTATTCTTCACATACTCTAAGACGCAAATCATTGAATCTTAGGATTTCAAGCAAATATACACACGCCAACAAGAAGTGATCAAAAGACGGAAAGAAAAAACAGATACCAAGAAGGGCTTAAGTAAAAGGGAGTGTGAAATGGCATAATTGGGAAGAAAGAAAGCAAATAAAATATAATTGTATTGTTTGAAAGGGACGAATCAAATAAGGACATGGGGTGGGATAGGATGGGATGGGATTGCCAAAAAGCCGTCCGTCGCAGTCCAAGAAACTGAATCCGGGAAACCTTAACCGTTGGTAAGCTGGAGGATTGGGTTGGTTGGGAGAATGTGAGATGTAAGAAGTGTGCTACTTGGTTAGGTGCCTTTCTTTCCAACTAAATTCCAACTGTTTGGAATCGTCCTTCCATCACACCCAATCTTTGGCCTTTTCTTGTTGTCAGTTGCAGCTTACAAAGTCACGCTCTTGTCTTCCAATGTCTTTCTTTCGATTTTACTCTTCTCGTCCAATTCACAAAAACAGTCTCACCAATGCAATTGCTTAATTTAGCAAATTACAGGAGCGTAAAAATATTTTAAATAAAAAACACTTTTATCTATAATTTGCATTAAGGTTTGGTGTACTTTGCTGCTTGGATACACAGATTCCTCTTATCCAGCATCAAACTCCTATTTAACGAATAATAGAGTTTTAATTCCAAAACCCACAAATCCGTAACATTTCACGTCCCAAAAGGTAACTTGTCCATTCATTGTATCCAAATGCTTCATCAAGTCACCGCACTTTAATCACGTGGAACCACGTTCATTCACTCAAAAGGCCCCATAGCCAAAGCCAATATTAAAAGCAACCGCCTATCTCCAGCCTTTCAACCCCCATCCTCCTGCTGCCACGTGGAAGCCCCTTGTTTAGAGAGAGAAATAGACGGCGGCCGCCCATTGGCCACCACCAATGTCCCAAACGAAAGCATTGTTTCTTGCATTAAACACAAACATACCAAAACTAAGCACTCCCCCTACCTTTGCTTTGCACGCGCATGTATATATTTATTTGCGCACACGCAATGACCAAAGCAACAGAAAACCAAATGTACCAAAACTAAACTCTCTCAACCTTTGTGGTATCAGCGAGGACATCTACATCTTCCCTAATGGATTGGACCAGAGGCAAGATCATCGGCCGTGGCTCCTCTGCCACAGTCTCCGTCGCTACTTCTAACGCGTCAGGTCAAACCTTTGCTGTTAAGTCGGCCGAGCTCTCCCGGTCTGAGCTCCTTAGAAGAGAGCAAATTATACTTTCAACATTAAAGTCTCCTCATATCATAGCATATAAGGGATGTGACATCACGAGTGAACAGGGTAAGCTCTTGTACAATCTCTTCCTAGAGTATGCCCCCCGCGGCACCCTTGCCGATGAAATTCGTCACCGTGGTGGCTGCTTAGACGAGGCAAGAATCCAATCATACACTCGGGAAATCTTGCTGGGTCTCGACTATCTTCATTCCATGGGAATTGTGCATTGTGACATAAAGGGTCAAAACATTTTGGTCACCGATGATGGACCAAAAATTGCTGACTTGGGGTGTGCTCGGCGGATTGACGAGGCGACCAGTGTTGCACCCATTGCAGGGACCCCGATCTACATGGCACCTGAGGCGGCGCGTGGCGAACACCAGGGGTTCCCGGCCGACGTGTGGGCTCTAGGGTGTGCCGTTCTAGAGATGGCTTCAGGGCAGGTTCCATGGGCCAGTGTCTCAGACCCAGTATCGGCTCTTTACCAGATTGGATTTTCCTCTAATGTGCCGGAAATTCCAAGCTTTCTCTCCGTGCAAGCCAAGGACTTTCTGGGCAAGTGTTTCAAGAAAGACCCAATGGAGAGGTGGTCAGCGGCTGAATTACTTCAACACTCATTTGTTATTGATGACGAAGATTCCATGTTTGAGGAAGTAAGAATCCAAAATGTGGAAACTCCAACGAGTATATTGGATCAAGAATTCTGGAATACAATAGATGACTCACCAACAACTTGGAACACTAAGCCGGAAAGTTTTAGAAGTCCTCCACTAGAAAGAATCGGGCAATTGAGTGACAATAAGCCTAATTGGTTATGGGAGGATACGTGGGAGTGGATCACGGTAAGAAGCAACAGTGGTAGCAGTGAAGAGGAAGAAACGTCATCTAGCAGCAAGGAACATGATCATTTAAGCCTAAGGGCATATGCCACTGAATCCCCCAACAATGAAGAAACAGACAGAATAATGCACAGGAGTGAAGGTGATTACAGCTTGGTTATTCCCTGTCAACCCACGAGGAATTGTTGGAGAAACACATGTAACTGTAGCACTAGAGTTAGGTGTAAGGACAGGTGCAGGGGCAAAATAATATTGTTGTCCTGCAAATGTTCAAAACATTGTTTTTGTGTTTGTTGTGATTTTGAAAGGGTAAACACTGTCTTGTTCCTTTGTCCTCCTCAATTTCTGCCAATTCGAATTTTCCTCCGGAATTGTCTCTTACAAAATCAGACAATAGAATATTGATATGTCGAGAAGCAAATTCCAATCAACATGCCTCTTCTCAAATGCCAATCCTAGTTATCATTTGCAAGCGTATTCTATCTCCCTTTTTTTTTTTTTGGGTTCTAGTTGGATTTTAGGTCATAAATTGGAAACTCCACATTAATATTGCTGACGTAAGTATTTGCATTAGCCAATACAGAAAAGCTAAGTTATCCGTTTACTTTGGAGTTTATCCATTCCTTTGCACTCACCAAATGGGATTTAGCTTATGATTCTATAATGCCATTTTAGCTAATACCTAACTTTCTACCTCACAGCCACTATTTTTTGACGTACAACTTTATTGCAAAGTCTTGAATCTTTTGGTAAAGCAAGCGTGACATCCTGTCCCAAACAGACCATTGCACAAGAACTTCCCACTTAAAGTTAGGCTGTGGATAATCCATTTCTCCACTTAAGTGTATGGGGCAATCAATCTTCGTTGCCAAGTAAATGATCAACTGGAGAAATGTGTACACTAGGTCTTATATACTTTGTCCTAACCCTAAATTCAGCAATTCCTTCGAAGAAATTAGCTCAACCCTCAGGCAATCTGGTAGCCGTTCGTTAAAAAGCAGCAAATGAGCCATATATGTTTAGTTGTTTCGGATTTTCTTTTTCTTTTGGGGTTTAAATCATATATTTGCACTCAAATGTCGAAACAAAAGCATATTGCTTCTTGTGATATTTTCAAAATAATGAACCGGTAATTTTAAATATATATTTTTGCTCTTTGTTTATTCTTATCCATTCTTCTCTCCAACACCCTCTCTTCGTCTCCCTCCACCCTATGCCTCATTCCTCCTCGTGCTTGTGCTTGTAACTAATTCAAAACTATTTGGTTTTAAAAAGTAGTTTTCATTTTTATTTTCACTTTTTTGTCAAATATCATTCATTAAGCAAATAATATTTTTCTATTTAATATTGACCGGTAATAATAACTATTACTAATATAATATAATTGTTCAATCTATTTATTTTATTTTATAATTAATATAATTTTAATTGACTGATATATTTCCAATTTTGATTATTATTTAGTAAATTTATTTCAAATTTAAAATATCTTTAAAATATAAAATATTTGTATTTTAAATTATTATCTATTAAATAAAAATGCTACAAATTAAATATTTAATTATGAATATTTATAAATTAATTTTAAAAGATATTATAATAAATAAATATAAATAAAAATTACAAATTCTTTGTCATTTTTGACAACTATCATGAATTTACTATTAGTCTTTATTAATAAACACTATATAAGATATTAAAAATTAATTATTTAATTAATTCAATTTTGAAATTTTATTATTGTGAATGATGGACTAAGTGAAATTTTGATCCATAGTTTTGTGGGTAACAAAATCTATTACTACTAATTTATTTTTATACTTAGTGATATATTATTAAGCTAATATGAAAAAAATAAGTTTAACGGAAAAGTAAAGTTAGCAAAGGAGTCAGTTAAATCGATTGAGCAATAAAAGAATGAAGAAAATAAACAAAATAGAGCATTATATGCAATTCAAGCAAAGAATTAAGAACAAAGAAGAATCAAGCATTTTAAAACTTAAGCAAATTATTGATTTTAGTCATTTTAGTAAAATAAAAATTCAATTATTGTATGATCATTTGCATAAATTGTTTTGTAATCAAGGGATTTTTTTTTAATCTTTATGAAAACCTCTTGATCTTGAAACAAAATTTTGGGGAACTATTAAAATGATTTTGAGTCAAGCTTCTATCAAATGAACGTGTTTTGATCTTTGAAAGAACTTGTTTCAAGAATTTTGGTCTACCAATGTAGTGAGCAACCAATATTAGGGTTTTGTATATATTTTCTTTTAAAAATATGTACTATGAGTTTGTGATCAAATCGATCAACCAATCTATCAATGTGCATAATGATTAATCAATGCTATTATTACTAACCATTATAACAATTGGTTTTTACTTCTAATGACTATTTAAGGTTATTTTTTAATATAAGAAACCACGTATAATTTGTAAAATGTAGATTAGGTATACTAGAAAGTTACTAAGAGACTTAAGAGAGTAGATAATGCATGTTTATATTATATAACATATGTTGAGTTTTTGTTTATCTACACGAGTAAAAGGAGTTTTTAGGTGGTATACTTGTTGTAATTTGAGAAAATTCATGGGATAAAATTTGTGAAGATTCTTATTGAATTTGAAAAATATTTCTAAAGTGTTACTCTTCATAGAGTAAGGTGATTACAAGGGTTTCCTTTCACCTGTAGCAAACAAGATATTGTACGGAGGATTGTTCCTCATCCATTGAAGGGCAAAAAATATTAAATTCTCAAATGGAGCTTGTAGAGTGGACGTGGACCAAGTTATTTGGTCAACTACAATTTTTTTTTGCAATTTCTCTTACCTACACTATTTATATTATTCTTATTTCTTCAATTAAAATTAGCTAAATTGTAATTTCATGTCATCATTTTCTTGAACTTGATCAAGTTTCATTTTTAAATGGCAAAAAAAATTAAAATTCACCAACACCTAATTCATGCTCCTTTTGAGTGCCATTAAGGACTAATAATTGGTATTGGAGTAGGTCTCATTCATCGCAGATATATTTATAGAAAAATTTAACCAAAGTTTACTGTGACATAATTTGATTCACTTTTTAATCAAAAGGGCCATGATATTAATATTGCTCCATTTTTAATGGAAATAAGTGCTTATTCTAAAGAACTAATAAGATGAAAGTCTTTCTCCTGATCAAAGATTTTGCTTTATGGGAAATTGTATAAAAGACTGAGTGGAATAGAAATGAAAATGCAATCATTTTATTAAATTTTAAGGTGATGCTCATTTTATTTTTTACATTAGATAAAAATGTGTTTTCTAAAGTTTTAATGTGTGTCAAAATGCTCATAATATTTGGCAAATACTTGATCTTACATATGTTAATAATTTTCATAATAATATTGGTGTTGATGATATAAAATTAATCATGATGAGAATCCAAATGGAAATCAATAATATAGTAAAGAGAAGGAAAAAGATTAAGGGAAGAAGAGAGAACTAAAGATCGTATAAGATAATAGAAGCTATTGTAAAAGTTGAGAATCAAATGATGAAATGACTCATATGTGCTTTATGGAAAATAATAATGAAGTATCCTCTAGTTCAAACTCTCTTCGTGATAATGGTTATGAATTAATGATAATGATGATTTGTTTTATGAAGAACTTATTGAATGCTTATAAGTGATTAGCTTGAAAAGGAAAATATTATCTTTCAAGTATAAATATATTCAAAAACTCTTAGACATATACAGGATTAAGAATGAAAATTTAAAATGTGATATGCATGATAATGATAAAGTGGATGATTTGTTGTATGATAATGAGGCATTGAATAAGGATACATGTCCTCAAAGAAGCATTTTTAAGTTCATTCTAGCAAATGAAAAATTAAATAGTATGTTTGGACCCAAAAGAACTCTAGTGATAGGAATAAAGTTGCTTTCACTTATAGAAATACACTATCGGATGCCAAGATAATTTTTGTTAAGGGCAAGCATTTATATGTTGAGACTATACATAAATCATCATATGAATGTGATGCATATTATAAATTTACACAAAATCACATGCTCATCCATCATCCTCTAGGTCCTAAGAAAAAAAAAATTCATGCTTTCATTTATAAGTCACATTCTAAACTTAGAAAGCATAACATTCAAGGAAAAAATAGGCATAATTATTAAGCAAAGTCGTCTCAAAAGAACTCACTAAATTATTCTCAATTAGATAGGCATCTTTATCATCAAAATGACATCACATAAACTCATAATTATTATAGGTCTCATTGCAAGCATAAAGGCATGATATATGCTCCTATTCAATATAGGTTTAATAACTACTTTCAAGGACCTAAGTTTGTATGGTACTTAGAATATATTAATTTCTTTGTCTTGTAAATCAATATCAAATGGAACCAAATGAATATCAATAATTAGTATCATCTCCATAAATATCAAATGAGAAACACTGATTGTATCTCCAACAATTAATTTTAAAAAAAACACCAAGATTCCTTATATGAATCAAATAAAAAATTGGTAAAAAAGATCAATTGTTAAGCTAAGATAAGAAGAACATGATTCACTATTGATGATATATAAAAGGATCTAACCACTTACTATATTAATAATATTTTAGAACATTTACTAATATGCATATTTAGGGAGAGAGAGTATTGTTGCATGTGCCTAAGAGGAGAAACATATATTGGTATTTGAAATTGGTACACGATAATTATAGGCATTGCTTTTTGATTTTATAAGTTTTTTGTATGTATTATTTGCCCATATAATAGAATTTTAAGAAGGTAGAGAGAGAAAGAGACAAAAACTTATTTACTTTTATCACATACACTTTTTTAATGTTAAAAAAGGGAGAAAGAATAATGATATTGAAATTTGATCATCTTATGATACACTAATTAATAAGGAGTATGCATTACATATTATTTTAGCATAGGAAGAACTTACTCAATGTCATTTATTTTTCTAATATCACAAACTATTTTTATAATAAAAGGAGGAGATTATTGGAAAAAGTGAAGTTTTAATATGTAGTCTTATTAATAAAAAATTGCTAATATTTTTATCTTTAGTAATAATAGTAAGTTAATATATGAAAGATCAAGTTAAATACAAGAGTAAAGTGAGTAAAAGAGCCATCTAAATCAATTAAGCAATTAAAAGATGAAGAAAGTAAGCAAAGTGGAGCACATATGCAATTCAAAGTGAAGAATAAAAAATCAAGAGGAATAAGGTATATCAAGACTTAAAAAAATCATTGTATTCTTTCTTATAATCTTATCTTGTTCATTTTAATGAATTAAAGATCTAATTATTGTATGATCATTTGCATATAAGACATACGCTTAAATTATTTCATAATAAAGAGGAGATTTGTTTTGATCTTTAACAAAAATCTCTTAATGTTAAAATAAAAATTTGGGAAACTTTTAAAATTATTTCAAATTAATTTTTTATCAAAAGATTAGGTTTTGATCTTTGAAAGAACTTGAGAAGTACTGAGAAAGTTGTTATCGGAAATTTGGTTAACAAATGTCATGATTTGAGCAATAAATATTAAGATTTTGGATATAATATCTCTTAAAAATATATACTGCTGGTTTATGATCATATTGGTTTACTAATGTAGAATGGTCGACTAATTTGTAAAATAATCAACCAATTTTACTATTCATAGTCATTTTAACAACTACTTTTTTTCTATCAACTACTTTAGAATGTTTTAAGTATAAAATCAATCATACATGAGTTGCGAGAAGTAGGTTAGATATGTTAGAGATGTGATATGTGCCTTAAGAGATTAGAAATTGTGTGTTTGCATTAAAATATATATACATATATTTAGGTATGGAAATGGGTCAAGCTGGGCTCCAATTCGACCGGCCAACTTTATTTTTTAAAAAATTAAAAAATAACATAATTTTAACAAAATGATATTGTTATGTACCATTTCTTCGAGCCGCGAGCTCGAAAAGCACCAGCCTGAGCCTCACTTGTGGCCTAGTCAAGCCAAGCAATCTCAACCTATTCTCGAGTCAACTTGGGCCGTAGTCAGACTGGGTTGGGCCTAGTCGGGCGAGCGAGGTCACATCTGTCATCCCTATATATATTGAGCCTTTATTCACTTATGTGAGCAAGAGAGAGTTTTTGAGTAATATACTTGTTGTAATTTGAAAATTTTCTTGGGATAAAATTCGTGAGAATCTTTCTTAATCTTGAAAAAGAATTGTAAAAGGTTACTCTTCAATTATGACAAAGCAAAATGATTAGAAGAGTTTTACTTTACCCATGAAAAAAGATATTATATGGTGAGTTGCTCTTCATCTATTGAAAGAACAAGAAAATGATTTTTCAAGTGGAATTTGAGGAGTAGACGCATGCCAAGATTGTTTGACCAAACTACTATAAAGTGATTTTGCAATTTCTCTTCCTTACACTCTTTACTATTGTTTGTTTGATTGCAATTAACTAAACTTTTATTTCATATCATCATTCTATTTAAAGTTTATTGAGATACAATCTTAAGTAATACAAGATTTTTTAAGTTCAAAACCACCTAATTCACCTCCTCTTGGGTATCGATCGGAACCAATCATCAATATTAAAAGTGTAACTATATAAGTATAAACAAGTAAACAAGTTTTTTTATTTGAAAATTAAAATTAAGAAATAACAATAAAAATATTGATAAAAAATATGAGTGAAATCAAAAGATCAAATAACAAATATTATTACTTTAGTTGTGTAGATTTAATAAATATTATATTAGTACGATGTTTTTTGAATTAAAAAGGAAATTGCCATAATTTTTTAGACTTATACGTCAAGAGTTAATAAATATTATATTTGTATTATATTTAGCAATGAAAATGCTTAATTATATCAAAATTTAGAAGAGTCACACGAACAATCTACTGTTAGTTAAACAATGAATATACATAATAAATGTGCTATTTAATACAAGTACCAAAATATGTAATCACGATTAGATAGTCCAATATGATGATCAAGAAATAAGTGTTTCTCTTTATTTATCAAATATTAAAAAAAATTATATGTATAATAAGTGAAACAATTATGATATTTTATTTTATAACAATTTTTTAAAAAATAATATATTTGACCCAATCTCTCTCTTCCAAATAAATGAGTATAGAGATTAAAAAGATGGAGATAAAAAATGAAAAGCACATTATTTATAATATAAATATTTTATTTAAAATTAAATGAG
>JAOTAY010000002.1:14563342-14584502 GCA_025629805.1 Erythroxylum baracoense
TTCCACACCTTGCGTGATCCACACAACAGCAACATAATATGCCCATCAACGCTCAATCAACCAATCAAGACACCCATAAAGACCACTCACGCAAGCCTTTGTCTTATATCCCAAAAATCACATAAGCTGCGTTTTTCCCATATGTGATTCACGCCCGCTGCACTAGCGTAACTCCTTTAATCACACACCAAACTAGACTTCTTTTACACTTTTATTATTATCCAAAAATCCAATTCAAACCTCTTCAAGATAACATCTATTCAAAATAGAATTTCATAACTTCTAGAACATTATCTAAAATCACTTTTTGAATCTAAGTCAAACAAGGATTAATATCTTATATGTCCAATTAATAATTAATGCCAAAACTAATATCCTAACACTAATTATTGTATGATCATTTGCATATAAGACATACGCTTAAATTATTTCATAATAAAAAGGAGATTTGTTTTGATCTTTAACAAAAATCTCTTAATGTTAAAATAAAAATTTAGGAAACTTTTAAAATTATTTCAAATTAATTTTTATCAAAAGATTAGATTTTGATCTTTGAAAGAACTTGAGAAGTACTGAAAAAGTTGTTACAGGAAATTTGGTTAACAAATGTCATGATTTGAGCAATAAAGCTTAAGACTTTGGATAAAATATCTTTTAAAAATATATGCTGCTAGTTTATGATCATATTGGTTTACTAATGTCGAATGGTCGACTAATGTGTAAAATAATCAACCAATTTTACTATTAATAGTTATTTTAACAACTATATTTTTTCTAACAACTACTTTAGAATGTTTTAAGTATAAAATACGTCATACATGAGTTGCGAGAAGTAGGTTAGATATGTTAGAGATGTGATATGTGCCTTAAGAGATTAGAAATTGTGTGCTTGCATTAAAATATATATACATATATTTATGTATGGTAATGGGTCAAGCTCAGCCCCAATTCGACCGGCCAACTTATTTTTTAAAAAATTAAAAAATAACATCATTTTTATCAAAATGATATTGATATGTACCTTTTCTTCGAACCGCGAGCCTGAAAAGCACCAGCCTGAGCCCAACCGGTGGCCTAGTCAGGCCAAGCAATCTTGGCTTGTTCCCGAGTCAACCTAGGTCGTAGTCAGACTGGGTTGGGCCTGGTCGGGCGGGCCGGGTCACATCTGTCATCCCTATATATATTGAGCCTTTGTTCACTGATGTGAACAAGAGAGAGTTTTTGAGTAGTATACTTGTTGCAATTTGAAAATTTTCTTAGGATAAAATTTGTGACAATCCTTCTTAATCTTGAAGAAGAATTGTAAAAGGTTACTCTTCACTTGTGATAAAGCAAAATGATTAGAAGAGTTTTACTTTACCCATGAAAAAAATATTATATGGAGAGTTGCTCTTCATCCATTGAAAGAACAAGAAAATGATGTTTCAAGTGGAATTTGAGGAGTAGATGCATGCCAAGATTGTTTGACCAAACTACTATAAAGTGATTTTGCAATATCTCTTCCTTCCCCTCTTTATTATTGATTGTTTGATTGCAATTAACTAAAATTTTATTTCATATCATCATTCTATTTAAAGTTTATTGAGATACAATCTTAAGTAATACAAGAGTTTTTAAGTTCAAAACCACCTAATTCACCTCCTCTTGGATATCACTTGGGACCAATCATCAATACTAAAAGTGTAACTATTTAAGTATAAACAAGTAAACAAGTTTTTTTATTTGAAAATTAAAATTAAGAAATAAAAATAAAAATATTGATAAAAAATATGAGTGAAATCAAACGATCAAATAACAAATATTATTACTTTAGTTGTGTTGATTTAATAAATATTTTATTAGTACAATGTTTTTTGAATTAGAAAGGAAATTGCCATAATTTTTTAGACTTATACATCAAGAGTTATGATTGAACTTTATTTATTTGTATTATATTTAACAATGAAAATGCTTAATTATATCAAATTTTAGAAGAGTCACACCAACAATCTAATGTTAGTTAAACAATGAATATACATAATAAATGTGCTATTTAATACAGGTATCAAAATATGTAATCACCATTAGATAGTCCAATATGATGATCAAGAAATAAGTGTTTCTCTTTATTTATCAAATATAAAAAATTTTTATATGTATAATAAGTGAAACAATTATGATATTTTATTTTTTAAAAAAATTAATATATTTGACGCAATCTCTCTCTTCCAAGTAAATGAGTATAGAGAGATTAAAAAGATGGAGATAAAAAATGAAAAGCACATTATTTATAATATAAATATTTTATTTAAAATTAAATGAGTACTTATAAACTATTAAGATAAAATTTTCAAGTTTTAAATGTTAAATATTTATATAACTAATAATTAGCATTTAACACGTATTTGGCCTTATCGATGTGAAAAGGAGGATAACAATCTTTTGGTAGTTCTACTTATATTTATATCAAATTTTATTTTAGTACAATTTAATTTTATATTCTAGCCCTTACAATATCAATAACAAAATTTTAATTTCTTATGAAAAGTAGAAATTTGATTAAAAAAAATTTTATATATCTTTTTAATTTTTCAATATTTATTTTACTTTTCTATTATATCTAAATCTTTTACGAGTATATTTTGTTATTATAAAGAAAACAATATATTTCGTAAATTAACAAAATTGGCAGAGTTTTTGGGAAGAGACTTAACAACGACAAGAATTCATTAATACACTTTCAATGGTAAGAAGATGAAAATGAAGCTATTACAATAAGATAGATAAGTAACAAATAAGCATACAAGTAAAACAATAACAATAAACAAGCTATCTCGCCAAAAACTCCTGCGTCAAAAGATATGAAATGCAACACATTTCAACTAAATCATTTATGCTTTTTTAGTTAAAAATAATTGAAACAAAAAATTAAAAGAAATACATTTTTAACTAATCAAGAATTTAAAAAAGTCTATTAAATTCGATTAGTCGAATCAATTAATAACAAAATTTTGTGAAGAGGATAGAATTCAATTATTTTAATTTATAAAAAAAAAGAATTAGATAATAATATCAAATTTGTATATTTTCTTCTTATATTTTAAAGTTTGATATCTCAACTATTTAAAGTTATTCCTAAGATATTTAGGCAAAACTATTTTGATTCTTGTAAAATCTATTTTGATTTCAGCCATTTCCTTTGTTCAACTAATTAATGTAGTTCGAAAACTTAACAAATAAAATATCGCATGTATAGTTTGATGAAAATGAAAGCGATACATACTTATTAAGGAATATCTCTAAAATCCAAATTAAAAACATAGAACCTAAAATTAAACTAAAAAATAACTTGAAAAGTTTTTAGAATTTTCGGAAGAAAACCAATAAGTTCAAAAGATATTGAATTTACCATTAGGGGTTTGATTTGATAGTTTAAAGGTTAGATTACTTTATTATTGATTAGGATTTATATCATCACATATATGGGGTGATTAATACGTAAAAAAAATGTGAAATTCAATTAAATTTAAGATGGATTGATCAAGTAAAAGGACTGAAAATAGGAACCAACTAACTTCAATTTTATATATCACATCGCTTTGTTAATTCTTGACATTGTCATTTTAAATAATTCCTTAGCTTGGGGAAAAAAAGTGAAAATAAAGATTTAAATCCTTCATGTGAAACTTAAGGTTGATCTTATAGCTATTTATTAGCAAGAAGTTTATTGGAGTGTATTTGAATTGCAAAATTTTACTACAGAAGTATATTAGATCACTTAAGAGAATTGAGATAAGTTGGTTAGGGTGCGTTATTTTTTTTTAAGGGAAAGCTAGCATGTTAATATGTAAATTCCATTGATGCATTATTCATCCATGGGTCGTTCTTAACATTTTATAGGCCTTAGACATAGTAAAAATAAGAGCCCCAGTAAATTTGCAATATACAAATATATAAACATTAAAAGGATATTTTTATTATTAAAATTTAATATCCATACATAATGACTTAAGTTATAAGTCCACATACTCAACAAAATACTAAATAATTATAAACTAATAATATCTTTAAAAGGTCAACAACAATAAAATCATTAAAAATAGTACCAAAACAACAAAATAACAGTAGTATCAATTTAACAACAATATCATATTGCAAAATATCAAGAGAATTGCACTAACAAGTACACAGAGGATCATAATTTATGAAAAACAATTTTTCCGTACATTTTTAAATGTAAAATCATTAATAACAATATCAAAATCAATATTGTCCAACATATCATTCTCGATACAAAAATAGCTAAATCATTTAATCTTTCTTATGACATTGATGATCTCAAGTAGATTTTCAATAATTTTAACTTTGAAAAACTTCTCTCTGCTGATGCTATGGTCACAAGTATAGTCAATAGAATTTGATAAGCAATTGAAACATTTGGATAACAACCTGCAGCTTTAACAAATTCAAAATTTTCAGTTGATGACATCAAGTCATTTGCAACACTTCTAATTAAAAAAAACATCATCTAAATCCACATCCGACATATTATTATGAGAAAAAGTAGTTGAAAAATTAGTACAGTATTTTATTAATTCATTATCATCCAATGATCTCAACTTCTTTGAATCAAATAATAATCCAATAATATTTTCAAATGTCGTTAATTGTTCAAATTTATTTTTCAACGAGGCAAATGTCATATCTACAACAACTAGAAAGTAATTAACTCTAAAAGAATCCTCAATTGATTGTATTTCTCCATCATGATCATTTTCATCAAATTATCTTTTCCTAATATTGCAATGTAGGCTCTACATTCGTTTCATATGCAGGACTTTTGGCAATATTCATACTAGAGGCAAATCCATCATTTCTATATTTCTAAAAAATACCATCACATCTTCTAATTGGTCTATGGTAATGTCAATGTATGCAGATTTAAACTACAACTTTTTATTCACCATGTTAATAGCGAATAAAATATAATACAAAAGGACCATATTAGGTAAAAACTCAAAACTCTCAAGTACATTAACCAAACTTTCTACTTCACTCTTTAACTTGTTATTGTCACAAGATCTAGATATTTCCATCAAAGCCAATTTTATTTTAGGAGCTTGAAATCTAATAACTTTAACACTTTTTATTTGACTCTCTTACGAGTATCCGACAATGATTTCATAGTTAATCCCAAAATATTATCGAGTAAAACAATCCACCTTTTAGGAGAACTTAAAAATAAGGCATATATGTGTTCCAAAACTCAAAAAATGAAACAAATTTAACACAAGAATGTGTCATATCACTACGAGTAAGATTAAGATTATGACAAGCATATGACATATATAATGATCTTAGATTTATTTCAAGTAATCACTTTTGAACCCCTTGATGTTTTCCCTTTATATTAGAACTATTTTCATATCCTTGACCCCTCATATTATAGACATTAAGATTAAGCGACTTAAATGCATTCAATAATTTATTGAAAAGTCTCAATCTAGATGTGCCATCTACCTTCAAGAATTCTAAAGAGTAATACTATATTTTAATTTTTTTATTTGACATATTCACACATTGTATTAACATACTCATTTATTCTTGATGACTCAAATATGGGGTACAATCAAGAATATTAGAAAAGTAGTTCACCCCTTTAATGATCCTTATGATATAACTTCTAACACTATAGGCCAAAAGAGAAATCAACTCATTTCAAATTTTATGACTAATAATTTTGAATGCATCTAACATGATCTTGCATTATTATATCAAATTCAACAATCATTTTAATCAATCCCAAAAAATTACCATTACTATCTTGGTAAAGTTTCTCATTGGATTCTTGAAAAGCCAAATTATATTTAGCAAGACATTTCACAATAGAAACTATTATTATCAAATCTTATCTCCAACGTGCTTTCTCCTTTATAATTTATTACTAAAAACCTTTATCAATTTTTTTAATTTTTGCTCAGTCTTACCCTTAATTCATTCCAAGTCTTCATGTTAGTTATATGCTCAACATTATTCTCATATTCTTTGAATCTCTCACTAAGACGCTTCCAATATCTATATTCATATAATTTGCTAATGCACTTTATTTGCTATTAGATTTACTAGGGATGGCAATTCTGGCCTGGCCCGTTTTTGGCCCGAGTTTGGTGGGCCGTGGGCGGGCCACCGGCTGACCATGGTCAGCCCGTGGCCTAACAAAACGGCGTCGTTTTGTATTTTTTTAATTTAAAAAATATGGACGGACCTGGTTTGGCCCGGCCCACGGCCCGCCTTGATTGAGGCCGGGCTGGGCAGGGCTGAGGGTGGCCCGGGCCCCATTGCCATGTCTAATTTAAACAACTTACAACAAAAACAATATATATTTAGCAAACCAACCATTTTCTATCACTAATCTCTCCATTACTCAATTTTGTAAAATAATAAAAATATGAAAATGTTGAGAGATATTGTCTAAAGAAAACACAAGATTTAATTCTTTTATAGCCCTTTTTTAATTGAAATTTCCCTTACTTTATTATCATGATTATCCTAATTTCTAGTATCATAAATATACAATATTGAGATTAGTTGTTCATTTTCCCTTAAATTTTCTAAATTGGATGGATTTTGGACATGATCGTGCTCACTCAAATTACTAATATTCTTATGAATATGAATCTCATCACTTAAATTTTCTTTATATTGTTCAAAATTATCTTCACTTAATTCATTAAGATTCTTATTAGAGGAGTCAATTCTTTTAATAAATTTATTAATTGCTTCTTTTTGGGATTCTATTAACTATTTTTACTTATTTTTTTCTTTTGTCACTTCTAGACAAATGTTTTTTAGGCAACGTCATATAAACCAATTATAACATGATTGGACTAGGAACAAAAACAAAAGCACCAGTATAGAATTGGAAGAAGTATGCAAGCACAACAGAATACCAATAGGTTGACAATATATCACAAAGATATATCAATAGTATTATATCTATGACTGAAAAAACTAACGAGAAAAATTTAATATCCTATATTAAAAATGAAAAAATAAAGAACAAAAATTTATGATAAAAGCTATCATATTCAAAATCTAATTTCAATGTTTCAAATAATTTTTAAACATCAAAAACTAATAGTGATTCAACTTTTCATCAAAGAGAGCAAATATTTAAATTACAATTGATCTAATCATGATAATGGTAATAGTTCAAAGAAAAAGAGAAACCAATTCTCTTTTTGACAATAGATATATGTGGAGAAGTTATAATAATCTTATCAAAAATAAATCTTTTAAAATAAACATGATAAGTTGGAGTACAGTTGAATTACAATGTATCTATTGTAAAAAAGAGAATTAAATATTAAATAATTTTAAAATTAATTGAGTAAATAATTTCATTTTAATTTTTATATCATTTTTATTAATAATATTTTTAAATTTTATTAAAATTAATAATTAAATAAATAATATAATATAATATAATCAATTTTTAAATCTCAGGTTATGATAGTTACTGGATAAAAAATTAAATTTTTTATGCTAATTCTCAAAAAAACTAAAGTTTTTAAGCTTTATGTATTTAAAAAATTCATTGCAAATATTGTTTTTGTTACCGTCAAAGTTATCTCACCCATTAAACAAGCATTCGTGAAAATTTTATAAATGATTTAGTGAATTGATTACGAAGATTATTGTATTTTTTGCATTATCCTAATGCCACATAAACTTTTTTTCTTAATTGGTGTCGGCACATAAACTTTTTTTCTTAATTGGTGTCGGTTAAGCTGCTAATTGGTGTAGGACTTATGCATATTTTCTTAAACAAAATTTTGATTTTCATTTTTTGAATAAAAATTATAAATCAATAAGTAATAAAATTATTCCTATTTGTATTATTAAAAATTAGATCTATGTCAAATTTTAAAAGGATAAGAACACAGAACTTTTTATAATAAATATTTTGAGTCAAGAATATGATAATTTATTAGTTATAAAACTTAATTAATAAAACGTTCATAATTTATATTTAATTTTGACTTAAATAATATTTTTCTACAAAACTTTGAATTTTTGGTGTTCAAATAATTTCCTAGGATAAAATTATGAGTAAGAATAAAGCTCTCTAATTTACGTTGTCCAAGTTAAAATAAACTCCTTAATAGTAATTATGATTAAGTACTCTGATTGAATAATTAACACATGAAAAGAAAACAAAAATAATCAACAAATGTGTAGTAGGAGTAACATTGTCAGAGGAGCAAGAGTAACATTAAATGGAAATAATATGTAAAGGAAAAAAAGAAATCTAAGAGGATTCAAATTTGTTTAACAAAACATATAATCATGTCTATAGAAACACTTTTAATTGTCAGATGAGACAAATTAATTCTAATGTATTCAAGTATTCAATAAGTTGACAAATACAAAGAAAAACTAGAAACTTTACCTTTAAATTATCATTCATAAGTTAGAACTCAAAAAATCTTTTGTTGCCAACTCTTAAGTTAAAGTATTCTAGATTCATATGCTGATGGAAATAAAAAAGTTAGAGGGCAAGAACTACAACTAAATGCCTAAAAAAAGTTATAAATAGATAAACATAAAAAGTTAATGTTTAAATTTGGAAGTTAAAAATTTAAGCTTCCTTTCCCAACAAGACTCTCGTCGAAAGAATTTAAATCTCTCTAACACTTACAGGGCGTTTGGTTCACCTACAAGAATAGATAAGGAATGGAAAGATGATTCTTTAGGAATATAATAGATGAGGAATAGAATATAATGGCCTTGTTTAGTTAACCACCAATAAGCCATTTTTTCAGTTATTCCCTAAGATTATATATTCTATATGTTTTCTTTAACCAAATAAGGGAATAACCTATTACCAAGAATATATCATGAATAGAATGATGATTCCAGTCAACCAAATACCCCATTAAAGTCTCTCCCACTTCTCTAACACAACCACTAATTAAGTTTTTATATAGGAGTGGGTCTGAACTGGTGTCCTTTTGCTGTTACCCACGATCAGGCTTGATACATCCTCTATTATATCCTTTTTGTATTTCAAAGACACATTATCAAATTATTATTATTATTATTATTAGACATAATTATTGATTGGCAGAACTCTATTCCCTATTATTTGCACATTCAGTTCATTTTTATATGATTTATTTCTTAATTGGCGCTACTAACTTTAAGGCCTTGAGGTGAATCGGTCCCTTATTTCTTACAGTAGGGACTACCCCAATAACTTCATAATTATTGGGGCAGTCCCTACTGAACACCAAACCATCCACTGTAAAGACGATTTTCAGTGTTGGTTATCTAATTACAGAAGCAACCCCATAGGCTTTCGCTTTCGCATCTCTCTAAAATTGCAGTCATCGTAAAATCTTGGTTTATTTAATCATCCAGGACTCCCAAGTACACAAATTATCTATAAATAGAAATAAATAATTGAGGACTTATTATCCAACAGTATAACATGACTTCTATACCTATGTCAACCAACAGCCCAAGGCATATCTTTATGATCTTATCTATCTATATTCATAATAAATTTTTGAATAAAAAAAATGAAGTTGAAACGAGTTAAAAAAAGAATTCATATTTCTAGACATAAGAAATACGAGACACAATGTTAATGTAGTGAGGAAAGGTGAACAATTAGGACAATCTAGGGCTTCTTTTTAAACAATAAATGATGGGAACTCCATGTCCATCCTCGTCAAAGAATGTTGTTAATGCAAGCCTAGTTTTACAACTAATAATATTAACTATGAAATTCTGTCACTGTAAAAAAAATGGATGTTTAGCAACAAAAATTACCAATGCAATGTGAAGGTTTTTTGTCAGCAAGCGAATTTGCCGATAAAAATTACCGATCGCATGAGTCGTCGAAGAAATGGACGTCGGTAATCTTTAAAAATGGAATAGAAATATTTCGTCGGTAATTTATTAATGAACAATTTTTTTTGTCGCTAAATATAGCAATGGAATTTTTAAGTCTGTCAATAATTCTACCGACGGAATATTTCTATATCGTCGGTATATATTATCGACTAACAAAGTATTGAAAATTCATTGGAACATTTAGCAACTGTAAGTTGTGTTCTTTCTGTAAATTTAGCAACGGATATTGTGTGTGCATCGGTAAATTTAGCGATAGTCAAGTTGTTGAAATTTCGTCTGAAAATTTAGCGACGGTAAGTTTTTTGTCAGTA
This sequence comes from Erythroxylum baracoense, assembly GCA_025629805.1. Taxonomy (NCBI): domain Eukaryota; kingdom Viridiplantae; phylum Streptophyta; class Magnoliopsida; order Malpighiales; family Erythroxylaceae; genus Erythroxylum; species Erythroxylum baracoense. The sequence continues at coordinate 14,573,554 of JAOTAY010000002.1, forward strand.
AATTATTTACTGACAAAATGTTCTTATCCTGTTAGTAAATTTAATATTAAATTTACCAAAGAATATGATAATTTTGTCGATAAATGCATCAATATTTTTTTTCATTTTTCATACATTTAAGTTGTAAATTTAATTTTGATTGGTAATCTTATGATCGATATTTAATTTCTACAGTTATCTGGTGATAATATATTGAATTTTTTCTACATTTAATTTATCTAAACAGTAAGTTGAATGATAATATAAAGTAAAAAATATTTTAATTGATAATAAAAAATTATTATCTACAACAATAAATATGTAATTCATACAAAATGACGAGATTAGCAAAACTAAGCTATGTAGTTGGTGAAGGCGAATGGTCTGAATAGTGTGATAAGGTGTTATCCCTCCCCTTCAACTCATCCATCTCATTACAGAGCTGGGCTATGTACTCCATCGACTGTTGCAACTGAGTTGCCAGCATCTGTATTGTGCTCTCAAGCTGAACGACTCTCTTATTGGATGCTGACCTCCTACTAGATGTAGCTTTACTAGAAATGGAGGGTTGCGAATAGGATGTTTTCGCAAATGAAATTAAGTCGAAGATCCTTCCATGACGATCCCTACCACCCACTACATCAAGATATGCCTGGCTCTCATCAACAATTTCAGAGTGCTGAGACTGTCGTTGAATGCTTTCTTATATTTGGTCCTATCAGGAGGCAATGATTATGTTAATAAGTGATAATTATTAAGAATTAATAGTGTGGGTGTACAAAAAGAGTTGACGGGGTGTAAGCTTCCTGCCCATAGACTTTTCCTGCATCAGAATAAAATGTTATAAGTGAACTATAATTTTAAAATATTTCAGCAGAGTTTTCTCTATTTTTATGATATTTACCCCCTGTTGAACAAAGAAAGTAACTAAAAAACACAACAATATATGGCACCAAACATTTATAAAGCTATCATTTTCCATTATACACATATATTTTCTTTCCAATATTCACACATCAAATTAAATTGAAATACATCAAAGTAAAAAAATCAGAATATAAATGTAAACTGTAGATATTTACAAGTTTATCTGCATGCTCCTGATCGGTAATAAATCCTCCAATGTATACGGGAATACTCTCTCCTCCCGATCCTCTATATCTGTTGGTAGAATTGCGCTCTGAAATGGACATTGCGTCAGGTGATGTCCATTACTGCTGCCAACTACTAATATTTCTTAAGATATATATGGAGGTCGTATACCAATCTTGTGTAGGGCACTAAGAAAGTCTCTATAACGTATAAGAATTTGCCTCTCCTATGCTTTATAAATTACCACGTCAAATTTGGAATTCGAAAAAAACTCTTTCTAAAAAAAACATACTACAAGTACTTATAATCTACAATATTTATCTAATTAATGTATAGAATTAATAAGATAAAAATAAAAAAACATTATATTTATCTAATTAATGTATAGAATTAATAAGATAAAATAAAAAAGAATATTTTTTTTACCTTAAACTGTTGATAATAAAAATCCTTTATCGCTTGAGAGACATTCTTCCATATATAACCCTTAAGATCAATCTTCTCCTTGAACTTGGATATCATGTTTCTTGATCACGTTCTAGACGGAACTAACCTAATATATAAGAAATTTTAGATCATTTTCAAATTAAAACCTATAACTTCAGTATAAACCTATGATGTTATCAAGCATGTATTTTCACTCATAGATTATTGACTATTGTGATCTACGTTCTTCCATCTACTCCCTTGGCTCCAGGCTAGAGGTCACCTTCTTGATCCGTAATATTTATCCCTGATATCTCTGTTGGTATAGAAGTGGTGGATGGTGTAGGGTTGCTGGATAGTGTAGCAGTAGGTATAGAAGGTGATGCCTCATCTAGATGTATAGTAGCTGCAAGTACAACACCTAATTCTGTAGCAGTCACAGCATGTGATACTTCACCTGGAAAGTAACTGGCTCCAAATCGTGGTAACCTTAACCTTGGTGGCATCATATCTTGTTTTCTCTTTGGTGGCATATTTTTTAACCTGAATTTCACATATTATTGAATATTCCAGTAATAGAACAATATAAATTGAATAAATAACAATATATTGTTGATGCAATAGTAGATTTATCAATATAATATTCTATTACAAATACAAATTAATCACAATCATGATCACTTAATTGTAAATCAAAATCAAAATCTTCATCATCTTCTTTTTCTGAAGAATTAGAATCAAACTCAGGCTCCTCTTTAGATCTCTCGCCCTCCTCATCCTCTCCGGTAAAAATTTCAACATATTCATTATTTGGATTGTTCAAAAGTTCATTCTCATCATATGTAACATATGCATTTTATTTTATAAACACCTTTTTGGAACGCTTCACTTTCAATTCTCTTGTTTTCTCCTTTTCCATGTAATTCAAAAATATCTATAGGTTTTACTTAACAAATAGCCAACTAATATGACTTATCTCGTTGTAAACTAGGAAAAGGGACATAATACACTTGAATCGCTTACATCACCAACATGAAAGGTTCAAATTGTATAAATCTTCTTCCTTGGTTGATTTCAATTAGATTGTATTGGATGTGTACTTTTAAACCAACATTAGGAGTTAGATCAAACCAATTACATTTAAATATCACACTTCACTTTATTGACAATGCAGGGTATTCAATTTCAAGTATCTGAATAATTTTACCATAATAATCCATCAATTCTTCCTATATGCAAACCCTACTATTTACTGTTGCCATATTATGACCATAATATTCTGTATGAAATTTGTATTCATTAACGAAATACACCGGATATGATTTAACAGTTCACAAAGATCCTTTCGTAAGATCACATATGAACTTGTTCTCTATTGGATTTTCTGATGCCTACAAAAAAATTATCATATTAAATAATATAATGTCATTTGAACACTTTGATATGATAATTCAACTATTTTAAAAATTGTAAGTGAAACTTACATATTTCTCGAACCATCGAGGAAAGTGATTTCAACTTCTTTATTGATATTATCCTGTGTTTTTGCAGGCATTAGCTCGCGTAACCATTTTTCGTATAATCTAAAGGCATTATTATGTATTTTAGTTATAAACAATACTAACTTCAAAAACCCAAAAAATAATTTGAAAATCAACTTCAACTTACTGCATAAAAGGTTGAACCTCTTGACAACTTAATAAAATGTAACAATAAGCAGCCTCTATTTCTTCCTCTGTTAACATTCTTCTTATTGATCGTTCATATGTTCGTCTACAATATGTAAAAATGGATAAGTTACTATCAACATCACTCGTTCCTCCCCCATCGTCATTATAAGGAAATTTTTTTCTCTTGTGTGCACATGTGACTCAAAATAAAGTGAAAAATGTACTTGCTTCCTCCACTAAATAAGCATTACACATCGAACCTTCAACTCTAGCCTTGTTTTTGACATTTTTCTTCAAGTGATGCAAATACCTACATTACAAATAGCTATTGATATATAATTCTGCGATTAAAATATGTTATACTTGTTTTTGACATTTTTCTTCAAGTGATGCAAATACCTACATTACAAATAGCTATTGATATACAATTCTGTGATTAAAATACGCTATAACTCCAATTTATATATTTATGATTACCTCTCAAATGGATACATCCATCAATATTGAATTGGACCAGCAAGTTTAGTCTCATATGCTAAATGCACAGGTAGATGCTCCATACAATCAAAGAAGCTTGAAGGAAAAATCCCTTCTAATTTGCACAAGATTACTGGAACTTTCCTTTCTAGTTTTTCCCTTTCAACCAACTTTATTTCAAATGATGTTAAGCTTTTGAAAAATAAATTTAATTATATTATAGCTTCCCAAACCTTATTGGTAACAACTCCCAAAATACAGCTGGAATTAGCTTTTGCATAAACACATGATAATAATGACTTTTCATCCTAAATAATTTGTTCTTTCTTATGTCCACACACCTTGCCAAGTTTGAAACATATCCATCGGGAAACTTTAGACTTTTCAACCATTCACACAAAATTTCCTCTTTTTTAAAAAAATTGTAACATGTTTTTGAATATTTACTGGTGAGAAGATATTTCTAATTCATTCCTTCTACAAAAAAGCTTCAAATAAGCTCATGATTTTGCATTGTTCTTTGTCCTCCCTTCACTATTCATTATAGTATTTAATAAATTGTCAAAACTATTTTTTTCAATATGCATCACATCTAGATTATAACATATCAAATTTGTTTTCCAATATGGGAAATCCTAAAAGATTCTTCATTTTCTCCAACACAAGTTTTACTAATGCTTATATTAACTTCATCAGCTTCAAGTTCTGTAACTTCAACAACCCTAATTCATCAAACTCCTACAATATCTCTTCACCATCTTTGAGAGGGGGAGGCTTGTACCATCATATTCTTAATGAAATTTTGTTTATTGCATCCAAATGGATGATTTAGAGGAAGAAATTTTCTGTAGTTGTCAAACCAAGATGTTTTGACCCCATTTGGAAGATAAAACCCATAAAAATCATTACCACAATAAGGACAAGCCAATTTCCCTCCTATGCTCCTCCTATGCTCCATCTAGACAACATAGCATACGTTGAAAAATCAGTAATAGTCTACATCAAAGCTACTCTCATCACAAAATTTTGTTTAAGGGACATATCATATGTCTCCATACTATATTGCCAAAGATGATGCAATTCAAATGCTAATGGTTATAAGAATACATAAATTTTATGCTTTGAATTTCTAGGCCCTGGCACATTCATTGTAAAGAACATATATGTCTCATTCATACACATCTATGGAGTAAAATTATAAAGAGTAATTATGATTAGCCATGATGAATATTGTTGCCCAAATTGACCAAAAGGTTGGAATTCATCCATCGACAATCCCAACCTAACACATTTTCAACTACAAACTCGTAATGGATGTTATTGAAATGTTTCCATGCTAGTGCATCCAATGGATGACTCATTATTCTATCTTCCTATTCATGTTCATTATGTCATCTCATGTGAGATGTAATAACATCAGAGGCGTATAGTCTTTGAAGTCTCTGAGTTAGCAGGAAATAATACATTTGCTTTCAAGGTACTAATTTCTATTTCATATTGTGCTTTCCAGGTTTGAACTTAGATTAACCACAAAATTTATACTCTTGTAATTCCACATCATCTCCCAAAAACAAAATACATCGCAATTTGCAACAAGCAATTTTTTCAACTGACAAACTAAGACCCGTAATAAGTTTCTTTGTATTGTAAAAGTTATCAACCATTGTATGATTAGGAGGAAATGATTCATTATACCAACCAAGAATTTTATCAAAACTTCGATCAAAGATATGCCCTTCAGATTTTATGTTCAATATTTGAGCAATTAAAGACAATTGAGTCATTGTCTCATAATTTGGCCATAATTATTGGTCAGCTGATTGTAGTAAGTCAAAAAAATTGTTTTACATATGGGATTGGTTCTTCTTGAAGATTTTTTATATTTTCCTAAAAGGTATAACTGGCTACATCATAAACCATTTCGATGTAAGGATTTTTAGTTATACCCACATTATTTCTTTTGAATCCACCCCTTCAAACTCATCCACATTTATTGACGAGTGTACTTTATTACCCCTTAAGGTGCTACAAATCAATGGCTTCTCATATCGTGTCCACTCAAAATAATTTGGAATAAACTTTTTTTTAACAAATGGAGATTCACTTCATCAATAGGTAGAAAAAGAATATGTTTGTTCTTTTTATATGGAAATCTGATCTTTGGCCCATCTGTATATATAGGATGAGAACATACATAATGAATAAAAGCTTCAACTCCCTCAATAAAATCAGGATTAATGAAGCCATCAGGTTTTAATCGTCTATACATCCAAGATCCATCAAAATTATTCATTTATACAAAACTGATATTTAAAAAAGTGATTTCATAGTTAGTATCCTTCATTTCCCCTAAGTTTATAGAACATTTAATCTTTACTTTACACAACATCCCTAAGTTTTTACAAGTCTCTGACCATTTCCCCTCCAAATTGAAACCAACCTATCCCACCATATGAGTTCATAATTAGAAAACTCAATCACAACCAATTCAACCTTAGTGGTTGGACAATCACCACATTCTAACTCATAATAACCTTACAAATGAACTGTAATTCATACATCTAGCCATCAATTATTCTAACAATATTCCAAATATGAACAGAAGTTAGACCACTTAATTGATAGAAGTGATGTTAAGAAGTAAAAGAAAGTACATACATGTATTAAATCCAACACTACATCGGGCAATCACAATGAAGTTCAAGTATTCATATTTGAATTAATCACCTACAAGTTCATTTCCAAAGTTTGAATTTAAACAAGCACTATGAGACGTGGGTTGTTACACCATATGAATCGAGAAAGCAAGTTCTGGCTGTGACTCCTAGGCTCGTGAAAATTTTCACCAATAAGCATCATGGGAGCTGTATCACAGGTTTCTAGCCTATATACCATCCTGGTTTATTATGCAAAGAATTGTCATGTCTGTTAAACCTATGAATATAATACGTTAATACTAGGTTTGAACTAATCACAATGAAGTTCAAGTATTCATGTTTAAAATAATCAACCACAAGTTCATTTCCAAAGTGTGAATTTAAACAAGCACTATTGTACGTGGCATTGTTACACCATATCAATCGAGAAAGCAAGTTCTCACTGTAACTCCTAGACTCATGAAATTTTTCACTGATAAGCCTTATGGGAGCTGCATCATGGGTTTCTAACCTATATACCATCCTAAAGGTTTATTATGCAAAGAACTGTCATGAATTTCTTATAAGTTTCATCTAAGGGGTTTTTTATGCAAAGAAAAAAATTATGTTTCATTATTATGCATTGGATCATCCATAAAATCTCAAACTCATTCTATATACAGTAAATACCTATGTAATCCATACATCAACTCATCAATGATTCTAACAAAACTTAAACATAAATACTTAGACTATTAAAGAAGAACAAAAAACTCATCACTGATTATAAGAATATTTTAAACAACATAAAATCAATACCTCCTTTGCATTCAACAAAACCTAAACACAAATACTCGTTCTATTAAAGCATCACATATAGTAGACATTAGTTGGAAGACTTACTTGGATGGATGGACAACCACAGACTACAAAGAGGAAGGATGAGCGATGCTCTTCAACACAAAATAGGTCCTATGAAAAAGAAAATTTCATATTTAATATAATACACTTGTTCAATAGTTTTTTATTTATATCTATTCTATACAACGTCAAATTTCACTATAAGCATTAACACTTGAAACTTTAACAATCAAATATCAGTATAATGTCAACAAAAGCATGTGATATATACCAACATGAGCAGAACACTCCCAACACTTTAACATAATCGTAATAGAACTTTCATACATTCATGTATTTTTCATATCGTAGATATAAACATCAAGTCTTTAAAGGAAAAAATAACTATAACGCTTTTGATTCTTTGGATATGAAATTCATCTTAAGCTTTTTACAAACTCTTGGGCTCCTTGCTGAATTTGTTGGTTAGATAGAACAATGGATAATTATAGTTTCCTATGACATTCTAATCAATGAAGAGCCATCGATATTATACCATTTGGTGATTACTTATAGAGAATCTACCATATATAATGCATGATATCTCAATTGAATCATTAATTGATCATACGTAAGTATTCTATGATTTCGTGAATTGTTATCCTTTTGCTTGGACTCTACCATCTACAGTTATGTAGGGATTCTAAGATCCATCTATAATGTCACAACATATAAATCTTATAAGTGTAAGTACATATAATTAAAATAAGACTCCACAGAATTCCAAGTCAAGTTTTGTATAATTATCACCATTATCATATATATCATATCAAAACATTCATGTCTCATATTCATCAAATTTCTTAAATCATGAACATTTAAAATCCATTTCCCATATTTTACACTCATTTTTTGCTCAAATCAAGTTCAATATTTATACATACATATTACTCAACGACAAAACTTCTACAATCTTAACATATTTAAAAAGCAACCTAATTTATTGATTTTATTCAAACTCATATAAAAAAGTATAAATATGAACCTACTATAACAAATGATCTAGGATGTCATTCCTTGTACCACAATTCTAACACACAACACATGTAAATTCCATAGTTTTTTTATTCATCAATAGGCATACATACTTAGCTTAAAGTGTTATTCAATCTCTATAATTCAACTCAATAACAATGTATAATAAGAGTTTCTCACCTAAGGTAGAATTGTTTTTATCTTAATATTGGTAGAATTCAGGAAACACTTCAACTCCTTACATTTAAAAAAGAAAAAAGAAAGGTTAGACATATAAATAGGAAGGTGTAAAATCATGAAACAAACAACTACAACCTATCTATATACAATACTTAATTCATTAACTTCATAAAAATATTAAGTGCATTAGTAAGACCAAATAAAGTAGTTAATTAGTCATATAAATCCTTAGATTCATTGTTTTAAATTATACAAGCATTTGTCCTAATTGTAGTAATTATACAAATTAAAAAAGTAGCATTGTAGTAATTATACAAGCACTCCCATAATTCATATGTAATCTATTTATACTTAAAATAAACTAAAACATTCATTAGAAATAAAAACTAACCATTTAATGGCTAAGACAGTAGCATTGGTCAATTAATTCTATTACAAACTTGCGATACATGTTATTAAAAGGTCAATATGAGGAAACACAAAGGAATAAAGTGTATTAAACCTTGAATCATTTAAAAAATACACAAAATTAAAATATACCATGAAATATTAACAAAGGCATAAATACTAATAAACTAAATATACGTTATAATCTAAAAAGGAAATAATTATGACCAATAGAAAGAGGAGAAGCCAACAATCTTACTTGCCAAAGAAAACTGATGTTCTTAATCTTAGGAAGCTTTTTCCGTCACCTTAAAATTTTTCTACAGAAATGAATTCAATTATCAAAAACCAAGAACATCAATTGAAATAACAAAGTAACTTTTAGAGGGAAGAATAATAATAACTCTAACCTTTTAGATAGGCAAATGAAATGATACATTTTCAAACAAGGTGGCTTTTCTAAGTTAGAGACTAAATTATATGGATTAAGTTATTATTTGAATGTTTGTTAGATTAAATTAAATTGATTAAGAATTGAATGCAAGTATTTGAATGCCTTTCTAGTTGATGAATAATGCAATTGAGTAGATGATGGATAACCTTGATTTCTCTAATATATTTTTTTCATTTCCTTAAAATTGTCACCTATTTAAGTTAAGAGTGATTGAAATTGATGTACTTGAGGACGAGCAAAAGCGTAAGCATGGGAATATTTTATGTGCATGAAAATGAACATGTTTTTAAAAATATTTTGTTTCATTTTCGTATCAAATTACCTTATTTTATTTAGATTTATTTTCACATAATTATAATAAATTAACTATAGGGTGAAATTATTCAAGAATTAGAGGCTATTTAAAGCAAAAATATGAAGAAAATTATAATTCTTGAAGGAACATGGATTGACCTAGATGTTCCTATTTATGCCTATGTGCCAACTCATGTCTTATATGGATTAAGTAAAATAAGAGACATGACCTAGAATAGGGGCTGAAGAGAGATTGTTGTGAAATTAAAGAATTTTATTGTGTAATAGGTCCTGGGCTATAGTTATGCTAAAAATTGTATGCTACAAGAGAAATAATATGATCCATAATATAAGGACACAATTGTGGTAAAAATTATACATTAATTTCAAAAGAAATAAGAAGATTCATAGCCTAGGGACACGAGCATGCCAAAGACTTTATCTCTTCCATAAAAGGCATAGATAGATCCATGACATAAGACATGTGTCGAAGGGTATGTAAACATATATAAATGTCAAATATCCTAATTTTTAGACAACTTTTAGAGATTATTGTTTAGAGGGAGTGATCAAATATATCAATTTGGTTTTTAGAGATACAAATAAAAACCAATAACATACTTTAACAAGAAGATAAAAGAAGATTGTGATACAATGTGGCATCACTTCACATCACTTCCTTTATATTTAAAAAGAACTCATATTAGAAATCATACACAATTATACAAAAAAATTTTGATTAAATAAATACATGATTATTAACAAATAGATATACCTTTTTTCATCAAATATTTCTTCAAGTAAACTTTTAAAATGATGAATAACCACATATGTGTTTACATTATCTATGTATATCATAATATAACAAATAAAATATACAATCATATGGAGATAATTATTGAAGTCATAAAAGTAGTTCAATATATACCAACTATTGACATATATCAACACTCTTCACATACATCAACACTTCTTAAGTTACTAGATGAAATCAATTGTGATAAAAATTCATTATTTAACAAGTAGTATAAAAAGCAGACTTAGAAGCAATTGTAAGCATTGGGATAACTAAGAAATCTCATGCAATTATCTACATAATCAAATATTAAAGTATATTTAACTTCTACCATATTAATACATAAAAATGCTCATTAATTCGTTTCAAAGATATCACCTTCCATATAATGGTCCAATTTCATTGTATTATATGAAATCCTTCCATATAATTGTTAATTTTCCTTTTCAAGTCTTGTGTAACTATTCAAGGCATTTTCTTTAGATTCCAAGGAATTAACCAAGTCTCACCAACATCCCTAAGAGACATTTCATCGAACAATTTGAAGGCAACCCAAATTCATCTCTAACTAATAATAAAATCACTACATGTTTCCATTATTTGCCAAAAAACACATTCAAATAACAAATAAACCAACAAAATTAGGTAAAAATGCATAATACCCAGAATCCATGAAAACCCAC
>JAOTAY010000002.1:14584602-14607108 GCA_025629805.1 Erythroxylum baracoense
ACACAAGATCCTTTTGCAAGGCAAGTGTAGAGCATACTTGTCTCTGCAATCCTTAACAAAGGAATTGAACTATTTCAGGAAGGATGGAAGTGTTTAGAAGAGATATGCGAAGAAAGAATTCTTCATTTTCTGATAAGATGTACACACTCTAACTAGAATTGAACCTGCTTACAATGAAAGACGAACCAAGTACCTTACGAGCAGCAGTAAGATATTAAGCGAGAAGTAGAATTACTTCAAGGGGTACGCAGGTTACTGAAAGGAATCAGTACTTTCAGAAGCCCTGCCTTGAAATGGATTGCTTTCTAAATAATTGACAAAGAAAGATCGCCCATTCTGATGACACAAAAAGCTTGGAACTTCCAAGATCATTAGATCAGATGCTTCAGAAGAAAACTGAACGATAGAAATGTTTTCCAAAATTCCAAGTGCTCCAGACCCCAGTGTGGAATCATATTCTGATCATTTCGTTGTACATAAAACCTGAAGCAGGCCAAGAGATTTAACCTCAAATTGCAAACAATATTGCAACCCTGTTTGATCAAATTAGGAACGAATATTTATATGAGCATGGTTATAAACATGGTGGAACCTGGCTTAGATACTGATGGTTTAGATGAATTAAGCAATATGAATTTGAATAAGTTATTCTCTGCAAGTTGTTGATCAGCTTTCTCCATTGGTTCAGGGCCTCAACCTCAACTGTCTCCTGCTCCACTTGTCCCAATTGATTTCTTAGATTCAATTTTTAGCACATTCTTTAAAAATTTTCCAAAAGTAGACTCATAACGTTCTTAGCAGTCTTCCTAATGCCATTAAGAAACGTAGTCCACTGGTTAGGAGGCAGTAGTGGTCCTAAAGTCCAATGCATAGTGATGAATTAATTATCTAACGTTATTGTATGTCACGCTCAACGATGAATTAATTATCTAACGTTATTGATGTCACTCTCAACATTTTGCACTATATAAGCACCTTTATACGATGGCAGTGAAAATGCAAACCATCTTATACGTACGTAATAGCCAGTTTGCTTCAGTATACCTGTACTCGTACTGATCATGGCGGATGGAAACTTTAAAGCACCAATTCAGGTCATAATCGAGCCTTCAACAAACAGCTGTCAGCGAGAAGATAGCCAAAGTGACTTTGCCAAACCATCCCAATCTTCTATCTTACTAACTAGGATTCATGCTGGCTATTTCAGTATCAGCCTTTCTCTTAGTGCCCAAGCTTTACTATGGAAGATTCTAAGCGAGCCAAACAATGACTCACAAGATGTCTGGCACTTATTTCGCATGCTTCCTTCGACTGCTTTTCTTTTGCTGTGGTGGCTTGCGCTTTTGTTACAAACCTCCCTCTGTATTTTCTACGTTCTCAAGTGTTTGTTTCACTACAAAATGGTGAAGGCAGAGTTCTTCCACTATGTAGGAGTAAACTATCTTTATGCTCCTTGGATTTCGTGGCTTTTCTTGCTTCAATCATCTCCAATTATTGGGTCGAAGACCGTTTCATATGTTGTTCTTTGTTGTCTCTTTGCTGTTCCTGTTCTGATGCTTGATGTGAAGCTCTATGGGCAGTGGTTTACTACAGAGAGGAGGTTTTTATCCAAATTTGGTAATCCAACTAGCCAAATTTCTGTGATAGCCAACTTGGTGGTCGCAAGAGCAGCAGCCCAAGAAGGGTGGACAGAAAGCGCAGTTTGCATGTTCTCACTTGGCATGGTTCACTATTTGGTACTCTTTGTCACACTTTATCAGCGTTTATCTGGTGGCAATAGCTTTCCTTCACTGCTGAGGCCTACGTTTTTCTTGTTCTTTGCTGCACCCAGCATGGCAAGTTTAGCTTGGAAATCCATCTCAGGAGTCTTTGATACCTCATCAAAGATGCTATTCTTTCTCTCTTTGTTCCTCTTCATGTCCCTGGTAAGTCATTAGTTGCAATGGAAATTGCTACTATGTGTTTAGTCGATTCTCCGATATAAATGGAAGAAAGAGTAACATTGACCTTGCCTTATCAGAAAAATTGAAGGCTTTAATGGTAACAAAGCAAAAAGGTCCAAAATTCTTATATGCAATGTAGGAAACCACAACAAAACGATTTAGCTAGAACTAAGCTGACATCTATATTTGCCATTTTGTGTGTCCTATATAACAGGCTTGTAGGCCAGCTTTTTTCAAGAAATCTATGAGAAAATTTAACGTTGCATGGTGGGCTTACTCCTTCACACTAACGTTGCTTGCTCTGGCTTCTGCTGAATATGCAAAGGAAGTTAAAGGTCATATAGCTTCCAGATTAATGCTCATGTTATCTGCAATCTCAGTTGTTGTATTCCTTGGCTTGATGTTGCTCACAGCATTCAGCGCTGATAGACTTCATTGTCATAATGACCCTGTATTCATTTCTGCCTATATTTTAGGAACAAGGACTTGATATATGTAGCAAGTGGTATATGGCTAGATGCCAGCCAGAACTCTTACTAAAAAATGCTAGTGATTTTTCTTTCAGGTGTTGAGTAATTTTTAAGTCGACCATTGTTGCCATCGCTGTGCAAATGTTCATAATACTAATCTCTGTAAGATAAGATAAAAATGTCAGATTAATTTAAGGTGACCTATGTAATATATAATGGATTGATTTTAATTAAGAACCCAATATAATAGTTAATGGGTTTACATATGATTGTTAAAGGGTTTTCAGGGAAAAAAAAATCAAATGGGACTAATCTTAAACCCTTTCCCTCTCCCTTTAAATGTTGTAGAAACAGTTTCAGGTTTACAAAAAAACTGAAACATTATAGCCTCTTCAAACCATGGGAAACACAAGCATCATAAGAAAGGAAGAGAGGGAATAAATTATCATCAAGAACATTGATAAACTATGAATTCAGGTTTATCTTTATGTTGTTCTACGATCCATGAAAGTATTTCACAAAAGAAAACGCAAAAGTTGTGAAAATGTTCATAATACTAAGATCTGCAAGATAAGATAAAAAACAAAACAAAACAAAACAAAATATCTGCAAGATAAGATCAAAAGAAAACGCAAAAGTATGAATACCATGCCACCGACCAAGTCCGAACGACTCAAATAGAAAGTGAGTACAAAACGGGGCCCATTCTGTTCCACCATTAAACACTCGAGCCTATTTTGTTTCCTTCTCCCCTCAGATGTTTGTCAAATTTTCTACCCTCAACACAACAGATGATAATTTAACTGTAAGCAACAACCCCATCATGAAAAGCCTGTTAAATATAGTCAAGTTTAAAGGGAGATGAAAAGAACTGCTAAGAAAAGGGCTCAGTTTCCTATGTATTCTTCTTGCTGCTTGAGTCCAGTGCCTTCAACTGGTTTCGTAGGTTTTGGTTCTCCTCAAGTAAGCGATCATATTCAAGAAGGAAGCCTTCAGATTGGTTCTTTAGAGCAACGGCATTTGCTTCTGAAGCAGTAATTTGTTTTTCTTTTTCTTCCAGTTCAGATTCCATCTGTTTAACTTTTGATCGAAGTGTGATCAGCTCTTCTTCCAAGGCCTTGCTCTCTTCAACTTTACCATCCTCGAAAACTCGATTTTGTTTCTTTACAGCTTCCATGCTCTTCCTTCGAATACTGAGTTCTCTGATGTAATGGTGCATTCTGTCTATCATCAGCCCGAGGAAAAGAAAGGATCCTGCAAAAGTTCCTCAAATTTTCACAAACATTCAAGAGTCGATGAGTTCACTGGAAAACAGGGTGAAGTCCTCAGCTTTGTTATATGTCATAGGGGTTCTAGGGAAGAAAAGAAAGAAAACTTCAAGAAATTGAGAACAAATTTAGCACCAGAACTCTGTTTTGTAGCATATATGGTTGCAAATAAGAAGGCATTTGACTCAATTATCTATAAACCATGCTGATGCAAACAAGAGACAACTATACTTTTGCATCACCTTGCTCTAGGATTTGATCATTTTAACTTGAAAAAATCTAAAACAAGGTTAACAAGGTACATATATAGGAAAATCTCATATTGGGACGTCTATATTAGAAAATCAGTCAATGAAGAGAAAATCGTAGAGAAGTTTTACTCAGCAGATAGTGCTAAAAAGACTGGTCAAGGAAAAATGCCATGCTCTCACGTTTTAAATTACTTGATCTAAGATCAGGGACAGAGAAGGTTGTATAAGTAGGCCGTGTGGCTCAATGGGAGAGTGTGTCAAAAGACATTCTCCTGAACTAGAGTTCAAGATATGCTACAACCCTTTATTCTTTTCAACAAACACAAAAGGAGTAGAAGATTACTAATGACAGTAATATCCCTCCAAAATGTTGTTGTCCCAAGCAACATTCTAAAGTGTGGACTAACCTAATGAATACATTTTATCATAGAGAATGTTATTCATTTTTGGACAAAGAATAATTGAGATGAGAAAAGAAATATACAGAATAACATGCATCTCTCTGCACACAAAAGTTCCCAGTTCCAAAATGTTATGTTAACACCTATGGGCGGATACTTCAGGCCTCAAAGTTCAAGTCCTATATCACAATATGACCCCGGTGGCGTCTTAACTGACTTTCCCTGAATCAAAGAAGCGTTGCACTTTAGCGTTATTACCCTAAGTTATGCACAAAAAATTCAAATTCAAAATCAGAATCTAAATCCCTCTCTCCCCACTATAATGTGACAAATGATGATATCCAGGCTCCATTGACTTATTCATTAATAACCAGAGTCTTCAATCATCCAATCCCACAAAAGACGACACATTCTTCCCCAAGTCAGTGGCCGCATCGACAGGATCATGTTTCTGAGAATGAATACCAAGGGAACGAGGAACAATCTAATGCATTACGAATCGTAAATAATAAAGTGAATTCACAGAAGTTCGTCAACAAAACAGGACAAAGAACAGACGGATCACTAAACTACCCACCAAAATCTCACATTTGAAATGAATCCCAAAACTAAAAACACATCCCACTCCTCAAAAACACCAACAAATCCCTTCCTTGTTCGCAGCCAACGATTAACATAATCCCCACAGAGATCACACCTTTAAACTGAAGAATCGAAAGACAAAAGGAACAAAGAATTACCCATAAGAGTTGCCTCAAGGAGATGCTTGGCCATGAGGACCTGGTCCGTCGGACTGACAGCACCTTCGTCGATCGAACGCTTCTGGATCTTCATCATGCTATACACACTTGACATTAACACCACAAACACCGTTCCTCCTACCGTCTTCACTACGATTGGCCCCCGACCCCTTTTGGCCCGATCCATGCCCATTATCACAAGTTTCCTCAATGGGTTCTTGAAGATAAGCATCAATATGAAGGCCATCTCCGAGAATATTACTGTAAATAAGAGCTGTATCATCTTTATAAGAGAGAGAGAGGAACGACAACGCAGTGTCAAAGCTTGTAAAGATGACAACTTTTGGAAGTTGGAGGGCTTTGAGCTATTATATTTATAAATATACTACATAATAGTGACGAAATAGACGACTTAAAAGAGAGATCACAAGAGGGGTGGAAAAGAAGGGAAGGCTTCTTAATGAATTGTAAGAAATGAATGATTGATTTCCCATGTCTGGCTCCAAGTTAGGATCAGTTTTAACAATTTCTTAACCTTTGCCTCAGTTTTGTATATTAGCAATTAAGGCCTCACACTCTTCTTATATTTTGCAGAGTATTGGTCCTTCCGTGGAGCTATACTAGTCAAGTTCTCTTCCTCTTCTTTACCATTTATTCTTCTATTATGTGACCAGCTAATTAAATTGAAATCGTAAATCGTGACCGGAACAGGTCTATGTATGTGGCAAAAGTGAAACATTTGATGTCCATGCTCTTTCGAAGAGGAAATTGAGGATGACATGCAACTCCTATCAATCAGATATCACTGTCACATACCTTTTCTGGTAGCAGGTCCATGGAAATGGGCACGTCGTACACACTAATTTAAGAACGTTACATTGATTCTCTTGATATGGTTCTTTAGCCACCTTCTACTGTTATCTTCAGGCTTATGGTTTCATCCGTGTCGGCATTTCACTGTCACTTGTACAATCGAGAACCGAGTATTCCTCGTTTAGCATGATAACTTTTTGTGGGAGGTAGCTATAATAAGTTTACTCATGGCTCATTTACTAAAATAGAGAAGGAAACGAAAGAAGATTCCATTAGTAAATATCAGAAGATCTCCTAATCACTTGCTCTACGGTACAAAATTAAAGGAGATAATTAAAAGAGTCATTAACAAGTCCAGAAGTAGCCAGGCGAGGGGCTTTGTTTCTAAAGGCTAAGCAATCACTTTGTACCTCAAAAAGAGATGATTGAAATTGTTTAGCCATGATAACACTATCTAAAACACCAGGTGCTTTCTCACAAGAATTAATGCAAGTAAGATTGACGGAAGCATGTCATTCCAATCGCTAATTAATGACATCTCTCCAACCTGCACTCATCCTCTGAGCGTTCCGTATGGCATCGGATTTAATTTTCAACCCTCTTATCACTGCGTGGTTTTAATACACCATTGCATTGAAGGGCCCTCCTCTGTCAAGGTTTACCACCATGAATATTCCACGCCTCCCTTAGCAGACAAACACTTTGAAGTGAGCAGAGGAGTGAAATAAACAAAACAATTAAAAAAAATTTGTAACAATTTATAAATTACTTTGAAAGTAAAAATAAATATGGTTAATAATATAATCAATAATTATAAAATAAGTGTAAAAAGTGTTTTAAAAATTGGTATGTGACATGATTAAATTAGGGTCATTTATATAAGTGATACTGAAATATTTCTAATCTTTTCGAGTTTGTAATTTTGTAGTCTCAACTATCCAACCAATGTACTAACGAACGAGTCAATGTATACAAAATACAATATGTATAACCGAATTTAATACAAAAGAAATAAAATAATATAAAAATATAGAAAGGAGAAACAATTATAATTTTTATACTGGTTTGTTCTTTATTGATCTACATTTACATCTCAAATCTAACTGAGACTTACATATCTATTATTATATCCTTTCTTTAATGGGCTAAGAAAAAAATCATTATACATAACTTATTTTTGGGCTCATGATAAATCTTATACAACTTTAAGTGATTAGAAGTCTCTCTAACATAATCATAAGCATCACAATTGTAAAACAATTATAAGACTTCTTACAACAATTTTTCCTCACATTAGAACACTTAACTCAAGATATCATAGTTAGATTTTACTTATAACTCCTTTAATATTTCATTTTTCTCTTGCAATAAAGGATACTATTGAAACTAGTTCTTGGTGTTCTATTCTTTATACTAGACAACAATATGAGTGTTTGTATCTAAAATTGAAAATATCGTTTGATTAATCACATAACTTCTGTTAACAAATTGCACAACACAAAATTACTACATTGTTCAGTTAATCACGTAATTTAGGTCAACAAAATGTTGTTAATCAATATAAATCGTTTAAGCCAACAAGATTTTCTTCCCAAGAACATTCTTTGGTTTTTCTTGTATCACCCGATTCTTCCTTCCTTTGGCATCTTCTCAACTTGTTTATAAGCATGCAATCACATCTTGTAATCCATCAGGTAGCTTCATAAACTTTTTGGAGCTCCTTCCAGTTCCTTTAAGTTGCTTTTTATTCTTCAAGTCCTCAAAGATTCAAGTTTATTCATAATCTAAATAAATAATTCCACGCCTGAACATGTCTTTCTATAAAATTAAGGTACTTATCATACTCAAAGTACATTGACTAGTAGTTCAATATTTTTTAATAATTAAAGCCTTGAATATGACTCCCTTATTCAATATCTCTCTCTTTTTTATGACAACAAAATATTATGAAAACAAATCAAATTGAAATAGCTATGTGAATCATGGAAAATATCTCTCTAACTTTTGATAGTGTGTAGGCTTATGTAACTCCCCTTCAATCTAAGATTACAAGTTGCAACAAAAAAATTCTTAATATTTCACACCAACCATATTATTCTCCAATTAGTAACAAAGATGACATTTTCCAAGTTTAAGTACAAAGCTAAAGTTTATTATCCAAAGATTAATATATCAAATTTGAAAAAAATTAAACATAATCATGAATTCAAATATTAAATATCATCTAAATATTCATTACATAACTAAATATAAACATCTAAATATCCATGATATTAAAAACATAAACCAAATTGTACAATCCAAAATAACAACATAATTATAAAAATTATAAATTCAAATATTAATAAGTTTTCACAATCACTTCTCCCCCCTTTTGACATCATAAAAGTGATAAAAACTTGAAATAATTAGAAGCGAGTAAAAGGTGGAGGACAATGCCCTTTTATAAAAGATAAAATATAATCAAATTGACCACTTCACAATCAAATGTTATCTTTAAGTCTAATCATGCTTGCATCTAAATTCCCCTTAAGTGATTGAAATTCCTTGTCCATACAGCCTTGAAGTGATGTGAACTCCATGTGAGCTCAAATCAATCAGACAACTCTCTATCATTATAATGATCCTCAATAACTTCTTCCTCAGTAGTACTATCATTTGCACCATGCAATATGCTAAAGTTACCACCACCAATTGAAGAGCTACCAATATGAATCTCATTCGCACTACGCCATATGTTAAAGTTACCACGAATTGAATAGCTACCAATATGAGTCTTTCCTTATTAGGTATAAGAATGTTATGATACATGATATTGCAAAATCATAGTTGAAAGAGTTTCTTTAGTGAAAAATGATGGGTCTTATAGATTAAACTATTCGAAGATGGTGAATATAAAATTCTCAAATACTATGGATAGAATATACTGTATGGAATTAAAGTAGTAAAATTCCAAACACTCTGAAAGTGAGCTATCACAGTAAGAATTAGATGTCTAAAATTGAGTTTCTTCTTACCAATGATAATAGAGAAACTATTTATCATTATATTAAAGGTCACTTCTATGACTATCATATTGTTAACACATTAAATACAACCTAAATAGATATAATGACCTAGAATAGATATTTTGGATAAAAATGAAGTCACGACCTACTTTGTTAAGGAAGACAGAAAAAAATTAAAGAAAAAGGAATTAAAGAGTCTTACATCGAGAATGAAAGTTCAAAGCTTGATTACAAAATAGGAAAGGCGTTAGGCACCTTACTATGTCTGCTAAACAATTACCTAGGCTTTTAAGCAATTTCACATTTTAGGAAAGAAAGAAGGTAAGATGGATATAGTAAAAGTGTAAAAGTAATTTAACTATGTTTTTTTATTTTAAAGAAAGATCTGAGTTTGGTCGTAAGATGTATTTTGAAAGATTTAAGCAAATACGATGAAAAATGAGTAAAGGATTTTAAAGGAGAATTTAAATAGGTTGATATGGGATATGGAAATTTTTAATAAAAGGAAGTGATCCAAATGATGCATTGTGATTGATGGATTTTTTTGTAAAGACTATGATTATGTCAAGTGCAAAAGTTTAATAATATAAATTTTAAAATAAAATTTATTAAAATTATTAAAAGGAATTGATGAAATAAAAAGGTCTTAATGGGTCAAAGTTAAAGGAGTTATAATTAAAAGAAATTTTTAAATGAATTTAAAAAATAAAGAAATTAATAAACCTACTAGATCCAAAGTAGGCTTTTAGACCTAAAAGAGATGTTGGAAAGACGAAAGAAAATTATTAAGGCTTGCGCGTCCAAGTTAAGGCTTTCTAAAATCCTAATAGGCCCATAAAACTAAAGTTTTTATACTTTTACTAGTATTTAGATTGATATTTTAAAGAAAAAGGCTTTAACCTTTTCTAATTTTTTTAAAAACTAGATATGAGCTTTTTAATTTTTATTAATATTACCAATGTCTTTTTAAAGTTTATTTTGATTAATTTATTCTCATTCTTTGCGCATCCTTTGTATTGGACTAAACAATCCTATATCAAAATATAAATAGAAAATAAAGGTCTCAAATTTTATTGATTTTAGAACTTAAAGTTTTTTTAATTGAAGGTATTTACACTAAAAAGCATAGTCTAATTTAATTTCAAAATGACCATTTAGGCTTGGGCTCATTGAAACTGTTAGAGAGCCATGAGTCCATGCATCACATACATGGTAAGGCAGCGAAAGTGTCAGAATCAAAATTTCAATCCCACGACATCCTCAGAAAATCCGGAATCCATGTGCATGTAAGAATAGATTATAAGAACATGAAATTACAGCATATGTACCTTACAAATACTCCTCCTTTCTTGAATCTTCTCCTTGTTTGGGTTATAGCAAACATCAAACAACTTCCTTGGCCTCAAGAGAGCACGCAAAGATGAAGAAAAATCAGTGTGTAAGGGTGGTTAGAACACCAAACAAGATGAGTCCAAGTAGATCCTCTAGTGAGAGTTAGATCAAGACTAAATTACATGCATTTAATCTAAAGTAATCTTTGTAACTAGTGCTGGTATTTTAAGACGTGATGTTATAGAGTTCCAAAACAAAATCTATGTCAGAGTTTAATATGTAACCGTTATTACACTCGTTTGTAGTTTACGAAGCTTTGTCCAAAACAAAATTGATGCCGATTATGGGATACAATAAGTGTTATTATCATACTATTTATAAATATGGGATTTTGATAGGTTTTTGTTACTTTAAGAGTTTATTTCATTTTAGAACTCTAGATTTAGTTTATGCCTATAAGAGGCTTAGGGATACTTGTAATTGATAGTTTTATGATAGTTTATGATTGTTATAGGTTAGTTAAACTATTAGAGAGAGTTTTATTCCATCTTTTAGAGTCATTTTGTTTAAGGTTCTCTAAAAACTTTGATCTTATCTAGCTTACTAGCGGTAAATAAAATCCAGGTTCTTATCACTCAGTATCTCTTCCTTCCTGGAGTGTGGCAATTCACATCCTCCTTTTGTGTGATTTTATGTTGGTTTTTGTAGATTAACCTGCTATGTTTTATATAATAGTACTAGGTCCTGTTATATTGATATCGAATCTCACTAGCTCTATTATCAAAATTTGGTGTCAAAGCTCATTTTTATATTTAGTTTTGTTCTTGATATTATTTATTTGTGTTTTTTAATATTGTTGTATTTTCTTTTTGTATATTTAATTTCCTTGTTTACATTATTCGTGGATAAGCATTAAAAATTTATTTTAGGATTATTATCTCTTTTTTATGATTTTATAAGTTAATAAAAAATCGTATTTATTATTTATCTTATTTTCCTAATCATTTAATTCGTTCTTGTCAATTTCTTCTTTCCTTTTTATTGGATCAAATTTGTTACCATTGAATTCAATTTTATGTTTATGAGTTTTCTTGCTTCTTAGCCTCTAATAATGTCTTTGTTGTTTTATTTTATCCAAATATGCTTTTTTGGGAGTATTTGATAAGGGAGAATATTTAAACTAACTTCTGGAATTAAATTGTCTAGTTTGCAAAGAATCTTTAATCAAGAGTTTAGGTTGTTAGTTAAGAGAAATTTTGAAAGAAACATATAAGAGAGTGATTTTATTATTAACTTTTTGTGCAAGTATAAGATGACTCAAACCCAAAGCAAAACCATGTCCAAAGACGAGAAAGTAAATGTGGAGGAAAGAGTGGGAGTAGAACAGGAGTCATTCTTGAAATTATCCTCAAGCATCTTATACAACAATTTGGTGAAATTTGGGATAATTTGGAGACATGAAGCTATCTTACCTAAATTACAACATAATCCATCTCTAGTTACTAGGATAGATGACTTTAAGGAAAATGATACTAGCCAAGAGAGTTACCAATTACTTAGGAAAGCTAAACCTAACAGGTGTTAGAGAAGGAAAAGAAGGAAGAATGGAGAGACAAAGAGGGGATAATATTAGTATAGGATATGAAAGACAATATGACGAAGGAGTGGATAATAATATAAGAAGTATCAAGATGGTGTTACCAGTTTTTATAGCAAAGAGAGATCCATATGGCTATTTAGAGTGGGAGAAGAGAGTAGAGTGAGTACTTGATTGTTAAACTTCTCAAAATAGGAAAAAGTTTAGCTAACTACTGTGAAGTTTTTTGATTATGCATTTGATTCGTAAGATTAATAAATAAGAGGAGAAATCCGATTACTACCTCCTTGCTTCTAATTACCAAATTTTCATTTATAAAAATAAATGCTATTTTTATCTCTTCCCTTTCTTCTATTTGGGTTGGGATTGGAAATCAAAAATTCGATTGGTTTATGTCCAAAACCTATAAAGTTCACATCTCAATCCTTAAAATGTGATCTTTTAATATGCATTATGCATGCTTTAGCTCCAAATGGTAATCATAGCTATACACTTTATAGTACAATAACAACGACTTGGTAAAAAATCCCGCTAAATATGGGGTCTAGGGAGATCAAGTATACATAGCCTTACTCCTAACTAGTAGAGAGGTTATTTTTGAAAGTATATACACTTTATAGTATTATAAATAAATCATTATTTATTATGCTTTTTATAATGCCTGAGTTAATACTATGGTTATATTTACATCTATTTTTTCATGATTACCATTAATAAGTGTAAATTGCATCGTATTTTAAAGCATAATTTGATATGTGTTTAGTCGTTAATTCAATCATTCGGTATATGTTTTGGTTAGAATTGTGTTAGTTTGTTAATTATTTGTGTTTTAAGTATTTTTATGAGTTAGTACAAGTCTTTGAGCTTAAATATTATGTTTTCAAGGTACCTTGATGTGCTTGTTAGTATTTCAGGGTCAATATCGAAGAACGAAAAAATTTCATATCCATTTGGGCTAAAATAACCGCCCATAAACATGACACAACAGGCCACGATCCTAACAGAAGCATTGGTGTTGGCCCATGATCATGGCCCATATGCCTACGAAACTTGACGTTTTTGAATGTATGCGCGTCTGCTCGATGTAGACCACAATAGTAGGCCACTTCTGAGCCTTCTATCACGATCGTGAATATCCACTTTTTCTTGTGGATAATTAAGACTTCAGGATATTTACTATATCACTTCAATTAACCTTTAAGATGCTAACTCATAATGCCATCAATAAAGACATCTTTAAGATTTACAAAAATATCAAATTTTGACATTAAAGATGTTATCAGTTAATCACAAAAAAGTAGTCATTAAATTGGACATATAGACAATTGTCAATTAAAAGATTAGTTCTGTGGTAGTGATAGCACATTATAACAACAATGGTTGAACTTTATATAGCCAAAGCCTAAGGCAAATATTTTTATTTGTTATTTAATTATGTTATAAATTATATTTGCTACTATTTTTAAATGGTAGGGTAGGTTCAAATGAAGGATGTTTAGTGAATAATCAAAGAAGAGGTATAGGCAATCTAGAATAGCATAATGTATTGGAACGTAACAGTTAAACGGGATAAAAAGTTTGAAGATACTACAAGACAACTACATATTACATGCATTAAGAAGTTAGCTAGATTATTCAATAAGAGGAAATTAAATATTCAATATACTAGAGTAAGTAATTAACTATATTGAGGTGTTTATCTAGTTGAGACAATGAGATTCTCGATATACTTATTTATTGACAGAAGAGTAATGAGAGTTGGCAAAAGTAAGTTGTTAGAAATTGGAGTGTTCTATTTTGTTACTGAGTTGTTCTCTATAATAAAATTATCCAACTTCACACATTTTTTTTGCTAACATGTGCGAGACCAATTTAATATTATTTGAGTGGATCTTTGATTCAAATGAGGTGATTTACGCATTAACAAAGAAGATGATGAGCAAATTTAAAAGTCACTAGGATATGATTGGTAATATCATGTTAGTTGTTCTTTATTGAACTCGACGTACAAGATGGAGGGAACTTAATTTTTTTATTAGCAGTTCTATGGTGATAAAGCTAAATAACATATTGATATCATTAGACACTTATGGTATGATTTGTTTAATAGTTTTCAATTAAAGATGGGTGAAAAGCTAGATGACAATAGTTATAGTGTCATCTTTGATGCATCATTATCAAACAAAGTTGGAGGTTTGTTTCTTTATTTTAAAGAAATCATAAAAGGAAAAGGATTGGGAATTTCTTATAGTAGGAAGTAGTTGTATAATTATTTGGAAGCGGATATCGTGACCATAACTAAGGAGATTTTTGATATATTATCATGGTAAATTTTTTTATGTTCCACCATTACTTGATTATTTTGTTTGTGTTTCATATAGATGAGTATGGTGCAATGATGATATGTTTAGATGCATAAATAGACTTTTGGTATAAACTTATCTAAAGAAAAAAAATTGATTTTAAGTTGAAATGGATTTTAGGTTGACGTTTTATCCTTTTGATTTGATTTTATTCCTCTTTTGTATTTAATAATTGATGTAGTATTATTCATCCTACTTAGTTTCCCTTTTATTTCTGGATATAACTATGAGATGGTATCTTTTCTCCTGTTTATTTCTACTAAAATGTTACAGTGAAAATATTTTTCTTAGTTTCCCTTTTACTTCTGGACATAACTATGAGAAGATATCTTTTCTCCTGTTTATTTCTACTAAAATATTGTAGTGAAAATATTTTTCTTATTAGATTTGATAACTTCAAAACTCAAGTCGATTTTTCGCCTAGCCCAACCCATCAAACTTTGGTTTAGATCAATCCTAATCAGGCTTGGGTCGAATGGTTTGGGCCTAACCAAACTTAAGCTTAGGTCATATGGTTCGAGCCTAATCATGCCTTAGGCTAGGCATAGGCTAAAACAAAAAAGTTTAGGCTAAACTCGAGCCATAAGTGACCTGATTTTGGGCCGACCAATTGTCAATCTTAGTCACTAATGAAAATTTGTTCAACTTTAAGTATAATTTTTGTAAGAATATCAAATTAAGGTGATATAATAGATTATGAAAAGTTTAAGAGAATTTTCTGTAATTCGTAAGAAAATACTTAAAGCTGATATTAGATAGCCAAACATCTACAATCGCTAGCTTATGTTTATGATTTGAAATGTATAAAAATGATGTTAACAACTTTAATTGTCATTTTTACGCGCAAAAAAAGGAGAGGAGCAAGAGAAAATGATAGAGTGTTATCAATAAGAACTAGAAGGGCAATTTCAAACGAGAAAACAATTGTAAGAGATTGTAAGAGAGATTTGGGTAAAGTGCAATTAACATATACAACATAAGTAATGTATAGATATATTTTGTATGAATAATATAAAAGGTGTATCAGTTAAGATTTTGCATATGTGTTTTCGTTGATTTAGTTGTTATTGATTATTATTTTATGTCAATTTTAGGCATTTTCACGTTTCATTTTACTTAAATTGGGATAGAATTGTAAAAATGCTAAGGGTTATGGTGAATAATTAACAATTTCGATGATCAAATCATTTTTAAGTTGGTGTAACTTTGCGTGAGTGATAACATATAGTTATTGTTGGGCATGTGAAGTATGTGGTCTTGGGTGATACCAATGATTTCGTTAAATATTATGTAATTTCAACCGTTACTTGGATGTTTTGATCTGCATGATATTGAGTTGAGAAAAAGAACTATATGATTAATTGCACTTCCAACTCTTTCACACAAGGTGATGGCCCCAACTATCCTGGAATTCGGGAAGCGACTCTAGCCTATTAAGAAAGAACCTTATGTTAACTATCAATGTACAGAACTAAAGCTGTCAATCTAATCTGTCATCAAAATGGTGGACGGGGTAGCTATATACAGAGTACAGGGTACGGGGTTGATCACTAGAAAAGCTTGCTCGCAAATTCTTGAAAAGCTTCCGTCCCATTCCTGGCTGATGAAGCTGAAAGATGCTTGAGTTCTGACAGGCTCCTTCCTAGTTGCAGACCCACTTTCGTTTCAAACACTTGTCCATTTTCTCTTCTCTCATTAACATTTGATTCTATTGTCTCTTCCATAAGCTTGAAGAAACCCGCATTGCTTCTATACATCTCGAAGACCATACCAACTTGTCCTCCATGCTCCATTGCGTTCACAATGCTTGCCAAAGCACCAGCAACAACTCCTATTATTGCAGCCAATGGATTGGAACCCACAAAGGCAGACCCCAACCCTGCTAGGCCGGTCAATAATGGACCTGATATCGCCATTATCTTGTTAACCTTCACAGCTATCTTACCCAGTCTTATGTAATCTTCCTCATCTTTTTTCTTCATGACTCTAACAATCTGTCTCATTTCATCTTCCAACTCATTATTCCATCCATTTCCATCTACCTTCTTGCCAAGAAACATGCTTTGCTTTGTCCTTCGTTGGGGCCACCAAACTGCAGGCTCTACAGTTGATGGGAACTTGTCGAGCATGGCTCCTATTAATTGAAGCGGGTAAGCCCTGTCGAGAGCCAACACTTTCTCCATTGCCTCATTGACATCACGAACAGTAGGATTTCCAATTGAAAGTGTTGTATGAATCTGGTTGTGAAGCTGCTTAAACAACCTGGACGCATTTCTTTGCTCTTCAGCGAGTTGGGATGGTTGGATTTTGTTTACTATACACAGCATGCCAGCGGCTCCGAGATATAGTACGGTGGAGGCGAGCTTAAGAGCAGCAAGGGACGTGCCATTTGCGGCAGTTGTGGCAGAGATTCCACACATAGTAGCTGCAGTTAGAGTAATAGCGTTAATGGAAGTCAAGAAAAGTTTGTTCCAATTATCACGCTGCTCTCCAATGTTCTTATGCATCTCTACTCTGTCCGCCACAGCTTCCATGACTGCATAAAGCTTGGCAATTACGACGGGATCAGAAGCATTCGTTTTGATTCTGGGTTTGGATTCATTCTCTTTAGTAGGAGCAGTTGTGACGATTCTGTAATCACCTTTCAAGTCAAGATCCTTCACAAACCCTCCATTAGAAAGCTTTGGAAGAGAAAGAGGACTTATTCGGATTTTCAGAGGGTTTATTGTAGCTTTGATGGTTTCTCTACGATGACTAGTAGAAAGAGAAGATGAAGCAGAAGAGAGTAACATCCTTGAAGCTTGGATTGATGCCATGACTTCTTCTCCAGTTCTACAATATGAGATTGAAGTGGCTGGTGAGAATAGTTCCCGATTCGAGGAGAGATGGAGAAGTAGTGAAGTGATATGGGTTTGAGCTCTCGTAGACGTATTTATATATCACTGATGGAAGGCAAGGCATTGAAACATCAATGAAAGAAAAGGTCTAATGAGTTGAAAAAAGCTGCCAGTTTGAACAGGATAACGTGCTCGATTGGAAATTGGACTATTTCATTCTAAATATTAAGTTAATGGAGAACGATGGAGCCAACTGATTTGACTTTCAACGCCAATAGCGAGTAATAGTTTTAGCCAAACAATCTGAAGACAAGAATCAGTTTTGTCCTTGACTTCCAGTGCCCTCTTTACCTAGTCATATATTGTATACTATCCTCTATGCAGAGTCAGAAGGTGTGCTTTATCACTTGTGAGAGACCAATGGCCACTGGAACGCGAGATCCGTAAAATATGAGAATTTGCATATTTTAAAACATATTTCTTTTTCATTTAAAATATTTATGGTCAAATATAATATTCTTTTTTCTTTAAAATCCTAATAAAGTAAGTTCTGCACGCATGCATCGTCATAGACAAATTAGAAACATTGTTTAATACAACTACTTTTATAAGGCCATATTTAATTTAACGTAATGTTTTTAACGAAGTAGAATGTAAATAGATGTAATATTAGAAAATTATTATTTAGAAGGTATAAAAAAATTCATAATGTAATATAATACAATGTTGTTTGGACGAAAAATTTATAATGTAATATAGTATAAAATTATTTATCATTTTACATTCCATCATAAACTTTCCAAATCGTAGGTTTTATATTTTTACTCCTTATGATAGAATGATATATAATATAAAACCCTTCTCTTTTATCTTATTTCATTCTATTTTATTATAAACCTTCCTCTGAAATGATGAAATAATATTTCATTCCATTAATAATCCCCAACCAAACGTAGCATAAGATAACACATGACAATCCTATTTTGTTTTATAATTATTCTCAATTAAAAATTAAGTGTTTTGTCTAAAATCAAGTTATTTTTTTCAAGGGAAACATTAAACTCATATAAATATAATTACAGGTCCTTACCCTTGATTTTGCTTTTCATTCACAGACATGAACTTTTGAGAAATTAACAAAATTAATTTCTGTACTGATGCTGATGAATTTCGCTCTTTTTAGTATAAATTTCAATAATAATAATAATAACACTTGACTGCTTTTACGTGCATGCTCTATATTGTTAATGCTCAATTTGATGTTCCACGTGAATTACCAAAAGGTAATAATACCGTATGTGTTTTTCAACATTTGGGGCTTTTCCAATTTCCAAGATGCTCGGCTTCCGTGTTATTGGAACAAAAAAAAACAAGAAATACAACACTGATCTAGGATTGAAATCTCAGATTCATACATAAAATATATGCATCACATGCAAGAGGTGAACACTTTTTTTATTTCACTTCAAGATCGCAATTTCCTTTCCTTCATTGACTTTTGGCCGGTGTCAAAGACCTTGCTCGCAGGTTCAAGAATATTCCCCTAACAAATGGTTTTAGAAAATAAGAGATTTTGAGTTCGTGCAACTGATTAGAACATAAAATGAGGCAGGAATGAAATACGTACCAGCCACATGCTATAATGCTGTGAAAAATGACACGAAACTGCAATGGCACATACTGGTAATTTATCCATCCCACAACAGGCCAGAACTGCAATTATTATTTTTGTTTTGGATGAGTCTTATTATTAAGAGGTATAATAGCAAATCATCAAAGGAATGACCCATACCGTCCATGATGTGAACTGCACTTTAGGGTATTCCTTCTTCACTTTAGCTTTCACCTGAATCCAGGGTCTGCCTGCATTTCCTTCTTGTTAGCGGACAAACAGCAACAGTTTTTTTTTCCTTACTATCATGCAACACAAAATAGCACCAAACATGTAAATGCATTTCTATTTGCAATTCATATTAGAGAGATAATGACCAATATCGAGATCTGCTACTGCAGCTTTGCCGAAATTGAAATGTGCTAGACCAAATAAACTTACCCTCAATAATCGCCCCATAGTAAATCAAGAAAAGGAAGGTGTTCCAAGGAGAAGCAGTCAACTGCTCCACAACCACCTGAACTGATTTTAAAATGTCAATTTCAAAAGACTCTTTCTAAATTAATCTCATATGCAGCCTCATGAATATTGTGATTTTCTAAATAACAGAAATTTCAAAATGTGTCTGGAAACGTGGACAATGAGAAGTCAAATTCAAATTTTGGAACTTCACAGCTAAGAGGAATCACAAAAGTAAGTATAATATTACCTTTTGAGCGACAGTTTTTGTATTTTTCTTTCCCTTGAAGATTTTATCCAGCATTATATGAAAGAAATGCCCAAACGGTCCCAAATATGCGAATCCAAAGAGCTGTATTCCCCGTGTTAGAATGAATGATGGAGATAGGGTGCATGCAAATTGAGATACGAGCTAAGCCGAATCATAGACACACTAGGCCAATATCAGCTTTGGCAACACTCAGATCATTTTGATAAGAACTAATGAGGCTTTCTATAAACAGGACATAAAGTGCCGGTCCAAACAAATCTTCGATGAACCAAATTGGTCTGGTCCCTGAAGTTCACTATTTCATTTTATTTAAAGTAATTATTCAAGTGAAATAAGTTAGATCGCAATTCGCAACTCTATTGAAAAAAGTAGTGTTAAGAAATAATCAAAGTATTGTCGATAAATAAGAAATAAGGTGTATCCAGTAATGACAGAAACTAACAATTGAATATGTCTACCTTGGCAAATATAATGTGTTCTATTAACAAGCTCCAAAAGACTTTTTAAGATTATACGTCTGCGTATACGAGCCATAAACAACAATCTCTACTTTAGCGAATATGTTTTACATAGGTTGGATTGTATCCATGTTTAACACCTTCAGACATCAATTCAGTTCAAACAATGCTTGAACTTTTTATATACTAATTGGTTTTGTCATCGTGTCAATTGTATTATCCAAAGTGTGAACCTTTTTTTTTAATGCACTCAATTTCTTAACCTAGTGAAACTACGCATCATTCACTATAGTACCCATTCATGTATATTTCTCCTAACTTTTCTTAATCCCCTCAAAGGTAGCTGGATCTCTATCAATAATGGTAATAGCATATGCGACAGAGTCTTCCCAACCATATCTCCTTAACAACATAATGGTCCATTTCGCTCTATATTTGGCTATATTATACTAATGTTTTCTTCCTGACATTGTTTTATCTACTGAATCAGAATTTTTAACACATTTAGCATCTATTTCAGGCTATTCTAATTTTACTTATAGCACCTTTGAATCAGTATTATTCACTATTGACCCTAACACATTTTCTCAATATATGTCACTCCTCAAACACTTCATCTTTGAAGGTTACCCTATACTTTTTACCAAACAAATAAAACTTGTAAAAGTCTAACTTTCAATTTTTTACACCCTTCAATAAGTGTCTCTTATGAAGTTCTGTCATCCTTGCTCACCGAGATGATCCAATCTCATGTGTCATAACATAGTACTATCTTCCTCAACCTTTATTATTGCGCCTTCTTCACCTACAACTATACTCCCTATTATTTTGTAGATGCTTTTTGGCAGTTTTAATCTTTTAATCACAATCATCACACCCTTTACCACCTTAATATTGTCTCTGATAGTTTTATATTGAAAATCATTCGCATATAAGGTGTTTAAAGAGATCAAATACTTTCTCAAATCTAGTACATCATACATCAGCCAACATCCTAACAACGTTATCAAAAATCTTGATGCTGACTTTTCTTGTTCTAACAATTTTGCAAGCTTTATTATCTCCCAATCAGATAGTATTAAAGTTGCCTGACATACGTGGCATAAATCAACTTTATTTAGTATCATATCCATGAGTCATGAAGTTGACTAGTTGTAATGTCTAACATGCCTCTATCGCTAACATGCTTCCGTCGCTGCAATTTGAGTCCCTGCTCTCCACTAAAATAGCAAACTTTGATGAATCAACAATTTTCCTTTGACACTTCACTCCTTGTTTGGACATTCCCTCTTAATATATCCAATTTTCTTGTACTTGTAGGCCCAAACTGTTGTTTTATCCTTGGGTTTAGATCCCCACTTAGAAAATCCATCCTTACTCTCCTCCCATTATCTTAATTTCTTCTCATTTATAACCCTTCAACTTGAGAACTTTCACTAGGATTTAGCTTTCATTGATTGCGAGCCAATAACACAATGGTTATATCTTTCACACTAATTTTCTGCTTACCAAATGTGAGCATGATCGCTAGATGTTTATAAAAAAGAGGTTAAAAAAATTGATTAAAGATTTATCTTCGTTCACAATAGTCATCTTGAGCCTTAATAAGGAGCTAACTATTTGACTAAATGTATTAATATGTTGCTCCAAATTTGTTCCCTCCTACATCTTTAACTTGTATAGTTTCTACTTTAGATACAAGTTGTTTATGAGACTTCAACTTGTTTCAACTCTCTAGCTTCTTTTATATATCCACTGAGGATGCAACCTCCATGACACAGTACAAGTCCTCGTTTGTTAGACATAACAGAATGGTTCCTGCTACTCGTGCCTGCAACTCTTCCCAGTCAAGCTTATCTTTGTCTTTTGACTTATTCTCCTGCAACCCCTTCAAAGTCCCTTATTATGCCAATAAATCCTTCACTCTCTGTTGTCATAGTCGAAAATATCCAGTTCCATTGAACTTCCTCACTTCAAATCTCACAAGTGAATTCACTGTTGCCTCAATTATATTCTAATATCATTTAATGAGATAGAAGGTTTATCAAGTAAATACAGTTGCATGAAAGAAGAAGAAACCAATAATAAAATTTTTAATGAGGTTCAACCAATTGGATATACTTGTTTTTGTGAATCAAGAGCGATTGATTTCACTATTGATCAATAACTCAATAAGGATTACAAATTTCCTATATATAGACTAGGTTTACACAATCATAGTTAATTGTAAACTATAACGATATAATCCTATTACAATTTTCCCATTTACTAAACTCAACCAAACTTAAACATGATTGTAATAAGTCCTATAGAATCCTTCCACAGTTTGTAATGAATACAATATAGGGCACGATAGCATATGGATGCAGGCTCCAACATGCCCATGTTTTAGATTGTAGATCTTATTACTCTATGCACGTAAACACCGACTCTGACACGCCCACATCGTTGGTCGTGTAACTCAATGTATCTTTCCAGAATATGGACATAGGCATTGATACGAGTCCCAAGTCATGTCTTCTTCAAAAAATCCTCTGTTACTGCGTATGGGGCTAGTGTTGGCAGTTTTGACAAATCCATATCACAATAGACTTCTAAGAGATGCTGCCGGTTGAAAAGGAAATCACAATTAAAATAGGAAAGCTGCAGAATAAGGAATTCACAAAATAGGAAATTCACATTC
>JAOTAY010000002.1:14616057-14630199 GCA_025629805.1 Erythroxylum baracoense
TATTTAGGTTTAATTCACAAGTTAGATCTAGTTCTTTGATTCTTTGAACAACAAATTCTTTTGTACATCATTTAGTGAAATTTTTATATAATGTATACATCATATAACAGAGTCAAACGGGCCATTCCTTTTTATCCTTTTGTGCCTATGGTACAAATTGCAAAGATAATAATAATCTCCTAGTTGAGTGGGTCAGGAAGTTGCACTTTGACGTACATAGTTGAACGAGAAAGAAGAAAATTAATCAAATAGTTTGAACATGTTAGCAACAAAGATATGGATTTGGTGGCTTTGGCTAACTTGGAGCGGTTGACTTTGAAGAGGGGACTCGGCTCGTGTTGCTTATCTTCCTCTGGGCCTCCAGTAACGGCTATTCTGGTCCCCAAACAGACTGCTTTTGTCCTTCTCCTACCACGAGTTGTTCTTTTATATACTCGGACAAGCTGGTAGACAGTTACAGTTTTAATCCGTATTTTACTTGGCCTCAAGTGAACCATGGACATTAATTTTCCTTATAATCTTCTCTTCCATTCAACTCTCCAGTTTCAAATTACCTAGAGCAAACAGTGAGAACACAATTGACAAAGAGGCTAGAACAATTGAGCGATTCTAAGGTCAACAGCAGTATTCTCATTTTCCATTCAACAATTTCCACCATCAAAACCTGATTGCTGTAATAAGTTGTATTTGGTTGAAAGCCAACACTTGTTATGCTGAAAAGTTGATCCTGTCTGATGTTCAGAATGTAATTGCAGAAACGGTTTTAATATTCAAGACAGATTTCATTCTCCCTTTACACACAAATCATCAGCTAAAGGATACATTCTGCTATCTTATATTGTTTATATAATACAATTTCAAATAAAGGCAAAAACTAGAAGAACCACAAAAAGACTTCATGCAAGCCCCCTAATTAAGAGTTGGCAACTCTTTTAATTACTGTTGTTGGAATTAAAAGCAACAATGTTAACTAGGAAAAAAGGCAACTTATGCCAAAGTCGGAAGTCTTATATTCTTAATATTCCCAAACTACATAAATTTATTTTCCTAAGTGTTCCAGACAACAAAATGGTAAAGAAAAATATATCAACCAAAGTAATCACGTTAAATAGGCAACAAGTCCCCTAATTCTCCTTTTTTTGTTCACCTCTCTTTCTTTGCAAGTAAAGATGGTTGCAGAAAACTAGTTACTAACAGAGGAATGACACATTAGTTTATGTTCAATCAGTTGATTATAGTTTAGTAATATAATTATTTAAAAACATTATTTATATTATATATATTCAGATGCATATGATAAAATATATGGGACAAATATACATTACCAATAAAATTGTAATGAGATAATAATTATGAGATTTATGTTACATTTATGTATTATCCCTAAATTATTCCTAGTCATTATTCTATTAACATTGGATATTAATATAATATATAAAGATTAGCATAAGTTATGCTTTTTCTTATGAAAGAAGTAGTCATTGATTTCATATACTAAAGTATAGAAATATTTAAACAAACGTGTGAGTAATTATTAGAGACAAGTTTACTAAAATGACCTCATAAGAGAATTCCATTTAGATCACTAATATTTATGTGTCTATGGAAGATTCTTTTTTTTAGAAATAATTATATAGAAATTCTTATTATGATTATTGTATTAACGACTCGACTTAAGATTTTCAAAGTATCTCGAATAAGGATTGATATGTTTTAATAGTATTTATAACCTATTATTGTCGATAATAGCTCAATCTGTATTCATTGGATTAGCACATGAATTATATGGAGATCGTTGAGTGATCAATATAGAATTCATTACCTTAAGTGATTACTAAAATGTTTCATTATTCTCGATTATTATTAATTTGAAAAATCCTTGGTCAAGGTAAAATGACATTTTGAGTATATTTTTCAACTATTATTAATTGATCAATTACTGATAGTCGAGAATTCAAATATAATAGACATTATTTTTATGTTCTATATCTAATCGGAATATTGATTAATAAAAGAATTTAATTATATAAAAAATCATGAATCAAATCTTGTCTTAATTTTCTAAGTTAATTTTATAAATTGATTAAAAATTTTATTGTTATTAAATGATTACGGAATTGATTATGTCAAAATTGCAAACTCAAATTATATTTATATGAATATGAAAAGTTCATATTGAAAATTTTAAAACCCTACATTTAATTTAAAGTTGAAGTGTCAATAAAGATTGGAAAACAATTGATTAAGTGTTAAATAATAGTATTAGAACTTGAATCATTGAAAAATGACCTATCTATAAACAATAATAAATCCAAAACCTCAAAACCCTAATGAGGTGTTTGGTTGACTAGAATCACCATTTTATTCCTGATCTATTTTTGATAATAGGTTATTTTCTTGTTTAGTTGAAGAAAATGTATATAATATATAATCCAAATGTTTCCTTATTCCTTGAGTTTGGGGAATAAGTAGATCCATCTTCCCTTTATCTTTATCTATTCCAAGTGAATTGGGAATAAAAATGAGAACTTGTTGGATAAAAATATCTTTAAGAAATCCACATAATTATTTAACTATAAAAATATAATAATAATAATAATAATAATAATAATAATAATAATAATAATAATAATAATAATAATAATAATAAAATTAAAATTAAAAATAAAAATAAAAATAAAAATAAATAATATTTTTAATTTATATTTTTAAACCAAACATTTGCGCTATATTATCATTAGAAATTCTTAGTAATAAACAAAATTAAATAATACATATTCTATCATATTTCTCACATATTCTATTCCTAAAGAATCATCATTTCATTCCTTATCTATTCTTGTAGGTGAACCAAACGTTCTATGACACAATTAAATCAACTTGCAACCATCCTTGTTCCTCCTTGCTAGAAATTGGGTTTTAGAATCTAATATTGGGTTTATGAAATCATCTGCTTTGAAATGTATAAGGTTAAGGTGCTGTCACTGTTAATTGGTGCTGAAGTTTTGGGACCTTTGGCTAGCGGTGAATTTGTGTCCTGATTATATTATCGGGCTGTCGGTATGTGAACCATGGAACCAACAGACGAGTGGTTGATTTCTAATGTGCTGCTACTAGAGACATCTTGATCGCTGTTGTGCAGAAGAATGGTAGCTAGAGAAACTGGCGGTGTAAGGTTATGGACGCATGGAAAGAAGACTTCTGTATCAAGTGAGGTAAGCTGCTGAAGCTGGAAAGAAGCATTCTTGCTGAACGGAAGAAGATGTTTATTGTAGAGAAGCTAGTAAAGATAAAGAGGAGGTCGTTGCTAGGTGAGGTTGTGGTGGTGTAATTGTTGCGCTGCTAACGATGAACGTCGCGTGAAGATGGTGAAGCTACAACGCTTGGAAACATGTCGGGGCTGGCGGTTCAAAGGAGACTGGTAGAGGGAGAAGATGGATGCAGACAAAAACTTGGGTGGCAGCACATGGTGACAGCAGCAACAACTTACGAGTAGCTTGGTTAGCGTGTCATTATAGGTTTTGGAAAATAAAGAAGATTATTCTTTTTTTTTTGTAGATAAGGGGATCGAAGCTTAAATAAAATTAAGTATTACAAAGACAGCGTATGGTAGCCCCAACCAGATCTCCTAATAGGAGTGCCTTCAAGTATACCGGAGGTTCCGAATAGGTCAATAATCTTAAGGGTAGATCCACTGCACACCTCACGAGCCAGTCAGCGTATGAGTTCGCCTCCCGATAATTGTGTCTTATAAGTACTGTCCAGTCCCTCTTCAATAATTATTGAATACTTTTCTCCAGTAAGTCGTATTCCAATGCATTAGGTGAATCTGAAAGTATCATGGAGCAAGCACTGTTTGAGTCGATCTCCACCTCAAGCTGCCTTACACCTTCTTCCCATGCTAGTTTTAACCCCATAATAACTGCCCAAAGTTTAGCCTCTAATGCGTTCGTGAGCCCATTTCATAAGTGAATCTCATAATCCATGGACCATACTCATCCCTCAATAGACCACCCGCTCCTGCTAATCCCAGGCAACCTCTGGCTACACCATTGGAGTTTAATTTGATCCATCCTTCCGGAGGTAATGTCCAGCAAATCCACTTCGATTCCTTCTTGCTTACACACATCTTGCCTCGGTAGTGTAATGCTGCTCGAAATGAATCATCTTGTTGCATAATCATGAAACTTCCTATTACCGGCCATGTAAACTCCGCTTTCATTGCATCTCCACTTCCACAGTAGCCAACATCCAGTCACTAACACTTGAGGCCAGCAACTAGCTCCCTCTGGCCCTCTTGGAGTCTCCACCAAATTGAGGAGTAGCCAGCCCCTCAATTAGAGGTTGAAAAATTGACTGGTAAGGCTTTGTGATACGATGCAATGCCAAATAGCTCTCTCCTTTGCACAGTCCCTGAGCACGTGTAGTAACGACTTCTACATCTCCTTACATCCTGGACATAGCAATGACGTTGCCATATGCATGCGTGCTCGTCTCTGTTTGTTAAAAGGCCTTCGTGTGCCATCATCTATAGAAAGACTCGAATTTGGTGAGGTCCTTACCACTTCCAGATGGCTCTCCATAATCTCTCTTCTCCTCTGATATTCTCATATGCTAGCATTTTGTACATAGAAGAAACTGTGAACATCCTGGACCTGTCGAGTTTCCATGCTAGCCTATCCCAGACATCCTCATCCCTCTGTGGTTTTATTTTCGCGATTCTCAAGGCCGTTGAGTGATCAATAAACTCTTCAAATCGACTCCAATCCTAACTACCATCGCTCTGAACATAATCCTTTACTGTTGCACTCAACTCCTCACTGGCTAGGATATGTATGTCGGATACCAATGGAGCACCTCTTGGGATCCATAAATCTGACCAGAACCGGATTGATCTCCCATTGCCTAATACCCATCCGATTCCTTCTCTTGCCTCGTTCCATGCATTGGTGATTCTCTTCCATAACCAAGAGTCCGTTGCAATGCTACGAAGTTGCCACCCTTTCCCTACTCTATTCAGGTACTTATTTGAACAAACCTGCACCCACAATGCCTCTTTCTTATTAAAATATCTCCAAACCCACTTGGCCAGTAGGGTCGTATTAAATTCATTCGTGCAAAGTAGTCCCAGCCTCCCTCACATTATGGCCTCATTATTTTGCTCCAACTAATCAAACTTAGCTTTCGCTCCGCATTAGAGCTTCCTCAAACAAACAGTCTACAGAGCTTGTCAATTTCGTCACATACATATTTCGGTAGTCTCAACACCTACATCATATACGTCGGGATTTCCTGGATCACCGACTTGGCAAGTGTGATTCTGCCAGACAAATACATGTCGATTACATGTCGATAATGTTCATACCTCACATGTCCATGGATTAATGGAATGCTGAGATATTGACCCAATGATGTCATCTCCTTAAAGACTGATGTTCAGCATATGTCCTTCCTTACTCCTTGTGGCATGTTGCTAGAAAAATATAACATCATCTTCCCCTTATTGACTTTTTATCCTGATGCTAGTCTTAACTCCTCCAGGATCAATTTAATTAGACAAATCTGTCCCACTGAAGCTTTCACAAAGAATAACACATTGTCAGTAAAAAATAAGTGCGAGATTAAAGGACCACGTCTACCTGCCCTCATTGTGCACCATTTCCCTTCGCTGACCTCCTGTTAAATAAGTTGAGATAGTCTATCCATGCATAGCACAAGGAGATATGGAGACAGTGGACGTACTTGCCGTATCACTTGACTCAGTTTAAATTCCTCCATCATTGAGAAGTTCTATAACACTCTCATACGCGATGATGTTACATAGTCCATAATTGCATGGCATAAGTTTACTCGGGATCCTAATACGATACAATGTATCAGCTATGAACTTTTAAGAGAGCCGGTTATATTCCTTCTCCAAGTCTATTTTAATCACTATAAACATGTTGCTCTTCTTTATGTGCATCATCGTATGTAACATCTCCTGAGCCACTACCACGTTATCATATATTTATCTGTCGGGCACGAAGCTAGCTTGGTGGGGCGAGATCAACTTTGACATCAATGTCTAAACTTTGACATCAATGGTCTAAGCCTGTTAGCAATAAGCTTTGAAATTATCTTATACGACACATTACACAGGCTTATTGGCCTAAAGTTATGTATCGTTTGAGGCATATCAACCTTTGGAATAGGCACTATCAAGGTATGATTAACCTGCACAATCGAATCTTGTAGGTCCATCACACCTTTAACAAATGTCTGCACCTTAGCCTTGACCACCTCCCAATTGGAACGATAGGACATAACTTGAAAACTATCCGAACCTAGAGCTTTGAAGGGATTTATATCGAATATAGACCGACCTACCTTTTCATCTGAGATCTCCCTATCCAGTTCATGAATTTCTTCCTGCTCAATGGTGGAAAATTACGAATGACATCCCTCGGGTCTGAACCACCTTCATCTTTATATAATCTCTTGCAATGCTCGATGGCAATCTCCTTTAACACATTTTTATCGATCACCCACGTTCCATCCTCAAATTTAAGTGCCTCAATCTTGATTCGTTTTCTCCTTATAATTGTTCTCATATGAAAATACTTTGTGTTACGATCACTGAGCTTGACCCAGTCGCTTCTTGACTTTTGAAACCATAAACTCTCCTCACTGGTAAGTATCTCCTCCAACTCATTGTTTAGCCATTTTTCTAGGCAAATTAGTGATCTGTTAGGATTCAATTGTAGGGCCCTTTGAACACCTGCTAATTGGGACAAAACCCTTCTCTTTTTCCCAGTTATACTGCCATATATCTCTTTATTCCACTCCATCAATTTACCAGCTAGCTAGTTCAAGTTTGTTATGCCAAGCTAATTGCATGAAGTTCGGAAAGTCTTTGTAGCCTTACCATGCTGCAACATGTCAGAACGGTCTCTCTCTTCTACTTCGATCTCCCTTTTCCTCCGTGCCTAGCAATATCAGGTGGTGGTCCGATTTAATTTGGGGTAGAACACATAAACTCGCCCATGGGAATATATTTCTCCAATCTTTGTTACATAATGTCCTATCTAACCTTTTATACACATGCTTATATCCCGGTAGTTGCGGTCCTCTCCACGTAAATTATGGATCAACACTTCCCAAGTCCATTAATTTGCATTCATCCCGCGCCTGTTTAAATTGAGAAACCACCGATGATTGAGTTGGGCCACCTCCCCGCTTTTTATGCGGGCTAATTATATCGTTGAAATTCCCGATCAATGCCAACAACTCATGTAATCATTGCTCAACCTCGATATATGCCCCCAGAGTTAACGACGGTCGATAGGATTAGGACTTGCATAAATTGCCGTTAGAAGCCAACTTCGACCTCCTTGTCCCACTCTCAGATGAATGGCTTAACTATGTTTATCCAACACATCTACATTAACCGAGTCCTCTTGCCATAAAACCTAAATTCCTCCTAAAAATCTGATCGCCTCCACCCTTTCCTCTTTGTATCCTCTAAATTTACCATATAAA
Organism: Erythroxylum baracoense; assembly: GCA_025629805.1. Classification (NCBI taxonomy): domain Eukaryota; kingdom Viridiplantae; phylum Streptophyta; class Magnoliopsida; order Malpighiales; family Erythroxylaceae; genus Erythroxylum; species Erythroxylum baracoense. Next base: position 14,623,579 of record JAOTAY010000002.1, read on the forward strand.
TCCACAGCTCTAGCCCTGTTTATAAGAGGTTCTAGAATTATAAAAATTCTCGGTTTCTTATGATCGAGCATATCCTTTGTAACTCGAACAAAACGAGAGCTCCATACACCGTGACAATTCTAACATAGAACTTTCATTGGGAAACTAGTTAAAATCTTTATAGTTCACCCAACCTGGCATAGCATTCTGGCTCATGCTTTGATTACCTCTATAGCCATCTCTACAGCTCTGTGAACCACTCCTGTCTCTACAGCTGGCTGATCTTCCATGCTCGACGTTTCCAGAACAATTTCCATGCCACTTAGTTCAGCATGATCGTTATTCCCTCTATGTAAGACAGAAGATGTGGATTCACATACTTATCCTGGATATGGAGGAACATGGATTCCAGTTTTTCCTTGACAGGCATATAGTTGTTGGTCTATGGAACGCTAATCAATTACCACAGTAGGCTGGCTCATTTGGTCACTAGGCTAGTTTTGAAGGATCATCCCATCCTTCTCTCTTCCAATTAGGTCGATATGCCTCCTTTGGCCTTCCAGAGTCTGGCCCAGCCCATAATTGCTTCTAGTCTTTTTTCCACCATGCATCACTGCCTCCTCACGTGCTCTGGATGACTCCTCAAAAATCTGCCACCTAAAATTTTCATTCCCTCCATTCCCTTTCCTTTGAAAGTCCTTGAAGCTTTCATTGTTGACCACTACCTTCCCTGATTTGTCTACCCTCAAATCTCGGTTGACAGAATCATTCCCCAAATCTTCTTGTATACTTTCCAAAACTGCAAACCTAAATTCCCGTTTAGTGAAAGTTCCCCGTTTGATTGCCATAGCCGACCTTCCTAGCCCTTCTCTGCCTTGATACAATCATCCATGGCCTATACAGCTGTTCCGGGTCCTTACTTCTGCCATCATCACTACCTTTCCTCCCTTGTTCCACTGGTGGAACTTTGCTCGTGTTCCCTTCCTTGTCCTCACTACCTTGCTAGCCAACTCCCTCTTTGTTCCTCCTGCACTCCTCCATCTTGTGGCCGTATCTCCCACAATTGAAGCATATTAAATTAATACCTTCATATTTGACTTTGTATCATCGTCGACGTAGGTGAAATTACCCCCGTAAGCTACCCTTCAAATCAACCTCAATGCATAGGTGAGCAAAATTTCCTTTCTCGTAGGCCTCTGTGTCTATATCGATTTTGATCGTTTTACCCAACTTGTTGCCTATCTCCCTTACACATTCCTCGTTGTAGTATTCCATTGGGAAAGCCAGGATACGGATCCAAACCGAAGCCTTATCTATCACCACCTCAGTCGGGTTAAAGTTCAGGTACCATTCCCTCATGGTCAAATAATGACCCAATATGGTCCACGGATTATCTCTCAAAGCAACATCCCAATCCTCCTCAATACCAAATTTGACCAGGTAAAAGTTATGACCAAGGCTGATTACCTTCATATCAGCTTTTAGCTTCCATAGTTTGCCTTTGCAAGAATTGGAATCCTAGCCTCCTCAACAACACCTTGACAATCAGTAAGCCCTACCACGGTTTCATAAACCGGCTAATTTTTTCCTTAGAGAACCGAATAATCGATCCTTGTTCCAGTTCTTTTTCATCTTCTGAATCCTCATCATCGCTTACTTCCCTGTTTGTACCTTGCTTGCCCTATAATTCTTCATCCATTCTGTCACTTTTTCCTTGCCTTTCATTCTCCCGATTTCCATGCAGCATGTCATGATACGTACTTCCTTCTTTTTTCAGTCCATATTCCTCATTGTTTCGATCGCTCTTAGGTTGTTTGTTGCTTCGCCTTAGTTGATCTTTCTCCTCCAATGACCTTCCGTGAGAGCTTTCCTCCATCCAGCTTAATACATTTATTAATTAAGAAGATTGTTCTTTGACATTGGGATAACTTGTTCTATGATTGAAATAGGATATCTCGTAGCTAGAATAAAGTGTTTTTCATAATAAGGATAAGACTATTCTAAACATGAAACAAGGGTTGATTGGTTATAAGATTAAAGTAAACTAAAATTAAGATTAGGTGATGTTTGGTCACATGTTTAAGATAAGAGTTGGCATTAATTTTAGGATCATTTTGTTCCACTTCGGTTTTTATATTGTAGCTCTTAGCTCTTAGTTTTTAGTTTTTATTTTAAATTTTAAATTTTAAATTTATATTTTTCTTTCAAAGGATAAAAGTGTATTTTGAATATCAACGTTTACAACGTAATACAAAATAAACTTTGACATTTCAAATCGTTCAAATTGAACCTCAATGTTTCCAAAATATTCAAAATAAAACCTATATGAATGGAAAATTTAACAGTGTTAACTTTTTATTAATTAAAAGTGAGCCTATTGTCATTTGACAAGTGGAACCCACTGTGTGAAATGTATAGTAGTGGATCCCACTACTAAGGTGACATGTATAATGATGGACCCCACTATCACGTGGCAAGCGAGTGGAACTCACTTTGTGAAATGTATAATTATGGACCCCACTTTCACGTGACAGTGAGAACCACTTTTTATTTAAAAAATATATGCGACATAACATTTAACTAACATAGAGTTAACCTCGTCAAATTTTTCAATCATTTAGGGTTTGTTCTGAACATTTTGAAAAAATTAGGGTTTAATTTGAATGTTTCAAAATTTTATGTTTCAAGTTGTATTTTATTGAAATCGTTGAGGTTCGAAATGCACTTTTGGCCTTCTTTGAAATAAAAATAAGTGAAAGAAAAACAAAAACTTGTTTGATTGTTAATGTCAATGTAGTTATATTTTTATTATTGATGATAATTATATATTAGATAAAACTTAAAGATAAATTATTTTTATTAATTAAATTTATTTTAGTATATTATATAATATTTATTAATAAATTATAGATAAAATTTTTATTTTTAATTTTATTTTTGACTAACAGCAATAACAACACCCAATGAGAATCCCGCTAAAATGCAAAATTTGGGAAGATCCAATAGTATGTAGCCGTACTCCTATCTAGTAGAGAGGTTGTTTCTGATTAATGCACATGTAATGTAACATAATGATAATACAAAATATAAATACATATGTATAAATAAAAATATGTAATGCAATTCATAATATAGTATAGAATATGGTAAAGATTAACAATAAAAGATAAAAAAGTAAATAAATACACAAACCAGAAAAATGACAAGTACAAGAATAAATAAAACAAGTCATTCCAAGAAAGTAATTGGGCTAAGCAAGAACTTGTTTAGGCTAAATAACTAGAGAGAAGTATTATGTAATCAAAATATTAAGGTTAACTATAAAATAAAAAACTCGAAGGAAAATGTTTAAAAGTCCTAAGAGAATGATAATGTCCTCTCTATGTAAGATTCTTTATCAGTATCCTAGTATACCAAAGTTTTCTATTGCGTTCCAATAAAGCCATATCATTCTTAATCACTTCCCTCAATTCTTCTTAAGCCTTCCTTTTTTTTCCTCTTGTAGTCTCTAGGTACTTTTTCTCGCATCTTTTCAATGGGGCATTAGGGTGTCTCTTTTTAATATGTCCAAATCACCTAAGACTTGTCTCTCTTAATTTTTCATTAACACTAGCCAACTTTAATTTGTTTCTTACCAATACATTCTTGACTTTATCTCTTCTAGTAAGGTTACACATCTAAAGGAACATCCTCATCTCTTCCACATTAGCTTATGACTATGCACTTGTTTAATGGTTCATCACTATGTCCCATATAGCATGGCTGACCTCAATGCTAAATGATATAATTTACCTTTGAGCTTGAGTGGTATCTTCTTGTCACATAAAACTCCTGATACACTTCTCCATTTAAGTCACAATGATATGATACGGTGGACTATATCTTCATCAATCTTTTCGTTGCTTTTGATGATAGACTCTAGGCACTTAAACACTCCTTTAGTGGTATAACTTTTGAACCAATATTTACTTACACATCGGAAGCCACCTCATGACCTGAAAAGTTACACTCTAAGTACACAATCTTAATCTTGCACAATTTAAAGCCTTTCGACTCTAAATATTCCGTCCAACGTTCTAGCTTGATATTGATACCCTCTTTTGTCTCATCCACTAAGACAATATCGTCATCAAACAACATACACTACGGCACATCAATTTGAATATTCTTAGTGAGTTTATCCATCACTACTGCAAACAAAGACGGACTCAATAAGGAGCTTAGTGTAGCTCAATATCGATTAACAAAATTTCTATATCTCCTTTTATCATCCTTACTAGTCTTTACCCTTTTATACATATCCCTAATAACCTATATATAGGTCATAAGAATCCCCTAAACACCTCTATATGATTTTCCTAGGTGCCCTGTCATATGTCTTCTCTAAATAAATAAAAACCATGAATAGATTACTCTATCTTTCCTTGTAATATTCCATTAATCTTCTAAAGAGATGTAAATCTTCTATCATCAATTACCTTCTCCTACAACTTCTTGTTGTAAATAAGTAGTATAATGTCTCTATAGTTGTTACAGTTTTGGACATTCCCTTTGTTCTTGTAAATAGAAATTACCACACTAAGTCTCCACTCATCCGACATTTTGGCAGACTTAAGGGTCACATCAAAAAGCTAAGTAAGACCTTTTACATCTAGGCTCTTCCATACCTCTATAGGTATCTTATCAGGCCCCACTGTCCTTCTGGTCTTCATCTCCCTCAAAGCTCTTTTAATTTTTTCCCTTGTAACCTGTATGTAATGATTCAAGTTACGAAACCTTTTGGATGTGCTAAGATCACCTAAAGGGATGTTCTCCTCTATATCTTCATTAAAAAGGGCTATAGAAGTACCTCTGTCTTCTTCCCTTAATTTCATTTTCAGTCACAACCTATAACCACCTATCCTATTTCATCTCTTATACAAAAAACTTGATCTAAGTTTGTGGTTTTTTCTTCCCTAGCTCTTACTAACTTAAAAATATCTTTTTCTCTATCTTTAGTTTCCAATCTTTGGTACAATTTCTTGTAAGCTCTATTTTAGCTAATGAGATTGTTTTCTTTGCCTCTTCCTTTTCCAATTTGTACCTTTCTCTATTAGCTACTCTCTCTACCTTTGTGGTGCTATTCAGTAGAGCTTTATAGGCACCCTTCTTAAACTTAACCTTTTCTTAGACATCTTCATTCCACCACCAAGAATCCATCTTACTACCTTTAGGCCCTTTAAAAACCCATAAGACCTCTTTAGTTGCATTCCTTAAAAGAGTTGCTATTCTCTCCCATATTTAGTCAACATCTCCTTCCAATTTCCATTCATCTCCATATAATAATATATCTTTAAGTGGTTTTACCATGTCCCTTTTCAGATTCCACCATCTGACTCTGATACACTTCCTATGACTTCTCGTTTTCCTCTATCACTTAATTATAAGATCCAAAACTAACAGTTTATGCTAAGTTGACAAGCAAGTGTTTGGTATCACTTTACAATCCTTAGACCTAGGCTGACCGCTCCGCCTTACGATGAAATTGTCAACTTGAGTTTTCTAATTCTGCTATAAAAAGTCAGCAGGTGCTTCTCATTTTTCTTGAGAAAAGAATTGGCTAACGTTAACTCAATTGCAACTGCAGGATCCAACAAAGCAGTTCCATTATCTTTCCTATCCTCGTACCTGAAACTCTCATGAATATATGGATACTAAAGGAACGGATACCGTTCTGTATAGGCCACCATTCCGTATCGGCTGGTAAATGGAACGGTATTCGTTCCTTCGGTACTGGCCGTTAATACCGGTTGATACTGGTATTTTTTGATCAATATCGATCGATCCCCACTGGTATCCAAAATACCAGCCAGATATAGCCCGGTATCGTAATTTCCTAAAAGTTGAAGGACCGATTTGAAAATTTTGAAAAATTAACCCTAAAAAATGAAGACTTCTCTTCTGCCTTCTTCACTTCTGGCTTCTTCTGATCTTCTCCCACAATCGCCCGTACCTTCTAACTTCTTCATCTTCTTCTTCTACCTTCTCTTCTCTCTTTCTCTCACTGTCTCACCCGCACTAGTCACTCACCATCTCACTTCACTCTCATCTCACTTCTTCTTCTTTACTCACCACCGCACCACGTTTGCACGTCTACAGCACGTCCATACCACCACTGCACCACGTCGTTGTTAATGTTCGTCCGCATGGCTGCACGTTGTCGCTGCTCGTCTTCTTCTTATACCTTCGATGTCATCGCTGCTGCTTGTTCGCACGTCACTACTGCTCGTCTGGCCACCACACGTCCGCATCACCATCACGTCCAATACCTGAAACCGAAGGCCGAAGATAGTGAATTGTTTTTGGGTGTGTTTTATGAGTTTTTCAGTTAATTTTTTCCTGCTTAATGTTTTTTTTATTGTGATCAATTGGATGTTGGATTTGTGAATTGGTTTGTGATTTGGGTTGAATTGAATGAGATTTTGCGGGTTGGAATTGGAGTTGAATGATTACGACTTACGGTGGTGTTGTGAATTTGTGATGTTCTGAATTGAATATTGGAGTTGAAATGTTGAAATGGTTACGCTGGTATTGTGATTTCTGAATTGAATATTGGATTCAATGTTGAATTGAATGAGACATTATGGTTTTGTTTTGTGATTT
>JAOTAY010000002.1:14632441-14651533 GCA_025629805.1 Erythroxylum baracoense
CCTCCGCTTCCATCCCATTCCATTCCATTCCATTATGAAACCTTCAACCAAACGATGGAAGCGTGTTACGTTCCATCTCCTTCCGTCCTCAACCCCAAAACCAAACATAGCCTTAGAAAAGCTCCACTAAAAAAAGAAGAAGAGATCAAGAAATTAAAAATGGCCAAGGAGTTTTAATAAAAGATGGACCATGGAGCTAACCAAGGACAAAAATAGAGGACCCTGATGGATTTTATGAGGTTGGGGTTCAACGCAGTGAACCAAGGGGTAGCTAAGTCACCTTTTCAAGCGGCCTTATTTGAGATTAAATGTACACTTCTCAATATGCTTCAGTAGAATGAGCAATTTTATGGATTGACTAACGAGGACCTGAATGTGCAGATAGTTAGTTTCCTCGAGATCTATGATACTTTCCCTTTAACCTTAGAGACAAAGTGAAGGCTTGGTACCATTCACTTAGTCCAGCTAACATTACGACATGGGATCAACCGATTCTTTCCTTCTTGGATAAGTATTTCCTATTGATTAAGACCACAAAGATTATTAAGGAAATCACCAATTTCCAACAAGGTTACGGGGAATCAATCTACAAAGTGCTGGAAAGATATAAGGGCTTACAATAGAAGTGCCCACACCATAACTTACTGAAAGAGTTCCTGTTACAGACTTTCTATAATAGAGTGAGTCTACCGATAAGAGGTACAATCGATGTAGCTTCAGGAGGATCCTTAATATGGAAGACTGTTAATGAAGCAGAGGAGCTAGTTGAGGAGATGGTGAGCATCAACTGCTTATGGACAAACGAGCAGAAAAGGCAACTTACTACCTTTAGAGAGCAAAAGGGAATCGTCGCGGTCAATCAGATGATAGATATGCAAGCAAAAATCAATAACTTGACACGATAGCTCAATAGTATGAAGACGTCACCTTCAACCCAAGCGAAGGCTATACAATTGAAGTTTGAGCTTTGTGCACAGTTAGACCATGATACCGTGGACAACTATCTGATGAAGGAAGACACTCAAGAGTAAGTGAACTATATGGGGGTGCAATATGGATGAGGAGGGGGTAACAATTCCTACTCCAACACTTACAACCTTAGGTGGAAGAACCATCCTAACTTCTCTTAGACAAACAACACTGGAGGACAGTTCAGGCCTTAAGGACAACTAGGTTTTTTGCAAGATAAAGTAAGCTCAATGGAATTAAAGTTGGACAAGAATTTGGATAAGATTGGAGGCATGGAGGATGCACATAAGAGGCTCGAAAGTAAATTCAAGCAAGTACCGAAGAACCATGCCTTATCCAGAAACAATCTCGAAGTCCAAGTGGGCTAATTAGCGGAGGCAATGTCTAATCAGAACACAGGAACCCTTCTAAGTAGCACAAAGTCTAACCTGAAGGAACGAATTATAGTTATCAGTCATACCTAGGATGAGGAACTTGAACAGCTAAAGGAGGAAGGAGATAAAGGAGAAGGTCAAGAATTCTTTTTAAGTGAGCCTGTGATCGAGCCGATTAAGACAACTTGACCTGTACTTTCACACCATATTTCTACTCAATGGGAGTTAATTGCAAAGAGGGCATCAAGGAAGTTAGAGGTGATTAAGTAAAACAAGCTCGAGGAAGTGATAGATTAACTACAGACGAAGCTCACATTAAAGGAATTCGTCAAGGCGAAGGTTAAGGAGCGAACATCAGAAGAAGACCCCAATATTGCATAGAAGAAAGAGGACCCAGGGGACCTTTTTATCCCTTATAGTATCAATAGAATCATCATAGTGTTGAATACATTTTCTCATTGGAATGAGTGGCATTTTCCCTTAGTTTCTGCATACAGTCACTAGGTTTTATACATATTTTACCTGCTAATTTGTTTAGTTTATCTGAATCTGCATTTATAGTGGTTCCCGTTTAATTTGTAGGAAATACACTTGATTTTAGTTGAAAAGGACCATAACAACAATTAAATGAAGGAAGGAGAGACCAAGGTAAAATGACGCAGTAGAGGAAGGCAGAAACAATCCTAAGCAGAAGCATTAAACGACAACACAAAAAGGGAAAAAACGTAAGAGGTGCAAGGTTTCAGTTCAGGGGTGTGTGGGTTTTATTTTTTGGGGCAACAGTGGAGGTAAGGTTAAAAAGCAAAAACAAGAAGCAGCCAGCGAAGGTGTGTTGCAAAACAGGAGCTACAGTGCACAAAAAAGAAGAAAACCCACTAAAAACAATGCAGCTGTTGGGAGGCACGCAAGAGACACCAGGCGGAAACACAGTGACCCACAATAGGGAGGAATTAGCAACAGTGTGGGTGTGGGTGGAAAAAAGAAACGAAGGTAGCGCAGCAGAGGAGCGACCATGCACTCAACCACAGAGAAGCACGCACCAGGAGAAGACCACACATGCAGAGGGCAGGGACCCAACCACAGAGACGCACGCAGAGAGGGACATAACCTAGGACAACAAACCCATTCATTTATATATATATATTTTTCCCTCTATGTTGTTGCCGATTGATTTATGTGGTCTTCATGCAACCATGAGTGAGTAGTTTTCCCAAACCTTCAATGTTGGGGCTGAAAGTTTTAGCTAGTTTCTGTGGTTTAAATCTTGGTTGATTTATAAGTATGAATTTCTTGGTTTTGATTTCTCTGTTTTGGGATTAATTTTACTGGTATTGTATTTGGCCAACCATTACTTGACATTAGTTGTTAATTAAAGAACTAATAGGTGAAGATTGATAACGGAACTCCAAAATAATGAACTCATAAATTTCAGATTTGGATATAGACAGTATTTATGAGAGGAAACCCCGGTTAGCAAAGAATTTAATGGGTTATGCTTGATTGCTAGACTACGATAGTAGATTAGGATTATGGCATAATACTCCTTTAATACCTTGAAAGAGTATCTAAGAAACTCTAGGCTCAACCTTTTATCGACTAGAATTCGCCTCATAACCAATAGAAAACACTAAAAGTGTAACCCTCCTTGAAGCTTATCACATTCCATTCGGATTAATCCCTAGAGACATTCACATCTTTGTTTAGCATTAGTTTTATTATTTTTGATAGTTAAATTCCTTAATTTAATTCCCCATTCTTACTCAACTACTCAGTCCAATTAATTGAGTAATCCAAGCTTAGTACTTACACGATTACTCCCTGTGGGATGATATTATACTATACTACTTGAGACCCTTGAACTTGCGGAATCACATCACTCCCATATCCCTTGTGCCTCTAGGCACTCCCTGAAAACGTGTTCAACATTCTCTCCCTGTATACTGCAGCAAGGACAACTGGAATCGTTACCAATTCCTCGTCTCACTTTTTCACCATTGCACATATGTGGCCTCGTCGAACCAGCCAAAGAAAGGTTTTGATTCGATTTGGAATTTTCATTGACCAGATGTTCTGGTAAGCGACAAGCGATGAGTGACAATGGTCACCCTTTAAGGCGATATAAGCAGATCTCATTGAGTCAAGGATATGATTGGACCAACTTAAGGTAATTCAACAGCAAACCAAACCTTTTAACTAAGTACTTCATGGCTAAGCTTCTTCAGCTCAAGTACAAGCATAAAGAAAGGGGACATATATGATGGTAATAAACTAGTAATTATTAAATAAAGTTCTTTATCAAATGGGTTTGCAAGAGGAAAGTCACAAAGACGATTAAGGGAATGATAGTCGGTGTCTACCGTTGGGAAATCCTCATGGTTCGATGGACTGTGCTATGGGTGATGCAGAAGAAACGAAAGAAAGAATGTCATCACTTTCATTTTAGAGAAAGGGGAAAAGGCAAGGCAATGGGTAATAATTCTTATAGAATCTCATCTGGATTCTCCTTAGATGACAAGTGGATTGGCAAAGTTTCCATTGAATATGATACGGGAATCCTTTACTGCCCTAGTTTGTGATTTATGATGATTTCCAGCAGTATTTGTGTCGTGATTGGAAGCATGTTATTATTGTTAAGGTATATGGGAAGAGTGTGGGGTTCTAAATCCTTTTTAATCGTCTCTTGGCTTTATGGAAATTAGAGGGCAAGATAGAGATGCTTGATGTAAATTATGGATATTTTATTGTGAAATTCAATTATGAGGAGGATCTCATCATGATTATGGCTTGGTTTGGGGGAGCGGTATCGATTGATAACCTGCTAAAATCAATATGATAAAATGACAAGTACTTATTCTCAATAAGTACTTATGTGTTTGTGATTGTTGTTTTAGTAACTACTGAAACGTGAAAATAGGTGTTTTGCAAGTGTGGTTGCGGTTGCTGAAAAGAGATAAAATGACTAAAAAGCCCATTGATTTAATAAATTATTAATTATTGTATAAATAATTAAAAATATGTTATTAGTCATATAAATTTAAACTTATAAATAATAAAATATTAAATTAAAATAAGAAAATATAAATAAAATAAATTTAGTAAATAAAATATTTCATAAAAATATATTATTAGTCATATAAATTTAAATTATAAACATTAAAATATTAAATTAAAATAAGAAAATATAAATAAAATAAATTTAGTAAATAAAATATTTCATAAAAGTATATTATTAGTCGGGGAGGAGTTTACCTGGATGGGAATGTAAAATATTTCATAAACTTCCTTCTATTAATTAAGCAAGGGTATAATGTAAAATATTACTTATTATAAGGTTATTATTGGAAACTAAAATTCTTACCGCATAAACAGTTTCTTACCGCAGCTCTCGTTCTTCTTATCTATTTCTGCGGTGCTACCGTAGTTTCCTCCAACCTGCGGTTGTTCGATCGCAAATCCAAACGTATGACTACGTTTGAAAACTACGGTAGATAAGTACTTATCCCCACCGCACCGCAGATTCAAACGCAGACTTAATCTAATTTAATTATCCAAACAGTTGACAATATTATTTTAGATTATGAAGGTCAATAGTTAGAATCAAAACAAAGTTTGATGTTTTTATACATATAATTTAATTATGTGTGCATAAATTTCATGTTTTAATATATATTTAATAAATTATGCATGTATAATTGTATGTTTTATATGTATGATATTATTATATATAATTTTGTGTTTGATGAGTCAAATAGAATTAAATTCCTCATTAAAATGTTTACATATTTTGAACATGATCATTGTCTTCCATTGTTATAAGAATAAATCAATGTTCTGTTTATTGTTAGGCATATTGAGTAAACTTAAGGTTGTTTTAACTTAAATATGTTTAGTCTTGTAATAATGAGTCCTACAACAATAAAAACAACAACAATAACAACATCTAGTATAAATCTCGCTGACACGGAAGGTTTAGGAAGGTCTAGTAGTACATAGCCTTACCCTAACTACTAGAGAGGTTATTATTATTATTATTATTATTATTATTATTATTATTATCATCATCATCATCATCATCATTATTATTATTATTATTTACAAGCATAGGCTAACTACAAGAGGAATATGGTAAAAGACCAATGAGAACTACAATGATAACTTTACGAGGGATCTTTTATCTCTATCCTAGTGCACCAAAGTTTTTTATTACAGGTCATGTCTTCGATAAGTTCCAATAGTGCCATATAATCACCTCCCCTAAATTTTTCTTAGTCCTTCCATTTTTTCTCTTATAGTCTTTAATTACGATTTTCTAGCACGTTCTCACTGAAGCATTTGGGTGTCTCATAACATGTTCAAACAATCTAAGCCTTGTCTCTCTTAATTTTTCAATAATATTAGCTACGTTCAATTTGTTTCTTACCATCACATTCTTAACCTTATCTCTTCTAATAAGGTTGTACTCTTGAAACAATGAGTCCTATTTACCTTAATTTTGATGGTTTGGATTTAATAGGTCTAGGATTCATATGAGATGTGATTGATAAAGTTGTTATCTATCTAGTTTAAGTCTAGTTAATTTGTTAAACAAACTCAAGATCAACTAAATTTGAATGGAATCTTAGCCCATTGGAGACGTTATAGTAATCTTTCTGAATAGTAGCGAGAGCTATTATTTTGAATAAAAATAGTGGAAGTAACCAAATAAATGATTAAAGGCTTAATCTTATTTAGTTCATATAGTTGATACTAAGTTAATAAACTGAATACCTTGGACATAGGTTATGTTTGAGAAGAGTTCTTAAAAATAGAAAGAAAAAAATTGTATGTTCATTACGCAATTTTGCTATTAATCCTTGTTGAGGATTTGTTGTTAAAATTTTAGATATGTATATCAATATCATAAAGATGACAAAGTGTATCAATATTTTAGGTTGATTAATGTTTCATAAATTTTAATGACAATATAAGACATATATCAACATTATGATAACACAATGTATGGGATGCGTAGAGTAAATCTGAAATGTATAGTACCATAATAAAATTGTTCCAATCAATTTATCCTACTAAAAGTGTAAACACAGAATACAATTAAAGGCATTTACTTAGATATGATAATAGTTGTCATTAGAAGGAAAAATGATTGTATGAATTTTCTTGTAAATGCATGAAATGATAGAGATCATAAATATATATTTCTAATTCAAGCTTTTGATCAATTGATACTAAATTCATATTCAACATTACTATAATGTTTGAGACATGATAAAAATAGGTTATTAAGTAGAAATAATTGATTCAATCTTATACAAATAGTTTGTATTTGTTGAATCAAGGGAGACTTATACTTAAGTGGTAAGAATGCTAGTAAGATAACTGAGACTATCTTGTTATGCCATATTGGGTAAATCAACATACTGAGAATTATAAAGTTAATATAAATATATATGTATCCTTTTGATTACAAATTGTATGAAACTTATGACACTTGTTAAGTTAAAAATAACCAACTCATCCTTTACTGAAAGGATGATGATGGTATTGAATTATTAAATTATATATATATGGTGTATTAGATATAACAACAATTCAAAAAAGGATAATACTTGTATTTCATTATATTGACTAATGACTTTATGCAATATAATACTATATTAAATGAAATAATTATTTAAATTTTGAAAAGTTCAAAGTTTTTAAATCTAAGTAGAAATTGAGCATTCAGAATATTAAAACATTTTAATAAGTTCATCATAATGAGATTTAAAATTTTCAGTTATTTGTAAAGAATGAGATTCTCTAGTGAATACCTCCATAACTAAATTATATAATAATATGGATTTATATAAGGAGGACTATACAATATGACATATTATATGACGCAATATTTATTTCTTTTATAGTTATGTCTAATATTGCAACTTACCTTCAATAGTTCCAATTAAATCAATTAGCAAGATTTCATATTAGATATGAAATGGTAAGACTTTAAAAGAGTCAAAGTTAATGATTTTGGGAAGCGATTTTAGTTGAAGCATGCGTTATCTAATAAGTTTATAACTAAATTAGATAATAAAAGGTTATAAGATATCCAAAAGGTTGGATATAATCTTACGTATCTCATTGAATAAATATTTATTTTAATATGTACTTATAGAAGAATGGTTCTCAAGATAAGTAATGGGAATAAGATAAAAATTGAAAAATTCAAATCTCATGACAATACATCCAATTAGAACTAGTGCATTTATTGATACATTTGATGTATAGTTAAAAGACTATAAGATATTGAAAGATTAACTTTCATGCGAATTCAAAAGAGTTTGTTTTAGGGATGATTATGACTTTAACATATATACAAGAAGATAAATGGGAGTATAGCTGTACTATTTAGTGGGAGTATATAGAGGCATACTACTCATAAACAACAACAAAAACAACAATAACAACATAAGGCTCATAAAGAACAAATATTTATATTTTTAATTATTAAATATATGATATTCCAAGAGTAACTTTTATTCGATATGAAAAAGTAATAACTTAATTTTAGGAATTAGATCTATAGAGATATAGATACAAAAGTTATTTACCTATTCTATTCCAAATAAATAGATAATTTACTAAAAGTATATAGTATTTAAGATATCTATTATTCTACATGGGAGTGGATATTTAAGTTAAAAGTGATATGGGTATTAACTTTAGAAGTAAATCCTTGTTAAGGAATATTTTATTTAGAATAATATTATTTTGAGATAGGAAAGGTTCTAATGTAGCATAGATTGCTAATCAAGCCATAATGCATTTTTCATTTATGGTAAATTATTATTTTGATCAAGAAGTTATTTAATGAACTTGTAATTCCTTTCATTATTCAGACAATAATATACTGTAGAACGTTATAGCCATCAGACATGTAAAACGAGCTAAGATCTCATCAAAGATCTAAGTATGTATTTAGGCAATTCCTCTTAATTATGTGATAATTAATATGAAATTTGTAAGATTTAAACAATTACTCATTATAGAGAAATTTGTATAATTCTCTCACTGAACCACTGTCCTAACAGTAGCATGATCGTCATGTGGTGATATAGTATAAGATACCTAAACGATTGACTTAGTGCAAGTGGAAGATTGTTGGTTTATGCCCTATAGTGAATAAGTTAATTATAGTTCAGTGAAATAATTATTTAAAGGCATTCGTTATCTTATACATATTCAGATGTATATAATAAAGTCCATGGAATAAATATGCATTATAAATAAAATTATAATAAAATTATAATTATGAGATTCGTATTACATTTATATATTATCCCTAAATTGTTCTTAGTGATTATTCTATTAAGATTAGATATTAATAGAAGCTAAAAAGATTAGCACACGTTATGTTTTCTCCTTATGAAATAAGTAGCCAATCTCATAGACTAAAGTGTATAAAGACTTAAATAGAATTGCACGTATTTGTTAGATAACAAGTTCACTGAATTGATCTCATATGAGAATTTCATTTGAAAGGTTACTTATATATCTATAGAAATTCTCATTGTAATGATTGTATAAGTAATTCTTTGACTTGATCTCTCTAAGGTATCTCATTTTAGGATGGTTATATTTTGATACTATTCATCTATTATAGTCAATAGTAGCTTAATTAGTAGTCATTAGATGTGACATGAACTATAAGGAAATAGTTAAGTGATAAATATAAAATTCATGACCCTAAAATAATTAAAGAGAATATTAAACTATTCTCAATTTGTATTAATTCGATAAATACTTGGTCAAAGTGAAATGACACTTTGAGAATATTTTTGAAATGTCATTAATTGAATTAATTACTAATAGTAGAGAACTATTATGATTGGACTTAAATAGAGTAGACATTATTTTCATACTCTATGTTTAATGAAAGATTGTATGAAGCAAGAATTGAATTATACAAAAATATCATGTACAAAAAGTTAGTTAAAAACTACTTTGAGATTCTTAAATATTTAGATCGTCACAATGTATTGCTAGACATCAATTTTGAAATATGGGTATAAATTATCTAATTAAAGAATTAAAGATAATTGAAAAAGTTTAATTTATCCAATCATATGTATAATTTAGGTTTATAGTTTATATCCATTGTTAATTTATTTAAGAACCTAATAGGTCATACAAAAAGAACTAGTTAAAGAGAGAAAAGATATTTTATTCATGTTAGATTTGATTGTTTGGAGAAATTTTATGATTAAATATGAGATATTTAATAGATAAGGACTAATATGAGATATCATATCTTATTTAGACACAAATGATATTTAATTAGAATTTTATTTTAATTAAATTACAAAAATATTATAAATGTTGTAAATTAGCTTAAACTCCAAAGGAGCTTGCATTTCTTGCCTACCCCTCTCAATAACAATTGTAGAATTTTCTTAACTTGTTTTGAGAATAGAAAAAATGTTGGACTTGTGTGCGGATATGGTAATTGAAATAAGCCACTTTCAAAAATGACTTAAGGAAAACGAAAAAAAAGATCAAATTTTATAATAAGGAACATATTATAATTCATGTTTTATCATTTCTTATGTATTAATCATATTATAGAATTTAATTGACCTTAACTTTTGAAAAATTAAACAAAAATGTTTTATATTTATTCCGTTAGATGATAGATCAAATCCTGGCCTGATTTTTAAACAAGATAGAGATATTACCAAAAGAAAAGAGCTTTAGTTACGCAAACTCTTCCCAAGGAACAAAAATAAAGAAAATATTAAAAATAAAAGACATGATGGATAGAACTAGCTGTCAAATTAATTTATTTTAAGTTTATAAATAGAATTGTCTTACAAAAATGATATAAAAATAAGTGAGTCTTATATAAAAATATATTCTTAATTTATTGTCTTAAATTTAAGCTTAGATATAATATTTTTAATATGTACGATGACACTTAGCTATTTAATTTTACATTTTTTAAAGCCTAACCACTTCTTTCCGATAAATGTAGCAAACAAAATATAAATGTGAGGTGCACCAAGAACAAGGTTACTGGCACCTTTGATTGTACGGTGCAATTCGTTGAAAGCAGAGAAATCGAATGCCGAAGTTGCTTTGCTCTTACTTGACAGTAGGTTTTCGCCTTTTGGGGAGATTGGAAAGGTTACAACAGCGTCCAAATGACGAAAGTAAATGTTGTTTCCAGTTTTACATTTATGAACACCATATGGGTGCTCTAAAAGTCCCTTACTTTCAACATTTTAAGCTCATAACTATCTATATTTTATAAACTGAAGCCAAAGCTACATATCGACACTTGTCCACCAAAAAAACAAAGATTCTTATTTTCTGGACCAGTTAACACTTCATAAGCTCTTTGTTAACCATAGATCACTGACAGATGCTTAGGTCCTAAACAATACAAAACTGATCATGGTAAACATTCCCAGGGCTTGCACCATCCTTTACTGCATCTACAAATCATAGCATATCAAGAGGATCCCCTAAGGACATTAGCCTGATTTTGTTTGGTCTGGTTCAACTTACACTTGAAGCAATCCAACCCAAAAAAGAAAGGAACAAAGATGCGAGTTGCCGGATTTAACCACTGAAACTATCTTGTCAGTGGTAGAAGCATAGAGTTTCTCATTAAAAGTGACAAGTTTAAACGTATATGAATGCAGACAAGAAAAGATTAGAATTTTCCATTAACCAGAGCTCAAAAAATGATTAGGATGGCTTGTAATACTTTGTTGGAACAAATGGCATTTTGGTGACAACCCCATCATAAGCCTTTCCCCGTACCACCAGTTTAACTTTGGTGCCTGACTTGTGTAATCCAGATTTGACATATCCCATTGATATGTTCTTCTTCAGGCATGGGCTGAATCCTCCACTGGTGACTTCCCCAATGTTTGTCCCTTTCTCATCCTGAATCTCACTGTGGGATCTGGGAGGAGGACCAGAGGAGAAAAATCCGACACGCCGAATTTTCGGACCCTCTTCAAGTTGTTTAAGTATTACCTCAGCACCTAGAAACCCACCTTCTGCTCTTCTTCTTTTGCCTATGGCCCAAGTAAGTCCTGCCTCCACAGGTGTTGTGTGTTGCTCCATGTCATTTCCATATAAGCACAGACCAGCTTCAAGTCGGAGGCTGTCACGAGCACCCAGCCCTGTTAACCTTACTTTCCCTTCCGATTTTTCTATGATCGCCTTGGCAAGATCCACAGCATACTCTGAAGGAACTGAGATTTCAAATCCATCTTCACCAGTATACCTGAAAATCTCCGCAAAAAGAAAGCAGTAATCCATCTATACCTGACAGATCCATCGCAAGAGACAATAAAGAGGAGGGGGATGTGCATTATGTAAATAATGGGGTATAAGTTGAGCAAATAATAAGTGATGCTTCTCGATAAAAGTGGAACTTTTTCAGGCATTACACCGTCTGTTGCAATGGAGCTTGCATTAAACTTTTGTGCAATGCCTACATATATGACAGAAAATTACATATTCCAGATGTATATTTCACGCACTTCTTATACTAACAGAAAGCATAGCAACAAATGAATATAGACATACAGCTTGGATATTAACTTCCTAATTCTAGCTAAAGAATGCAGAATGCAGAATGCATGAAAAGTTAGATGATATTAGGATGGAAATTTGGTTTATAAATAAAAAGAAGAAACAGTGAAGAGGTGTACCCTGTTCTGGTCAGAAAGCAGTGTGCTCCATTGATGTCCAGTATTTGGAACTCTCCAAAATATATCTTGCTCAAATCCACTTTTGTCAAGTGCTGAAGAACAGGGGCAGCAAGTGGACCCTGTAAAACAAAAACCATGAAAACTGTACTTTAGATCCCACTACAAAGATAAGATTCAAAGGTTAATGTCGTAGCCACTACCAAGCATTATGCAGTAGTAAGCCCACTTCACAGAGATAATAACACAAGGCATAAACTAAATCAGTATATGTTGTCATTGCTTTTTCTTTGGAAAGATGTGTGTGTTAAAGAAAGTAAAGGGAAAAGGAATAAATGAACAAGAAATAGGACAAAAATTAAACTAACATGATCTGCATCAAAGAGATATTACCCTAAAAAACTAAAGAATCCTCAAGCAAAAGCTTAAACAACTACACGGATGGGAGATCACCTGGAGAGCTAAAAGGGATCTCTCATCATGTATATGCCATGAGACATCTCCACCTTTTGCCTTGAATGCCTTCATATGTTCTTCAATGTGAGCCAGATCCTTATCTCTACACCCTGCATTCACAACCAGATATATATGATCATCCTTCACCTTGGTGATCACAGAGTCATCAATTGCACCCCCTTTCTCGTTAGTGAAGACAGTTAACGTCCCAGTTCCATTTGCAAGCCCAACAACATCAGCAACAACAAGCGTCTCAAGGAAAGGAACACAGTGCTTCCCCTTGAGAGTCAGTCCACACATGTGGGACACATCAAAGAGGCTACCATTCTCTCTACAATTCACAGTTGAGTCCATAATTGAGTCTTTATACTGTATAGGCATGCTCCATCCAGCGAACGGGACCATCTTCCCACCATTAGCGATATGATAGTCATAGAGAACAGTCTTTTTGAGTTCAGCTTCTGAAGCAAAGTATCGACGAGCTACTGCCTTCTTGTCGGCCTGAGCAAGACGGCGGGTAATAGATTGGCCAAGTTGCCACAGTCCTCCTCTCATACTTTTAGAACAATCTGGTCAAGATACCCTCAGCCATCAGATTATAACCGGCGAGTACATAATAAACCAGACCAATAACCATAACCAGATAAATCATGCTATATATAATGCCACGAAGACCACCTTTGCAGATATGAAATGGGAAAGACCAGATACACGAGACGATATTCATTCAAAGAACTAAACAAGCTCATTTAATCAATCCGTTAATGGCATTGAAATGTAGTAATAACAGGAACACAATCACATCCTAAAGAAGCAAGATTTCATGGATAGTTCAGACAAGAAAAAAACTTGGACACAAAAACGCTTCAAAATCCAACCGGGTACATTCGAGAGCAACTAGTCATCTAGATCTCATTGACACTCGTAAACCGTAGTTTGGACCAGACTATCAAGTAATATTCCCACGATCAGATCACTACATAAACAAACCATGAATGGCGACAGAACAACTGGAAAGAATTACAGGTAAAGAGTTACCTCTCTGGATTGAAAACAGCTTAGTAGTGCTAGAGAAATCAGAACAGAAAAGAGCCGGTAAGAGCACATAGATATAGAGAGGTGGGTTATCGTGGGCGCCACGTGGAGAAACAAACAATTAAAAACCCCATCACGAGTGGGTGGTGCGAGGGCTCTCAGATCGGGGAACCCAATCCTATATGTCGCACTCTAAGCGTCAGTACCAACCGCACTAGTAAGTGTTCGCCTGTAATAATTGGTTACATTTGTTGATTTTCGCTTGCTATGTTTCTTGGCAACTTCATTGATTTTCGCTTGCTATAATTATACTTTTTATAATTATATAAAAAGTAATTATATACTTTTTATATAATTATATAAAAAAGTATATAATTATATTTAGTTAACAGTACAGATATGTTAATGACCGGTGGAATGTGAGCGCCAAACAACAGAAATTTATTAATAACTTGTTAATAAAATTCAAGTAATTTATTTAAAATATATAATTTATGCATAATAATCTTTTAACTTTAAGAGAAGGTGTCTCTTTTTCGACTTTTTTCACAACATATATTTTTCTATATTTATTCAACAAGCACGTTAAAAAGGGTTTGTAGATTTTCTTTTGTTAATTTTAAAATATACTTATGTATATTATAACAAACTAAATTAGTTCATTATCTATGCAGCAATTTTTGTTTATATCTTATTAATCTTTAGTACAGAATAGGATATGATGAAAGTAAAGAATTAAAAGTTTAATCATGCTTATAATTTTGAACTTTTTTTACAAAATTATAAGTCCTAACTCTCAAATTATAGATAAGAACAAAAATAACTTCCTTACAGTTTGAAACAGAATGCTAATAAAATATATATACACAAATTGTTGAGCTAAATTCAAAACATACATTGAAAATTTTTAAAATAATAAAATACATTGACATTTTCGTAGTCGTTTCATGATTTTAGTGGTGTTGGTTTGAATAGTTTAGCAAATTTATATCCACCATAAGAAAACAAAATTTTCTTCAAAATTCGTTGAAAATTCAATTATGTTTGTAGTAATATCGCATTTCAGCTAATAAGTAATAAAATGGTAATGTTAATAATTAAAAGACTAAATTACAATAGTCTTCCTAATATTACCTATCATTTATGCGATTTAGTGGGAATAACATTTTGTCTGAGTCTAGACTTGCACAAAGTCAACGAGTTTGACTCCAGTTTATCGAACTTCTGATTAGGATTAGGCTTTTATTTATTTTTTAGATTTTGGATCAGGTTCAAACTCAGGCTACCTGGCCTAAAGACTAATCAGACTTGAGGCTTATAACTAAGGCTTGAATCTGATTGGTTTTAACGACCTAAAACTCAATTAGTCATAGGTTAAGGCTAATTATTATTTTTTAATTTAAAATTTAAAGTATAATTTTTCTTATAACCTTTGGTTACATTATGATTAAATAATTGTATAATAAGTTGATTATGGATGTATAATTTTCTAAAATATAGGTTGTTAGAGCTTCTAAAAACTCAGCATCTCTCATGTGATTTATGGATAAGCCAATTGTAGGTTCGTTGTTAGGTCAATCCAGTGATTTTGGTAGATTGTAATGTATTGCATTTATAACTTATGCCTTCAAAAATTCACAACGTACAACCCTATTACAACTCTGTTACACTAAGCATTACCACATAGGCCTATCACAAGATTTATGTAGTTTAAAATGCATTTTAAGTCCCATTCATAAGTAACAAGCATAGGCCTATAGATTTCACAACACTCTTCAGCATTGTCCATGTGTAAAAGAAACACTTTATCAATAAAAAAAATCAATATAGAGATGAAATTCTACCAAACTTAGACCTTTGCTATAGTAGTAGTTACTGGTGAGAAGGTTCTATGAAAATATTAGCCTATATGGAGATCATATTAATAAAGAAAGAAACAAAACTTTGAAGAGATAAAACATGAGGAGATTTATTGACTTAGAAGAAACAGATAAAACCCAAAATAGACCTATACCTGAAGCATGGTTAGGTTTAATTAGTAGAATGAAGGGTGAAAAAATATATATGCAACAAATTAATGACAAAAGGAGAAATAATAAACACAAACAAAAGCATCAAAAAGAGACTAGGTGTGCATACATATCACCATTAAACTCATCCCTTAATAGAATTTTGAACTGTGTTTAAGATAAAAATTTGTTAGAGGCCCTGAAGCCCCTTTTATAAGGCTCAAAAAGGAATCACACACATAAGTATTGTTGTTAAAGAGATTGCAGCCATGACATTAATGAGTGCATAGATATGAAAAAAGGATAGGTATTTTGATTTAGAGAGGGTAATTGAGACAATTCCTATCACACATATTTATAGGAATAAAAAGGAGGGGAGCACTACAAAGCCAGATCACACTCACATTACCACTCAAATATCTTAGAGATTAGGCAATCAACATGATAATATGGGAACACATACAGTTAAGTAAGACATAAATGAAGAAATCTGCAATGTTCATCTAAATATGGGGAATATGTAGACCATCCAACATCTAAGAGGCATAAGAGGGAGGGATGTCTTTCGATGTCAATCAATTAGGTCTATATAATTTGAACGTTAACATCATACATCATTGTTATAATATTAAATTTTGAGGTGAAAAGGATCTTTCTAGATACTGTTAGTTTTATAGACATACTCTTATATGATGTATTAGTCACCTTGGGTTTGTCTCTATCTCAACTGGGGCTTATATATACCCCTCTAATATGTTTTGAGAGAGCCCAAACTTTGGTGGAAGGAAAAATGTAAGTGTTGTTTAAGGTATAGATACATCCAAGACAAGCCATAGTTTTGATTCCATATAGTAAGAAGGCGTGCAACTTCCAATATGATACTTGGGAGACCATCATTATATATCCTTAAGATTGTTTTATACCCATATATTCAAATCATAAAGTTTTCAATTAATTACAAAAAAAAAGTAAGTCATATGAGACATCAGTATAACTAAACAGTGCTATATAACATCCCTTAAGATTGATAAGAAAGCATTGCTCTTATGATCATTTAAATAATAAATTTTCAAAATCTAGAAAAAGAGCTACAAAGTGAGCCTACAAAGGAGTAAATGAAATTAAATTAAGAACACTTGCTTTCCACAAAAGTAAGTGAAATTAAATGGTTAATTGATCAGGTCAAGAAAACGAGAGTTAAAAATAAGGGAACAAAAAGAAACAAGAGAAGCAAATTAAGCACAAGAATATGTTTGATATATTATTCAAAAAAGAGTAAATTATATTTTAAATTTTAAACTTTTTCTAATTTTGTAATACTAATTAGGACTATTGAAAATATTAATTAAATACTCAAGCTTTTAATTTGTTGTAAAATTAGTCCATCGTAAACTCCTGTATTAATAGTGTTGACATTAACTACCATATAAGCTACTCACTTTTTTATTTCATCATACATATGACATTTACATAATTGAAAAAACTAAAATTATTTAAAAATTTTGAAATTACCTATGAATTCTTTACTCTCTCCAATATTAATTCCCTTTTTATAACTCTCCCTTTAGGCCTCTTTGAAATTATATTATAGGCTTGATAGTTATAAGGCTATCATCAATTATATTGAAGTAAAAATGTAAAATCAAATCCTTAACGTATTATAGCTTTTAATAAGGAGGGTAAACATTTATTTATGATATACGGAACAAAAATATACTTCAATAAGCTAATTTGACAATAAACTTTCAATTTTATGAGATTTCAAACATGCGATAAGTGCTAAATATGCTACGTTTTTTTCTTGCACAATAGACTTTGAAACAACTTCTAGATAAAAAATCAATTTAACATGCATCTAAACTAAGCTTGGCTAATTAATCATAATTAAACATAATAACCATTTAATACATTTATAAGTAAATGATTAAGGAGAAGACAAACTTATAATGGCAAGTGAGAGAGATTTAAACTACGTATCTCTTTTCATTTGACAGCAATCAATCCAACACCTAAATTAGTGACACTTAAAGACCACTTCAAGTTATTCAACATCAAATTTCTACACCCAATTGCAACATACTCGACTTATATCAATAATCAACTTTCACTTTTCCAATTATAACAATATGAACCTCAGGCTGAAAATACCTAAAACCTAAATAACAAGGAACTAGAATCTTATGCTTCTTTAAATCAAGAAAGAAAACTCTACTTTATCCAAATTCACTTATTAGAACAAACCCTATAATAATTTTGATCCCTACAAGTTACCTTCATAAGATCGTATTAAGTTCTTGTAAAAGAAAAAAGAGGAAATTCTCACAAAAGTGAAGAAAATTCTCGATTTTATTTCTATATTGATTATTCTTAAATTATATCAATAATATACCTTTTATATTAATAAAACACCTAAGAAATAAATTCCCAAAAGGAATGAACTTCTATACCATAGCCAAATTAGGAAATAACCAAATAAATTAAAAATTTTGATCCTTATATAAACATAAATATGAAGTTTAACAAAAATAAATACTTAATCCTTTATGATTGGTGCCTATTTAAGACTCATATTGCTACTAATTTTGTTTTGGAACTTTTTGAGTGCTTAGAAAAGATTAGTTTATTGTTAATTACAAGTCCACTTTAGAGCTAATTTGTCTCTATTTCTCAAACCTCCTGATTTTAATTTAAGATCAGTTTCAATCATCAACATGACACTAATGCCTACTATATTGTACTTTCTTATTCTCCAATCTTCTCCAAGCTTTGTCCTTCATTTGTTAAGCACATTCTACCTTCAGTAGCATGCAAAAAGAGATCACTCTTACAAAGGCAGCTAATTCATCTTAAACAACCTCCTTATCTTTCCTCTTAATGATTAATCATTACAAAACTACCTTCATACATTTAGTCTTTGCTCTAGTCATTAGACTTCCTATTTCTTATAAAGGATCATAAAAATGGTTAGAAATAGGTTATTGTGATGGTCAAAGCTAATATCTATAATTTCCTCTCTCCTTGAAAGTATTCATCCTCGAATTAACTACATCATAGAAAGATAAATTGGAAACATTAAAAGTAATACTCACATTAATGTAATTACTTGGAAAATTGATCTTTCCTAACATTTGAAAAGATCCATCTCTTGTAGGTTGTAACTTAGACTTCCTTTATGTAGGAAACCTCCCCTTACACTCATAAACCTAAACCCATTTTCCATATTAAAAAACATCCTTTATGTACCCTTATTGGCTTGCCTTGCATATTACTCATTCTTTTTCTCTATATTAGCATAAACCTTAACATGCCAATCCTTAACAAAATTTGTCTTATGCTTAACATCTATATCATCATGTTCATTAGTAGGCAAAGGTAAGATATCTAAATGAGTTAAAGGATTAAAACTATACACAACTTCAAAAGGATAATGAGAGGTAGTAGAATGTGCTAGTAGTGTGCCCTAAGCCAATGGTCATATGTGACTTTTGTACTGACATTCTGACTTATTATTTATATATTATGAGGTATTCTTTTATATATGCA
>JAOTAY010000002.1:14651633-14700290 GCA_025629805.1 Erythroxylum baracoense
TAATGGGTTTAGGATTATGATATTCTTAGCTTCTCTATAAATAGAGGGCTTATGTCTCATTAGAAGACATACGAAAAAACCTACACACTTATTCCTTTTCTTGAGAGAAAAACTGTGTGGCATTCTAAAGAGTTTTAGAACGTGTTAGCACACATTAGCCGTTGCCCTGAAAATTATCATCGTGTGGATACCAGTAGAGGACGTTCGCGAGCTGCAGTGTTAAGATATCTGAAAAAAATCTCAATCCTTGCGCTTCAAGAGGTAATTCCATACATTTCTTGTTGTGTTTTTCGGTTAACCAAGGCACAAGACCCGAAGACTTATGGTCCATTCCGCTACGTATTGTGCATTCCCGGCCTATAAGCGATCCAACAGAATGAACCAACCTATTATATGAAAGCCCAACATGCGACAAATACTTATTCTATTATTTTAAATTCTTTTAAATGATGGTATGAAATAAAATAGTAAGTTTCTTATTAATTATTTTAATTTATCCATCCGACTGAGGATGTGTAACAGTAAAAAGAAAAGAGTTTAGTTCCTAACTTATTCCACAAAGTATGCCAAAATGAGTTAAGGACTTGATATCTTTATCACTTACCATAGTTATTGGCAATCCATGCAAATAAACAATTTCCTTAAATAACATAATAATATATTTTACATTATTATTTTTAGAATAATCAATAAAATGCACCATCTTACCGAACCTATTAATAATAACCTATATGTTATCTTAACTACTTGGAGACCTAAGCAAATCTAATACTAAATCTATAGATATGTCAATACAAGGTTGGATATATATAGGTAAATATGTATACCTACTATAAAACATCACTTTAGATTTTTCTTGCTTATATGTTACACACTTATATATATATATATAGTTACAATGAAGTAAGCAATACATATCTTCTAGATAATGCATCAAATATAACAGTTTCCTTTCCATTCTTGTACTTAATGATGTAAGGAAACATCTTGATAAACTCTTATCTATTTGTAATGTATTACCTTAGGATTTTAAAAACTTTAAGCTCTTAGATCACAATGAATTATGAATACCCTCAACCATAAATAATGATATCGTGTTTTTAGAGTTCTAAATAATGCATGTATATCCTTGTCATAAGTAGGATAATTCAATGTTGTCCTATTGAACTTTTCATTAAAGTAAGCAATTAGTTTGGAATCCTCCATCAAAATGACCCCTTATACCAATTTTAGATGCATCACTTTCAACATTAAAAGCTTCGTCAAAATTAGCAAACATAGTAAAGTTGCATAAGATTTTAAAAGCTTTATCATACATATCACACCACTTAAACACAATATTCTTTTAAAAATTCCATTCACAGGTTCTATGGTAAAACTAATTTCTTTCACAAGCCTTATGTAAGAACTTGCTAATCTATGAAAGCTCCTTACCTCATTTACATTCTTAGTGTAGGTTAATTGTTAATTGCCTCAATTTTATCTTCATCCATACTTATTACATGTGAACTCACAACAGAACCAATAAAAATGATGTTGTCCTATTAAACTCTTCATTGAACTAAGCAATTGGTTTGGAATCTTCCATCAAAATAACCCTTATACCAATTTCAAATGCTTCACATTCAACCTTAAAAACTTTGTCAAAATTAGCAAACGTAACAAAGGTGCATAAGATTTTAAAAGCTTTATCATACATATCACACAACTTAAACACAATATTCTTTTTAAAAACTCCATTCACATGTTCTACAATAGAACTAAATTCTTTCACAAACCTTATATAAAAACTTACTAATCCATGAAAACTCCTTACCTCATTTGCATTCCTAGGTGTAGTCAAATCGTTAATTGCCTCAATTTTATCTTCATCCATACTTATAACATGTGAACTCACAACAGAACTAAGAAAAATGATGGATTCCGTACAAAACGCACACTTTTTAAGAATAACATACAATCCATGCTCCCTTTAAACACGAAAAATAACATGTAAATATGATCATCCAAGTTTTCGCTATACACTAAAATATTATCAAGTAAACTAGAAATTTTTTTTTAATAAATATGAAAAAAACATGATTCATTAACCTGATGAAGGTGTCACTTGCATTAGTTAAACCAAATAACATCATTAACTGCTCCTATAAGATATATGTTGTCTTAAAAATAGTTTTCCATTCATGATCTTCTTTTATGCAAATTTGTTATTGGTCATTTTTTAAATCAAATTTAGAAAACATATATGAACCAAGAAATTTTATCAAGCATATCTTCTAAACTAGGGATAAGATATCTATACTTAACAGTTATTTTATTGATGGCTTGGAAATCAATACATATGCACCATGTTCCGTCTTTCTTTTGCACAAAAATCATATGATCAAACATGGACTAAAACACTCCATTATAAATCCATTTTATACTTACTCATTTTCTTAACTTGAATTCTTTGTCTCATCAAGGTTAGCTTTATAAGCTAGTTTATTAGGGATTGATGAATTGGGACTAAAGTTTACTTGGTATTATTATACACGACTTAAAAGAGGTATCATAAGTGGTATTTCCTCTATAAATATATCTACAAGTTTCTATAATAGAGAAACAATCACACTTGACAAAGAAAAGGTAAGCTCATTAATTAAAAAGTCAACATCCTTGTAAAAAAAGTACAAGTACTTGTTTCCTTTTTCATATAGCACTCTTATTCTCACCATTACTAGAAAAGTTCTAACTCTCTTCCTTTTCTCTATATTTTATAATGCAAACTTTGAATTTTTTTCTCCTTATGGACTAATATAATCTTTTTACTTTTTTTTGCACACTTCCCTTTTTATTACTTTTTTTTCTTGAGTACTTCTAAGTTTATAGAACCTTAAATCAAACCTTGTAAATTTCTACAAAAGTTCTAATAATAATGTTAAGGTATAAACCTATTATGCATTCATGTCTTCATCTCTTCCTATGATTGAGTAGGTCTCTCATTATTCATGTGCCTATTGATCATAAATTGATCCCATCAAATAGTAGCATAATTTATAAATTCAACCACTACTAGTTTAACCTTCTTTTCATTAAAGTAATTATAAAAATTAAATATATTTTCTACCTTTCTCTCTCACTTTAATTGTATCTCGAGATCATCCTTCACTTGAAAGGTCGGGATTTTTATCGTAATACTACCCAAATTTCTTTCTCATTATAAAATAACCTTTTTACCTTTTCTAGAACTAATCTCTTCATCATTGGAATCCTCTTCTTCCTCCTCCTCAAATGTGTGTTTTCTTGAAGATTTAGGTCTAGATGGGGACTCTAAATAATCCATCATCATATATCGAACCTTAAATTAGTCTTGGATATCCTTTATAAAAATCTTAAGATCAATTTCTATATTATATCCACCACTAGTCATATTTAAACCTAGTAAGAAAACATTAATAGTGAATATATTTTTTTCCTCACACATCCCCTTACATGTTTACACTCGTGATTCAGGTAACTAAATTTTGTCCATTCAATTCATTTTTTCTCAATGATATTCTCACCACTCTTGCCTTTTACTACTTATCTGTCCTTTCATTATCCCTATAAGAAGAACTCTATCAATGGTCCTACTAAAAATAACAAGTACAATAGGATTATTAGCTTTGTTTGAAAAAAAATTAGGATCAACAAGAAGGAAACAAAAATAAAATTAAAATAAGAATAAGTTATTAAAATCAACAAGAAAAAAAATTAGGAAGTGAAAATTAGGAAAACTTAATAAAGATAAAATGAAACTAAGAATCCTTTTAAAATAAGGGAAAGGATTAGAATACTTTATAACACACTAGAACACTTTATAAATAGGTTATATAATGTATGAAATATAGATTTTAATGCACATTTTTAAGTATGAATGTTTTGTTTCATTTCTCATTTTTATTTTATGTATATATGACACAAACTAACTAAAAAACGTAAGAGTAAACCAAATGGAACAACTTTGAATAAAGAATAATACACAAGGTGAATGCTAAATTAAAAATAATTGTGACAAGAAACAATTAGATAAGATGGATGATGAATGGAAAAGCACAATTAAGAAAAAAAGAAGAAATAAATTCTTAAACGATAAATAGCACCTCATTTTAAAATTCATAACTTTAATACCAAATAGTACGATTCTTAAGCTAAAACCACATAAAACCCAAATCATAAAGAATTAAAACCATAAGATCTTCTTCAAATCAAGTAAGAAAACACGACCCAAACCAAACTCGTTGATTAGATACAAGGCTATTGGAATTTTGATTGTCACAAGTTGCCTTGATAAGATCAAATTAAGCTCTTATTAAAGAACAAAGAAAAAATTCTCAATTTGATTTTTATGTTGATTAATTTTGAATTACATCAATAGTATACCTTTTATAGTCATAAAGCACATAAGAACTAGGTTCATAAAAGGAAAGAACATGCATATCCTAATATAGGTAGAAAAAAGTAAATTAAATTAAAATGCTAATCCTTAACTAAATAGAAATCATAATCTAAATAAAAAATAAGCAAATAACATTGAAATGCTAATCCTTATCTAAGTAGAAAATAACATTGATTTTGTTTCTCAAACCTCTTGATTTCAATACATGACTTATTTTGATCATTAACATAATACGCGTGTTGATTGCATTCTGCTTCTTAGTTCTCCAATCTTCTTTAAGCCGCTCTTCATGTTTTAAACATGTTCCTTCTTAAAAAAAACATGTCGAAAAGTTACCAATCTTGGGAATACATTTGACTCATCTTGAATAACCTCCTTTTCTTACCTCTCCATGATTAATTTTTGCTAAGCTATCATCTTTATTTTTTACCATAGTTATTAAACCTCCAGTTACTAAAAAATGATCATAAGAATATTTAGAAATATGTGCTTATAATAGTGCAAGCTGTCCTTCTTCATATAACCTCTTTAAATTCTTCAACTTTACCACTATGATTATCATTGTAACCCTCAACTTTATAGCATTCAATAGGCTAATATCTAACAAATTCTTATACTTCAAAGTCAAACTCGTTATCCTATCGCATAAAAAGAACTTAAACATTGAAAGATCATTGTATTTTTTGTG
Source organism: Erythroxylum baracoense (assembly GCA_025629805.1). NCBI lineage: Eukaryota > Viridiplantae > Streptophyta > Magnoliopsida > Malpighiales > Erythroxylaceae > Erythroxylum > Erythroxylum baracoense. Next base: position 14,656,742 of record JAOTAY010000002.1, read on the forward strand.
CATATTGGATATAATAGTCAATGAACTATCATCTACACGAGGATACAAAGATAGATCAATATGGAAATATATATGTAGATGCTTTTAGCATATAAGTTTGGGAGCTTTTTGTTGCTTAAATCTATATATTTAAATAAATTAAAAACCAAAGAAAAGGACTTTCTACTAAGTGGATTCAGGTCAATGAAATCGAAGATACTGAACATAATCTCTTCAAATAAGAGATTGAAGAAGTTGCAATTGTTTTAGTTATTGTCTACTTCCATTAGTTTTAATCTTTTCATGTTTTTGTGAGAGATCTATGAAACATATATCTTTGAGTTTGTCTTTGGAGGTTTGAAGATGATAAGTTATAAGGTAGAAAAGATGAATAGGTTGAGATTTTATGGCGTACAAATTTGGCGTTAATCAAAAGGTCTTTTTCATTATTCCATTATGCAAGATAAATGGGATTCATATGGAACTAATAAAAAGTGTCTCATTTTTGTTAAATGAAATCATGAATTTTTTCTGCATCATGGATATTCATCTATTCACTTTAAATGAACAATTAATTTTTATGGTAAGAGATGGGGACCTCTAGGTAGTAAAGGTCTTACTAAACTATGATTTAAGGCAAAAGATGGGGATAATCGTAAAGAGGGGTTTGATGTAAGAAGAAGTGAAGATTTCAAAAGTGGGCTCAATCTTTATTTGTTTATTTTTATTTTTAATTATTTTAAATGTCATATATGTATTGACAAGTAAGATGATCAACCTATGTTTACAGTCTACATCAGTATTGTTAACGAAAGAGCTAACTGTGTACTAGTTTTGTAACTAATTAAAAGTTTAAATAGAATTAGTTTTTTGATAGTTTTGGTTTGTAATATAAAACTAGGTCAAATTTAATGTAATTTACCCTTTAAAGCATATAACATAACCTATAAAGCAAAATTTAAAGAAAGCTACAATGATAGATTCTTAAAAAGATAAATTAAGATAGTTAGAACTAAGAAATTGTAATAATGGTGATATGAAATGAATACCATCCTGATTCTTCAAAAGAGGATAGTTTAAAATGGCTAGCTAGCCCTTCGAAGAAGTATATAAATGCTTCTGCATACACTTTCATGAGACCTCCAAATCAGACAGTTCTTTGGTATAAACTTATATAGCATAAAAGGAATAGTCCTAGGTGTTCCTTCATCCTATGGTTAGCCTTCCTAAATAAATTGCAGACAAGGGACAAACTTCGTTACCTCCACACCCCAAATTGGTGCCCTTTGTATGTTTTGGACTTGGAGACTATTGATCATTTATTCTTTGAATGTCCTTTCTCTAAAAAGTTTGGTTAAATAGTCTAACAAACTTCCAAATACACCTACCTCACCTGACAAATCTTCAATCCATTTTAATGTGGGTTAACCAGTCACCTACCTTCAGAAACTATGACATTAATACCTTCTTCATTCTCCTTTCTGTTATTGTGTATAACCTGTGGACTGAAAGAAACTTGCGAACCTTCAAAGATGAAGCCTTGGACGTAAGGAGCTTCAACACGAGAGTGATATATCAAGTTATGGAACACCTCAGTTCAAACACTAAGAGAAGGTAAAATGTATGTGTTTTATATTTCTAATGAAATGTCTGTAGATTTGACTCCAGGTCCAGGTTCGAGATAAGAGAGGGAAATCCCAATTGCTATAAAAGGAGAAACATAAGATATAGGGAACGCCTCATTCTTCACTAAACTTCGATTATGGAAACATCGTGATTAAAGCTACAAGGGGATCTCCTTCGAATAACAGTCAAAGAGCCTCTAACCCATAGATGTTGCTTGGAAAAGAAGGAAGTCTAGATCAGGTCTTCAATAGAAGGTGGTTTAGAGATGATCTTTCTCCTATCTCATCACCTCGGAATCCAACACTAAAAAGATACCACATTGCTCTAAAAAGGTGAAGAATCAAAGTATGATATACTATTCTCAGGTTAAGGATTAGTAGGGAGGCTGGATTGATTGATATGATAGATGAGTCTGTTGTATGAAAATACGTTACTGGTAAGATGGTCCTGATATGACCATAGTAGTGTAGTCATGGCATGGCTTGATATAATGGTATGCATGATGATGGGAAACATTTGTAGGGCTCCTTATGCTTTCTTGTGCTTTGGGTCTAGATAAGAGATTGCAACTTGGGCAAGCTCTAGTTGTACATAACTTCTTATTATTTATAAAATTTTGTTGATTTACCCAAAAAATGAAAAATTACATAAAAATTACCCGAAATAGTACCCAGTATTGACTGGTATTAGTACAATATTGTATCAGAACCCAATTTAGTACTAATGCTAGTACAATATTCATAGCAATGTGTTCATATAAAATATCATTAATAAATTCCCTTGAATTTTAAAAATCTTATGGTAAATGCATTGCATTAATTATTACAAAAATTTCTTAAACTAAATATAAATTTTCTATATTATATATTTGGCGATTCCTTAAAAAAGTTGTAATATATATGCATTCATATATGATGTAGTCCATGACACAAGGTTAACCAAATCTAAATATTTGTCCTTTTAAATTGAAATGAATTTATAAATTACCCGAAAGGGAAAAGGCTAAAGTCTAATACAAAGTTAATAAAGCCTTTTAATGCTTTTGCATGACTATATTGTCAAGACTTGACTCTAAGAGCGAAAGAGTGTAAATAATATTTTTACAGGGTGGATGAGGCATGCTCTGTTAAACTTAAAGAGTACTAGCATCATACATATTGCAAATTAGGGAGCGGTAGTTGTTTAGTCATAAACGAGTTGAAATGTAGACTATGTTGGAAATATGGCTCTTATCAATACTTGGACCACTCTTCTTAATAAGTAATTATGAGTTCCTCTTATGTTCAAAAGTCATTAATGGTCTTGAGGTAAACTCCATATTTTTTTCATTTCATTGCTAATATGAATTTATAAATGTCTTGTAACTATTATCCACTTGATCCAACATGTTATGGTTAATGTCAAGGTCTCGCATAATTGTTTTTTTACTTTAAAGGCTCCTGCATTTCTCGTTTGCCATATTGCATAGATCAAACAGCTAAATGTTATCTTAAAGATATTTTAGTTAGCGTTGCTCAATTGTTAAAAGTTCTCTTACCCAATCAATGATTTCCTTCCTCTCAGATACTATAACAGTATTTATATAACCTTTAGATTTTAATCTAGAGACTAGTTGTGAATTGACATTGGAAGAATATATGGTTGACCCTTTATGACTCTTGGTTGCATATTATGTGGTTGAAGTTTAGGTTTGTTTTATCCCCTCTTAGCATTTCCATGGTTCTTTATATTTTTTAATGGTTAAATAAAGAATAAAGGATTCCTTTGGAAGATTGTATATACCACATTAACTTGAGCGAGACCACTTTTTGCATTGGTGTTCTGAATAGTTTATAGCAAGATTGGTTAGTGAATTTCATTGAATAGTGACTCATTTATACTATTGCATCCTTCCTTCTTGAGTTAGGTTTGAAGTTTGGTAAGTTATTCATTAAGAAGGAGGAGCTTTTCATATTTCAAGTTCATTCATATCTTTGTATTGTTTCTTTAACCTTATCATGATCTACTATCATTAGTATTAAAATAGATAATTCAAGTGTCTTATGAATAGGGCTAAGCTCACACTAATTATCATACCATAATCTCATTCCCAATCTTACTTTTCATCACATTGTTCATTATATTCCTTATCTTTAGGAGCTAATTCATGGTCTAAAAGTAGCTTAATCTTAGTTTTATCTTTTAGAAGCTTTTCCCTGTTAGAAAGTGGATGTAGAACCATATCTAAAATGCTTCTTTATTCATATAGATTCTCCATAGTCTTTTAGCCATTAGTATCTTATTCATTATTTTGATTGGTATGATGCCTAATCCTCCTTTAAAATTTAGCAAGCCACTCTCTAGTCATTTAACTTTTTCTCTTATGGAATTTAAATCCGCTTAAAACCACAGGAAATTACTAATGAGTTTCTCTATAGCTTTGCTTAAATTTATGTAGAGTATCATATGAGAACACCAATAAACATACATATTGTTGAGCATAAAATTGACGAGCATTAGTGTTCCAAAAAAACGAGAGGAGACTTTTGTTATAATGGCTTACTTTTTTATGTATAATGTTGAAGAGAGGCTGAAAATCCTCAAAAATTAGCCTTTTAGTAATTATTGGAATGCCTAAATATTTGAAAAGGGGTGATGGATGGGAAAGAAAAAGCCGCTGTAAAGAAGTATAGGTCTTCACCTTCTTCGTATGCTCACATGCTCAACACACATTATAAAAGTGTAAAAATGTGCTTCTTTGATGTTCAACCTTGTGACAGTGGAGAACTTGCTAACTAAGTGAGCAGCTTCCACTGATACAAATAAGTGACTCTTATTTTTATTCATTGATACTAAAAAAAAGGCTACTAAACACTTGTAGGGAGTTTATGAGGATTTTGATTAAATTGGATTAAGATCCACATAGAAAGTGAAAGATCATCCATAAAAGATGGGTTAAATGTCTTTAAAGCAATGCAGCTGTTGTGGAAATGGGATTCTCTCTTTTGTTTGATATTATGATTCATTGACCTAGTTAGTACCTTAATATAAAGAGTAAAAATATAAGGAGGTAAATCACCTTATCTTAGACCTTTGATTGCATTAATAAGTTTTATAGTCTTCCTATTGATGATAATGCTATAAATGGTTTTTTTAATACATTGTTCATCCATTTAATCTACCATATAAGGAATCTAAAAGTGTCTAATTCTTGAAGAATAAACCTAATTGATTGTTCAAAAGCTTTGTGAAAGTTATTCTTTATATCACAAATTTTAGCGGTAGTTTTCTTGTGATAGTTCTTGAATAATTCTCACATTAAAAGTATATTATCCCTATTTTTCTGCCTCATGTGAAGGCCCCTTAACTTGGATTATTAATGGAGCTCAACACCATTTTTCAATGTAGATGTTAGTATTTTGCAAATAATATTACATATGGTGCAACATGAAATATGTTTAAAGTAATTAAAAAAAAGGTGGGTTATGAGTCTTTGGAATTAGGTCGATATAGGTCTCATTTAGTTCCTTTAGTATCTTTCCCATAGAGAAGAAATACAATATGGCTTTGGAGGCTTAATCTTTAACTAGGGGACATGAGTTCTAAAAAAGGCATGTATTAAAGTCATCTAGTCCAAGAGCTTTACTTGGATTTAAAGAGTGCATGATCTCTTCAATATAAGATAAGTTGAAAGGCTTTATGATAAACTCAACATGTTTTATTGTAATTGATTGAGGAATGAATATACTCAAAACATGCAAAAAAAGGAGCAATCATTAGTAAGAATACCTAGTATGCTTTGGAAATATTGTTGCACCAAATTCTTAATCTCATGATGCTTCCAAATTGTTTCTCCATTAGTTTGTGTTAGAAATTTTATTTTGTTTGAGTTTTTTATGGAGAGAATGACACTATAAAAGTGCTTTGAATTCCATCCCAATCCTTAAGCCATTAAATTAAATTTTGTTTCGTTAAGGAATTATGAGCTTCTAATACTTGGATATGGTTACAAAGAGCACATTTCTCTTAGTTTTTTTTTCCAAATCATCTTTAAGATTTAGGTTCAACTCACTCTGCACTTGTAGAAGAATGGATCTTGTTTTCTAATTGTAGAACTTGTATGACTATTTTGATCCTAATTGAGAATTTTTTATTTCTCTTTCATTGTCCTAAGCTTTTTTTTGCACATAAGATTCAAAAGCCTTAGAGAATCTCCTCCATTCCTTTCTTCATACCATTCTTAAATCCTTCTAACATTTTTAGGTTATGATTAAACCTAAAAGATGACTTCCTTTTGAGCTCATCTAAAATGATATGAATTTTAATAAGAGTGTGACTAGATATAAAATTGTTAGAAAATAAGGATTTTTGTTAAAAATGTTCATCAACCAAGAATGATTCGAAATCCTTTTCTAATATTTCCTAGTAAGCCATCTCTCACTTTATTTATTGCTCAAGTTAAAGTTACTTCCTTCAACTGTCAAGTCTAAAGCCCTTGATTAACTGACACAACTCTTAAAACCATCGTTGTTGTTTTTAGAGCTTATATTATCCTCTTATGATTCTAAGTGCAAAATTTTGCTATTAAAGTCCCTAAGTATCTTCCATGCTCAAATTACTTTTAATGTTCCTTAATTCATTATACAGGGCATATCTCTAGGGAGGCAAGTTAGCTATATAAACAAAAGTGACATGAAACATAGTAGAATCGGGTAAAAGCTAAACAAAGAGATGCATTAGCTAAGCTATTGAGCATGACATCTTAACTTTATTAAGGTCAAAAACTATTATAATTCAACCATTGAAGTGGTGTTGGTTATTAATGATAATAAATCAATCTTTACTAAAAAATTATAAACCTCTAATACATAGCTCAAATTTTAAGTTAGTCTCAAAATATCTATTAAATTTAGTTTTTATTGAATAGTAAATCTTTAGTTACCTGTTATTTTGAGGGGTAACTAATTCCTCATTTTTTTTGTAAAACTAAAACCAAATAGAGTTTAAGGAGTTGGAAGAGGTTCTTACTTTTGCTTTCTTCCCTGCTTCCTTCAAATTGTAGGCTTGAAATCTTCTCCTAGGATTTTTATCCATTGTTAACCTTATCAGTCATCACTAGGTAGTTTACTTTTGGAGACCCCATTATATCTTTGTTGTTATTAGACCTTATCAGATTGTTGCGGAGGGGTTAATATGAGGTTTTTCTTTCATCAGCTTTGAGTTATGAACAGTTCCTTCAACCTATAATTTTATTATATATTCAAGATCTTGGGAGCTTCCTATTGTTATAACTTATTGTGCACAATCTTTATGAGGTATGTAAGAGATGTGTGGTTGCAATAATAAGGGACTCTCTTTGTTAGCCTCTAAGATTAAGTTGACAAATGAGAGAGTTAACTATGTTGGATTAGATTGAGACCGAGTTCCTACAATTATATCATTTGAATCTTTAGTATTCAATTCAGGTACTTCTACTCTTATAGTAGTCCCCTCTTTTAAATTGTTTACTAATAGCTTTCTAATGTTTCCTTTAATGAGACAAAGTAGGTCTCTATTGATAACTGACCATTATGGCTGATTCCATCATGTTCTCCTCCTCTTCCAACTTCATAGTTGGTGCTAACTTAGATAACTCTTAATACATTTCATAGAGGCCATAACTTTTTTTAGACACAATGGTTTACTATTGAAACTTTCTAAGTAGTTGAATTGTAAATCATTATTCTAGAGTGGAAAATTATCTATATAGGTACTGCTTCAACCTAAGTTTTGCCTTTTCTAGTCTAAGTCTCCACTTCTGTAAAATTATTAGCTTATTATTGATATAAAAAAGCCTAACTTCTATAACCTTCTTCGTATCAACTACTAATGAACATTTAAAAATGAATAGGTTATGTTAAATAATGAGGACTTCTTCTAATCCATCCTTCTTCCACTAGTTTTGAGCTTAATGGTTTATAGTTCAAAAAGTTGGTTGTTTATCCATAAAAAATCAACCATTATGGAAGACCATTTGGAGACTCCTGCCTTAAGGTTGTCTAAAGGAGACGATATTATATTGTATCCCTCTTTCTTTGATAGAGGTATATATTTTAGTTTTAAGGACATGAATATCATATAACTTGGTACCATTAAGTTTTCAAGGTTAAGGCTTAGTTAAAGGACTTCCCTTAGCTTAATTGGAAGGATTTAAGGACATATAAGGTAATAGTTATAAGATATCGTGAGGATAAAAAATTAGAATCAGAATAAGGGTTAATTTAAACTATTTGAGGTGTTTGTGGTAGTGGTTTTGGCTATATGAGGAAAAGATTGGAATGATTTTAGGTAAATAAGGGGAGAAAAATCTAAAGAAGATATTATATTCCCTCTATTTACCAAGGGGCAGTTTGAGAGGTAGGGATCAAGAGATTTTGAAATTTGAAAATTCATTCCTTAAATAATAATAAACCAACTTTATTAATGTTTGAGAAAAAAGATGTATTGTAAGTGGAAGGTGAAGCTGCTAAGATTAACTTGACAAATAATAATAGAGCAACAAGACTAGGAAGAGAGACACCAAAGAAAGAAAGAAATAATCAAAGGAAAAAGCACAAAAATAACCATTGTAAGGAGAACTAGGAAGATTACAAAGTTAAACATAAAGAGAAGCCATAGTTCCTCTCGCTTAAGTTTTTTCAATAACTGATCTAAATTCTAAATATTTACTGCATACTTCACTCAATAATTATCATTTATACATCTAATTAGATGTATCAAGTTGCGGTTTGATAAAAGAATAAATTTTATTGAAAATAATTCTTAGGATTTAACAATTGCAATTTAAATATTCATATTAAAATTTTGTTCAATTAATTGTAAGATATATCAAAATAAAAATTTTAGAATAATTAATTTGTATATTATTACATAATAATCTTTTTATATTCTTTTATTCTTAAATTCAATCTAATTTAGAATTATTAATATATTAATTTTAAAAATTAAATATGATTAATAACATAGCTTCATTCTTACCCTTTATGATTATCATAAATTATATATATATAATTTTTTTTAAAACTTAAATGAATTATATATTATAAAAAGAGAGGCACTTGGCCTGTCTAATGTTACCACATGGTATCCATAGACTTAAAGCAATTATAGTGAAAAACAAAGACAATACTTTTAAAAGATTCTGTAATATTTTAATAGCTGACATTTCTCACTGGGTGGCACGTAGAGAGTATGCAGACTTTGTTCTATTAAAGTTTGAAAGTGTGGAGAGCTTGACCATCCCTTCATCTAAAGATTAATATCAACCTAGGGGGCTTAGCATTTGAGTTTCCTTATTTTGTTTCTTCCATTCTGCTTGGTAACCTTTTCACTTTACTTTTGTTTTTAGGGGAGTTCCCAGGATGACGGAGAATAGTTATAGCAAGCAGGACCTTCGATAAGTGATTTTCCTGTGATATATGTTTCCCCCTCCTTGTTAGTCTCCAATTCTCTATGCATGTGCTAGCTCTTGCCTACATTGTTTTGCATTATTTTTGTTATGGCGAGCTCTCTGGTCCACTTGATAATCTTATCCCTATTTTTTGGAATAGTACGGTATTCATTTATGAATAACGTACGATTCCTCTCCTTCTATAGTGAGTATAAGGCAGTTCTAAGTGTAATACGTAGAACAGACCTTATTACGTACCCAAGATCGGACGTAAAAGGATTAAAAATGAAACAATGCAGAATACTTGATTTCGATTCCATCCTATGTTTTGAAGCTAATTTCGGCTATCAAACAAGCTCGAATCTCCCTTGGACTTTTATAGAAAATATTCACCGGCACGTGGTCTAGGCATTTCTGCAATTTTCTCAATACATGAGCCCTCTTAATGGGTCAGAGTTCTGAATGCTCATGAATGATATGAGCAACTGCAGGAGACCATAAACTATTTTTATAGCTTCCATATCGGGCTTCCCTATCACAAGGCCGATATGGATCCATACTAAAAGGGACCTATTTTCCACTTGAACTTCGACCCATTAATCTAAATCATTTATTGGGCCACTGCATTACCCTTATTTGGATCAAATTACACAATTTAACTGGTAATTTATTGAAAAACAAAATTACAATTAATAACTGTCCATCATATGGGAAAATTACACAATCACCCCTAAGGGCAAATTGTCTTACAATCTCCTCCTTGGATAATTATTAATTGTAGTTTTAATCAAGTTCAAAACAGTTTGAAAAATCTAGTTAAATTATGCTACTGTACTGGTACCAAAAGTTTTAAAAACATTTGATCCAAAGGTAATGAAAGTCCTACATTCTATCCTGCAAGGCTTTCGATACTGGAAAACATCAGACACATGTGTCATGTGTGACACAGGTCCAATATAATCGCAAATACCTAATACCTCACTAATATGAATGAGAAAATGGAGTGTGGCAGACTACGATGATACCTTTATGATCTAATATATATCGTCTTCATCTATAGGTCTCGATTTCCCTAACTTTATGCTAAACTGCATTGCTAAACAACAACAGAGAAATCTCGTTTTCTCTCACCGAATGCTAAACAGCATTAGAGAAAACGTGTTTCATCTCACCAGATGCTAAACAACAATAGAGGAAACCTTTATATTCTTTAACGTAATGCTAAACAACATTAGAGAACCTTTATGGGATTAAATACTTATATCCCCATATGTCATATGAAACTTTAAGGATATCTATATAAACTTTATGTGTTTAATGACATAGGCTCACGGTCAATCTTTATAAATGCCCAATGATCTTTTAAAATGCTTAAGATCAACACAAATCTTAAGACTTCTTTATATGTTATAACTATATACAAAAGCTGTAATTACTGAGGAAAAACAAATATGATCATCTTTATTAATAAATAATCATAATACAACAAATGTACAATCATTTAAGGAGAAAAAAATAGCGATCCCATCTTTATTAATAAATAATCATAATAGAACAAATGTACAATCATTTAAGGAGCAAAATACAGCGATCCCTAACTACTTCTGCCTAAGGACTTCAACACCCATACTAGATACATGTCTAGCAAACATCAGTGGGCGAAGTCCTTTTTGTCAGCGAATTAGCTAACATATCCTTAGTCTTGATGTGCTCCACTTTAACGTCACCCTTCTGAATTAGCTCCTCTATGGTCAAATGCTTGACCTCCAAATGCTTAGACCTTGTGATACTCTTGTTGCTGTTACTGAACAACATTGCAGCAAGATTATCACAGTACAACTGTATTGGTCTATCAATAGAATCCACCATAGACAACTCAGAAATCAAGTTTCTGAGTCAAACCGCCTACATAGCAGCTCCATAACATGCAACAAACTCTGCATGCATGGTCGAGGAAGTAACTAGTCTTTACTTGACAAGCTTCCATGATACCGCACAATCTGCCAACATGAAAATGTATCCTGATGTGGACTTGCAATCATCTGGACACATAGTAAAATCTAAGTTCGTATACCCTATGAGGTTCAAATTGTTGACTTTCCTATATGTTAATGTATAATCCTTGGTACCCTTCAGGTATCTTAACACTTGCTTGATTGCATTCCCATGGCCTACACCTGGGTTAGCTAAATATCAACTTAGCAGTCTAACAATAAATGCAATGTTCGGTTTAGTACACACCTGGGCATACATCAGGCTACCAACAGTATTAGAGTACGGAACATTCCTTATAGCCTCTCTCTCAACCTCATTCTTTGGACACTATGCTAAAGTTAATATCTCTCCATGAGAGATAGGTGCTATAACAGGTCTACACTCAACCATATTAAACCTTTGTAGCACCCACTCGATGTATATGCTTTATGAGAGGCTTAACGAGTGTTGAGATCTGTCCCGACGAATCTGTATATCGAGGAAAAAGATGCTTTGCCCAAATCCTTCATGTCAAAATTTTTGGCCAAAAGTTGCTTAACTTCTCGCAACGTGGTCAAATCATTTTACGCGAGCAAGATATCATCGACATACAGAAGTATGAAGATGACCTTGCTCCCCCTAACCTTATAGTATAAGCATCTTTCGACTTTGTTTTCAAAACTGAATGAGGTCAAAATCATATGAAACTTTAGGTACCACTGTCTGGAAGCCTGCTTTAAACCATATATTTTGTTCAACTTGCATATCAGTTGCATCATAATCCTGAAATCCTTCAGGCTGCTCTATATAGACCTCCTCATAAAGGTCACCATTTAGGAAAGCGATCTTTACGTCCATCTAATGTAGCTTCATATCATAATGAGCTACTAATGCCATGATCACTCTAAATGCATCTTTCAAGGACACAGGAGAGAAGGTGACATTGAAGTCAACTCCTTCTCTATGAGTGAACCTTCTGGTAACTAGATGCGCCTTAAACTGCTCAACTTGACCCTGTGTGTCCTTCTTGGTCTTAAATAGCCAATTGCAATTAACAAGTCTGCAATGTTGAGGTAAATCAACTAGCTCCCATACCTTATTATACCTCATGGATTGCATCTTATCCTTCATTGCATCCCACCACATATTCACATGGGGACTAGAAACAGTCTCTGAAAAATAGCTAGATCCTTAATATGTCCAATATCATAGTCTTGCTCACCTAGATAGACTATGTAGTCTGATGAGATAGCAGGTCGCCTCTCTTTGGTAGATCTTTGTAATTGCAAAGGCTCCTATACTGCAGAAACCTCCTCTTGAATAGGCATGGGTTCCTGTGCCTGTATAGGCACAGCATTGGGGTCCACATCCACGTGAGTTGACTATATAGGAGGCTGATTCAATATGATTGTAGTATTAGTCCTGCTAACTTTTAGAGGATGTGAGGGATCCTCCCTCATTATAGACATCTAATTCCAGGAACTTCGTCATCTGCGATTCCATAATTTTGGCCCCTCCCTCTCTACAGTAAATTATGTAGCCCTTAGAGTAGTCGGGATAACCTACTAAATAGCAATAAGTTTAATGATGTTGCAGCTTACTTTCATTAGGATTATACAATCTCACCTTAGCAGGGTAGCCCCACATACGAATGTGTGCAAGACTTGGCTTCCTTCCATCCCAAAGCTTACAAGGCATCTTTGACACTGACTTGCTCAGGACTCTATTCAAGATGTATAATGCCATCTTGATGGCTTCACCCCATAGGTACTTGGGTAGGTTAGTCCTGCTCTGCATTAACCTCATCATATCATTTAGGTTATGATTGCACCTTTCGGCCACACCATTTTAGCTCAGGAGTACCTAGCATAGTGAACTAAGCCATTATTCCAACTGATTTTAATTACCTAGCAAACAGACCCTTTTCCTATCCTGCAACCTGATGTCTGCCATAGTATTCCCCTCCTTTATTAGATCTGATAATCTTTATTGATCTTCCCAACTGGTTCTTGACTTTAGTCTTGAAGATCTTGAATTTATCAAGAACTTTAAACTTTTTTTTAAGCAATAACACTTATCCATATTGAGAATAATCATCTATAAATGTCAAGAAGTATCTCACATTGCATAACGTGATCGTATAGGGACCACTAACATCCTTATGTATAAGGTCCAATAAGCCTGAAGCATGATTTGACCCTTTCTTCTTTATCTTAGTCAACTTGCCCCTGTAACAATCGATATATGTCTCCAGATCACTGAAGTCCAGAGTTAGGAGAATGTTATCCTTTATCAGTCTCTCAACTCCCTCCCTGGAAATGTGGCCAAGACATTTATGCCACAATATGTACGATGTGTCCTTTATGAAGGTCCTCTTTCGAGTAACAGGTTCGACAATATATAAAGAGGCATACATCTCATTAGGAGTAAGACACATACTATATAGTCCGCAGGATAAGAAGGCTGTACCGATATGTCTTGTATTGATAGAAATGTTTACAACTGCATTATCAAATACAAAACAAAAAGCTTCTTTATCCAAAACGGAGACAGATATTAGATTCCATCTAAAAGATGGTATATAAAATGTGTCTCGTAGATACAAAATAAACCCCGTATTAAGGTTTAATCCTATATCTCCTATATACAAAACGTCAACCTCCTCATTGTTGTCGACTATCAGCTTCTGCTCTCCTCTAGTCGACCTTCTCCTAGATATGAACCCCTACATTATGGAAACATCATGGTTAGAAGCTTCACTATCTAACCACCAAGAACTTGATGTGGTTATAGCCACATTGGATTCATGAATCATAAAGGCCAAGGAGTTACTTGACATATCCTATTTGACCTTCCAAAGCTTGTACTTCTGGCAGTTAGTCTTCCTATGCCCCTTCTTCTTATAGAAGAAGCATCTCATACTCTTAAGCTCATGTGGGCCCTTGGCAATGCTCGACTGCCTATTTTGAATCTGAGGAGAGGGTTTGGATGTCTTACCCTTACCCTTGCCCTTAGGCTACTGGGGTCTAGCCTTCCCCTTGCCCTTTGCGGATGCATACATAGTTGAATGAGTAGAGCTCTTGATCTTCTCCTCTGCTGCATCACACCGGGAAATCAATGCATTGATGTCCCAGGTCTCATCCTGTGAGATGTAGGATGCGACCAACATCTTAAGCTCCGACGGAAGAGTGTTTAGTGCCTGATGCACTATCAAGTTGTCAGGGATCAATATATCAAATGCCTTCAGCCTGCTCTGAAGGTGCACCATCTGAATGATATAATCCCGCATGCCTCCCTCTCCAGCATACCTTATGAAGAAAAGCTCTTTAATTATGGCACTCTTCTCAGCATTAGAAGAAACCCTATACCTCTGGGAGATACTATCTATGAATTCCTATGCTATGGTCGTGTCTACAAGTTAGCTTAATAGGTGATCCAATATCGACCTCCTGATGGTCAAATAACACATCTTATTTGACCTTTCTCAGGTCACCATAGCTGCTTTGTTAGCTTCTTAACTGACATCTGTAAGTGGTGGAGGTCGCTCGACGTGCATGGCCATGCTGGTGTCCGTAATCTCTAATGCAAAATCCATGTCTTTCTTCCACTTCTTGAAATTGAAACCATTTAAGGTTTCAATAGTGACGGCATTGTTATTGCCTGAAAAGGTGACTAAAAAATAGAAAAGACAATGTTAAAGTCAATATAAATGCAGGATACAGCGATACTTTAAAGCATTAAAAGTATCTATACCGAGAATCCGATCACACATATTATGAAACACCTTTGGGCTGAATGCATAATATATGCAATTAGACACTCGCATAAAAACGATCAAGGTACCAACCATTAACTCTCGTGACACTACCACCTTTGGGTGAATAGATCATTTAAGTAATGGTCTTCCTCCATTAAATGCTTTTATGAACATCTAAAAACTTTATGTAAGGTTAATTTTGGACAGAATAGCCGAACATAAAGCCAGAGTCATCCCCTAACATGTAAGTAGAACAATCCAAAATATTGACTTAAAAGGCCACTTTGGTGACTACGTTCTCATCATTATCCCAAAAGGTCCACCAACACAAGGGATACAGCTTTATGTCATCCTCACATCCTATATGGCATAATGTATGTGAAAATTAATTATAAATGCAAAAACTAAATGTACGGTCAAATGATCGCATACAAAAACTGAAAACATTGTCTTTAAACTATATTTGAGATTTTATTTAAAAAATCTCAATAAGAGTGTCCATCGTACTTTTTCAAATACCGAACCTACCACACAAGACATAAAACCTTAAGTGTCTCCCTAAAGTGCTATTCGGAGTACGAAAATGCACTCAAAATCGACTTTAAAACCTTTTCTGAAATTTAATTACCAATGTAATAAATGCAAAAAATTAGAAAATCACATTAAAAAATTCCCAAACCTAAAAATTGACCAAAAATACCCCGGATAGCTTTATGGAAATTTCTAAAATTTTTCTTTTTTATAGTCACTATTCATGTCTGTCCGGCTGACGTGGACAGCCGCGTCAATGCACGTGCGCAACACGCGTGCACATCGACTCATGCCAGATGTGTCTGATGGGTGCGCTTCACAAACGCCCCAAGCGTAGACACGCGGCTACTGTGCGGCGTGTAACTCACGCGGCACCACGTGTCCTGCATCGCCCGGTGCCACGCTGATAAGAGAGTGGGCCGCATTCGGCACTTACGCCGCACACGCGATATGCATCGCCCACCCGCTGGATAGACGTGGCGGCACATGCGTCGAACGCGCCTCATATATCTCCTCTCTCGCGGTACTGTAGAGGGTCGCCAGACGTCCACTGCTACCTCCGACGCTGGAGGCAATTTTTGGCATCCCGAAGGTTTGATTTTTACTCTGCTTAGCCCGTTTTTGACCCGTTTTCTAAGGCTAACCCTATGTATACCGCTTCTACATAATTATTTACGTAAAAAACCAAAAAACAAATCACAACAGAGAAAAACTATATGAGATGAAAAATTGAAAAACCTTCGTTTCTAACAATCCGATCACGTAATCGCTCTGATACCACATGTAATACGTAGAATAGACCTTATTAAATATCCATGATCAATCGTGAAAGGATTAAAAATGAAAAATGCGGAATACCTGATTTCGGTTCCATCCCGTTTTCTGAAGCTAATTTTGGCTGCCAAACGAGCTCGAATCTCCCCGGGACCTTTATAAAAAATGTTCACCAGCATGTGCCTAGGCCTTTTTGTAGTTTTCTCAATACATGAGCCCTCTTAACGAGTCAAAGTTCTGAATGCTCGTGAATGATATGAGCAACTGCAGGAGACCATAACCTATTTATATATCTTCCATATCGAGCTTCCCATCACAAGGCCGATATGGACCAGGTCTACATTAAAAGGGACCCATTTTCTACCAGAACTTCAACCCATTAATCTAGATCATTTATTGGGCCACTGTATTACCCTTATCTGGATCAAATTATGCAATTTAATCGATAATTTATTGAGAAACCAAAATTACAATTAATAACTATCCATTATATGGGAAAATTACAGAATTACCCCTAAGGGCAAAATTGTCTTACACCAAAAGCCACAAATACTATGATTTTGTCCCTACCATGTTGGTTTATGTGCTTCATAACCCATTTAAGAAAGGTCCTCCAGTTGTACAGGATCTTTGATGTATGTTTGATATCTAGTGTATCTCTACAATCTTCTTTGAAGAAAGTGCATTCAAAATAGAGATGCTCCAAGGAATCTAGTGTTACATCACATAGTTATAGACAAACTAAATAGGAATTTTTATCTGTCTAAAGTCAGAAACCTCCCTTTAAGCATTAGCCAAAGATGAAAGGATGCCTTGGGGGAGAATTTTTATTACAGATTACCTCACTCCATCTCATTTTATCATCCCAATTGCTTATAAAGTCTCTGAAGGAGCTATTAGTAAACATTACTATAAAATTCCTCATCCATTTATAGGTGTCTTCCTTAAAGTTATCCAGGTGTAATATGGCAATATGTCAAATTAGTTCCCTAAGAAAATTGCACCATTGGCTCGTGTTTATCCATTCCTTCAACTTTGCTTCCTTGGGGATGTTTGCTAAACTATCTGAAAGTATTCTGGATTCATTAAGGATACCCACCTTACTCCAATTATCAAACAATACGGAGCCCTTTTCACTTCTCTTAGTTTCAAGAGTTGTATAAGAAATAAGGACTAATCTTTAAGAATTTTCACCTCCCAAAAACTGTTACCCTTTAAATAATAAGAATTGATCCATCTAGACCATATGGAATCTTTATCTCTTAACAATTTCCATACCCTTTTTCACATCATTACTTTATTGATGGCACTAACAAGGTGTATTCCGAGTCCTCCTCTCTCCCTCGGCATGCATACTTCCTTCCTACTTTGATCATGAACTTACCTTCCTTACCTCCTCTCCACAGGAATTCTTTTAACATTTTGCCCAATATTTTCACTACTCATTTTGCTAATAGCAAATGTGAGTTCCAATATATGGGCAACCAATTCAGGACTGCCTTTATTAGTGTTAATTTTCTGGTAAGAGATAGGAATTTATTATTCTAATTATATATTATCTTTTGCACTCTTTCTATTAGGGATAAACATTCCATAAACATTAATATTCTTAAATTTATAGGCAATCCTAAGTCGATAATACAGAGTTGTTTGACCTTTAAACCAACAATAATTTCAAGCCAAGGAGCTAGGTAGTTTGCATTCTTTGAAATTATGAGGTGACCTTTCTGCCTATAATGTTAAGCCTTGAATTTCCATTAAATAGTTAAAAGCGAGAGTGTGAGGATGTTGATTGATTTATTAATAGCCTCGCTTAGAAGCAAAAGGTCATTAGCAAAAATAAGGTGGGATATCCTTAACTCCCAACATTTGGAGTGAAATTTAAAAGTTGCTCTAACATAATGTTATGATCCAATAACCTAGACAATACCTACACTCAAAGGGAAAAAATGTAAGGTGATAGAGGATCCCCTTTCCTTAGACCTTCTCTTTGAACATCCTTGTAGGTTCTCTATTGATTAGTATAGAGTAGGAAGCAGATGTAAAACACATAAGTATCCATTTACATAATTTTTCCAAAAAATTTGACCCTCTAGGACATGCTCAATGAAAGCCTAACTAAGTAATTCATAAGCTTTGCTCAAGCCAATTTTCATAACATAATTCCTTGAGGCCTTCTTTTTAAAGTATCCTTTAAAGAACTCTTGAACAAGGAGTATGATGTCTCCAATGCCCCTCCCTTCCAAGAATGCTATTTGAGAATTTATAATGGGCTAATTGCCTTCTTCAATCTTCTAGCCAATAGTTTGGCTTTAATATTTTAGAGAAAGTTTACAGTATGCTATATGCTTGTAATCTCCAAATGTAGTAGGATTATTGGACTTATGAGAAAGGAATATGAATGTTTTCTTTATCTCCAACAACAGTCAGCTTGAATGTAGTGTTTCCAGTACTACTTTGATTGTTATATCCTTTATCTCAAGCCAAGATTTCTAAAAGAAAGTTCCATTTAATCCATCAGGCCCCAAAGCCTTGACGGGATTCATTTCAAAGACTATTTCTTTCAATTCATTTGAAAGGAGCTACAAGGTCTTGACTAGTCTCATATAAGAATTGATTATGAATAAAGGAGTTAAGTAGTTGCATTAAGGATAATCTCATTACTTCTATTCCCAAAGAATTTTTAAAATAGTTATTGGTTATTTCCTTAATATAACATTAGAAAGAAAAAAGTCCCCCCATTTTGGCTCTTAATGGAGTAGATCTTATTTATGTTCCTTCTAGCTAGGATCATATTATGGAAGAATTTTATATTTATATCACCCTCCTTTAGCCATATTACCTTAGCTATATGCTTTAATAAAGATTTGCATTATATAAAGCCTTGGGTTATTCATGGATATCCTTGTTCTTTTAGTCCTTCTACCATTCATCCCCTAGCTGTTTGTCAACTTTAAGCTAAATGATTTTCGAAATCCTCTGAGTATGTTTAACTTGAAACTAAGTGTTACCTTTAGAGCCCAATCTGCATTACATTAATTCCTCTTAAATGAACTTTAGTTTTTACACATATATAAATGAATTATGTCTGTAAACCTTTTTACTTATTCTTCTTCTTAATATATCCAAGAAATCCTCACGTTCTTCCATGAAATCATTAAATCTAAATGAATAATGACTTTTAGCTTTGATGAGGAAGTTTTAGATCATAATAGGAGAGTGATATGAAACTTTAGGGGTTGAGAAATTAGCTTTTCTCTTTGGATAAGAGTTTAGCCATATACTATCTTCCAATTTCCTTTTAACTTCCTTCTTATAAACAACCTTAATGCTTTTTTTGTGCTCTAAGTATAAAAGTAGTCCTCAAAACTTAAGTATGTAACTCCTAATTCATTGATACATTCATTGAACCCCACAGAGTGATTCCTTGGACACATATTTCCTTTTGCTTCAGACTAAAATAGTGTACTGTTAAAATCTCCCAGTATGAGCCATTAGTTTTGAGTTGTTGCTTAGATACCCTTAAGATCTTTCTATAACCCTCTCCTTTAGAATCAAACTTTAGAGTCGTATACAAATGTAATTTTAGAAATTTTCTCTTCTCTTACGTACTTTATCTTTGAATATAAGTGTTAGTCATTAGAATGTAAATTTTTAAGCCTAACCCCCTAAGAGCCAAAAGTCATTATGATTCTCCCATAATGGTGGTGTTCATGGTTTGAAATAGAAGACCACCAATCACCTTTGTAATTGAGGTTCCTAAGCTTCTCTTTTAGAAAGCTCAGTTTCAAAGATCCTGATCACCTCGATTTTGATGCTATAAACAAAATCCCAAAAAGCCTGTTGTTTTATAGGGCTATTTAATCCCCTACTATTCTATGCAACAATCGACATACTAGGTGGTTTTGTGAGGTGAATCCCTGATCTTCTTGTTTCTACTTGACTTCCTTTTACTCACCAATGTAAAAGCATTGCTTTATCCCCATTTCCACTTAAGTAGGATGCATTAGTTAGCTAGTTTCCGACCTCTTCTTTCTCATTCCCCTACCATAGTGGAAACTTATTAATTTCCACCTTCTATGGTAATTTTATTTAAGTGCTATTGGTTTCTTGTTTCCCTGCTTCACACATTATTCCCCCAATTTCTATTATTCTTTTAGTAGTAGCTTTTGTACACCCCTTATCTGGTTTTTGACCTTATTACTTTTGAGTATGCTTCCCCCCACTCTCCTTAAATTTGTGATTATCTTCCTATTCTAGTCCCATTAATTTAGCATAGTCTCCTCTTATAACTTACCCATCATAATCCATTTTCCCCTGTGGAATTTATTTAGGTCTTCATTTATAAAATAATCGTATGGATTCCTTCATTCCCAAGAGTAACTATATGAATTATTTCTAAAAGAGTTTCATTGCCTATGTTAATATATATTCTATCATATCCAATTCTCCTTCCACATACCATCATCTCATCTATGCAAATTAGATGTACAATATAGCTTGCTAGGGCACTCAGGCCTTTGGTCGACTAGTATTTTGTGTTGAACCCACGGACAAAATAAATCAACACAAAAAGAGATGGGCTCAAGCCCATAACAAAAGTAAGAAGACAAATAAAGCAAAACAGAATAAAAGAGATGCT
Organism: Erythroxylum baracoense; assembly: GCA_025629805.1. Taxonomy (NCBI): domain Eukaryota; kingdom Viridiplantae; phylum Streptophyta; class Magnoliopsida; order Malpighiales; family Erythroxylaceae; genus Erythroxylum; species Erythroxylum baracoense. Next base: position 14,677,433 of record JAOTAY010000002.1, read on the forward strand.
ACAGTACCATCACACTTCATGCCCCGCCGATTGCTACGCTGCACCAGTAGCAGAACTTAACCTTTCATCATTCTGTTTGTTTTTTTGTGAATATTGAGCTGCCTATAGCTTGGTCCTTCTTTTCATACAATTTCTCCTTGTATAAAACCTAGTGGTTTATTGCAATAAAATGTGTGTGATTCCACCAAAACTTCGCTTGGTTAGCTACCTGCTTCGATACTTTACCTTTCATGGTATCAAAACAAAATGTGTCTTAAGATTATCCTTTTCTATCATCAAATTCACTTACTTATAGTCTTATTTGAACTATGGATGGAATTGTTGAAGGAGAAGCTAGTGTTACTGCAAATCTCCAAAACACTCAACCCCCTACCTAAACTAACGATGATGACCCTTACCTTGTCACCAGCGCCGATAATCTTAGCATGATATTAGTTACTACTCTGCTCGATGAAGATAACTATCTTTCCTAGAGTAGTTCTATGATAAAGTCATTGAAGGATAAGGACAAATTAGGGTTTGTCACTGGTGATTACCCAAAACCCACGAGAGATCCAGCAATGGTGAAGAACTAGGAAAGAGCTAACATCCTTATTACCAACACCATCTACAAAGAATTAAAAAATGCCTTTTTGTCTGTCATCCGCAAGGGATTTATGGGAGGAACTTAAGGAACAATTTGGAGAAAGTAACAGTTTGATGATGTACTCCCTGAGAAGAGAAATTAGCTTTTCTAAGTAAGGTAATCAGTCAGTCTGCCTATTATACCAAGATTAAGCGCCTGTGGGATGATATTAGCTCTCTTAAACTTGCCCCTATATGTTCTTATGGAGTTGTTAAACATTATGCAAAAATAGAATACGAAGTTAGGGTGACTCAATTTTTAATGGGTCTAAACAAAGAATATGCTCATGTGGTTAACCAAATAATGTTTTTGGATCCTCTGCCTAATGTGAATAGAACTTATGCCATGATTTTAACTGTCGAAAGACAAAAAAATATTGTTATGGGTAATGAAGGAACTGGCCAGATGAATATAGCTATGGCAGCTAAGATAAGGACCACCAAGAAGCCTAGCTAAGGGAGTTTCATAAGAAAGAAACCCTTTGTAAAGAAAGAGGATCGATTCTGTGAGCATTGTGAGCAATTTGGGCATCTCAAGGAGACTTGCTTCGAACTACATGGATACCTTAAATGGTACAAGTAAAAGAAGCAGTAGCTGAGAAAAAGAGGAACAAATGTGGCAGTTGCGGTACCAGGAGCTACGGAATGGTGTCATACTCCATCAAAAGTCGCCTCGAGACAATCTGACTAGAATACCAATCTGTTATCAATGATTCAGCAAAAGTTGCAAAAGATGATCAAAGGGAAAGGGGTAAATGAGGTGAATTTTGTGGGATATTCTAATTATTCAACTAACGCCCTTAATCACTTAAATTCTCGTGGCTATTAAGTTTGAACTTGGCTCGTGGATAATAGATACTAGTGCATCTACCTATATGTGCTCAGACTTAAATAAATTTATCTGTTATATAGAAAGTAAATGCCTTAATCCTGTTAATCTACTTAATGGAACCACCCAAACCATTCAACATATTGGCAAGGTCATTCCCCATCTTAACTTACCTCTTTCTGAAGTCCTCCACATTCCAAGTTTTCAACATAATCTAATGTCTGTAAGTAAAGTAATTGCACAACATAAATTAGTAGCTATTTTTCTTCTTGACAAGTGTTTTTTACAGGACCTTCGGATTGATGACATTGAAGCAATCGGAGGGACTGGGAATGACGTCTACACCTTAAACAGCGACTCTTTTCTTCCACTGGGAACTCTAAAAGGTCATTCGTTAACCTTTTATGAGCAAACTAATACTGTTTGCATTGTTACAAATGATTTTCAAGTTTAGCACTCGCGTTTTGGACACACATCTTTTGGTAAAATGTCACATATTTCGTCAATTTCAATTGATGTTCCTAATGATCATATATGCAATATTTTTCTGTTAGCGAAACAGGAAAGAATATCGTTCTCGAAACACGTAACAGATACCCAAACACCATTCGAATGAGTCCATGTTGACTTGTGAGGTATGTATAAAGTTGCCATATTAGATGGGTCACGTTACTTCTTAATGATCATGGACGATTATACCAAGGCCACTTAGGCTTTCTTATTGAATAATAAAGCCCAAACCTTCACAACCTTAAAAAATTTTATTTCCCAAATAGAGAACCAATTAAATCGAACAATCTAAGCCATTTGAAGCGACAATGATAGCGAATTTGTTAACCACCAATGCAGCGAGTTTTTATTATCCAAAGGAATATTACATTGTAGGACATGTCCGTATACGCCTCAACAAAATGACATTGTTGAAAGAAAACATAAACATTTGTTACAAGTCACTAGAGCATTACTCTTCAATGCTAAATTACCTGAAACTTTTTAGGGAGAAGTTGTTTTAATGACAACCTACATTATAAAATGACTACCAATCAAAGTCCAATTGAAAAACTAAACGGGCAAGTACCCGTATATGATCACATGGGAGTCTTCGGTTGTCTTTGCTTTGCTAGTATTACCAAACCTAACAAAACCAAACTTTGAGCCTAAGGCCCAAAAATGTCTCTTTCTAAGGTACATGACAAGCTACAAAGCCTACAGATTAATAGATTTACAAACTCAAAATATTTTTGCGTCTTGTGACGTAGTGTTTTATGAAAATACATATCTATACAAAACACTTGAAGTTGAAGAAAACAATCCTTTTTAAATTTAATCAGAATTTGACTCAATTCCTCTAAGCCTACATGAACAGAGCCAGCATAAAGAAAGCCAAAATGGAAAATACACCTAACAAAACACTGATCCAGACCCAGAAGGCACCAATATCCACCTTGAGCCAAACAGAGCCCCATTTTTCCTTTCACCAATCCGAACGGACATCGTTCAATCTAACTAGGAAGAACAACCATCATCACCAATTATTCTTCGATGCAGCACAGGAACAAGAACCAAACCTAGATGGTATGACGATTTCATGTCCGGAGCGGTTACCCAAGTCCCTCTTAAAGATGATGCTACTATGTCGATCAGTTCAGGTAATGTATCCCCTTCTCCAAACCTCCTAGACTCATCATCTTTACATTTTTCTGAATCCCATAATCAATTTTTTGTGAATGTATTTATTGAGTACAAGCCTAGTTCATACGATGTGGCTGCCAAGGATTGTTAATGGGTAGAGTCCATGAATGAGCAACTAAGGTCCTTGGAAAATAACGAAATATGGGAGATGGTGGATTTACTAAAGGGGAAAAAAAGAAATTGCATCAAAGCGGGTTTACTAGATAAAGTACAAACTAGATGGAACATTAGATAAATTAAAATCGAGGCTCGTCGCGAAAGGATTCAACCAGCAATTTGGGATCGACTAGTCTAAAAGCTTCTCCTCTGTTGCCAAAGATGTAACCATTAAAACCTTTCTAGCAGTAGCTTCTACGTAAAACTGGCCTGTACACCAATGTGATGTAAATGATGTATACCTCCATGGCTCGATTGAAGAAGACCTATACATGGTGCCACCACAGGGGTACACAAAGGGGCTACCAGATCAGGTTTGCAAATTAAAAAGATCAATCTACGGTTTGAAGCAAGTTGGACGCTAGTGGAATAAAGAACTCACTGGGAAATTAAAGAGTATAGGCTTCATCCAGTCTGAATCCTACCATTGCCTAGTCATGAGAGGTGCAGGTATGAATTTTCTTATCTTTATAATCTATGTAGATGACTTGTTGTTAATGGGTCCGAATGAGAAGTTGATGATTGAGGTCAAGAGTTTCTTGCATTCTGAATACACCATTAAGGATTTAGGACACGTGAAATTCTTTACTAGAATAGAAATTGCAAGATTGGAGAGTGGTATGGTATTGTCACAGAGGAATTTTATCCGTGATGTTTTGTGGGAAACTGGCATGACAAATGCCAAGGAAGCCCTTTACCGATTGCTCCTAGAACCAAATTAAGTACTAATGTGGGAGAGCTCATAGAGAACCCTAAAAGATACAGAAGAGTAGTAGGGAGGTTGCTTTACTTCAATTACACCAGACCTGACGTTGCCTACACCGTCCAACAACTTAGTCAATTTGTAACAGCACCACGAAAACCTCATTGGCAAGCTGTAATTTATTTGCTATGGCATTTGAAAGGCAAGATAAGTCATGAAATTTTCTACCCTATTTAGCCAACCACGTCCTTAACTACATAGTTAGATTCAGATTGGGCATCGTCCTTTTAGTCGGAAGTCCCTCACTAGTTACTACATATTTTTGAGACATTCTTTGATTTCATGGAAGATAAAAAAGTAAAACACGGTTAGCAGGTCTTTAGCAGAAGTAGAGTATCGTAGCATAGCATCCACCGTCTGTGAGCTGCGTTGGATATCATATGTTCTACAAGACTTACAACAGCCACAATAGAGTCCAATACCACTCCACTATGATAATAAAGCAGCTCTAAATATTTCTTCAAACCTAATGTTTCATAAGCGAATGAAACATCTTGAAATTGACTGCCATTTGGTGTGAAATTCAGTCATAGAAGGCTTCATCACCACCAAATGCATATAGACAAAGGCTCAGTTAGCAGACGTGTTTACAAAAGATTTGCCTTCACTAATCTGCAGAACCATGATCTCCAAGATCGGCTTCCTGTCATTACCCATGAATTCCATCTTGAGGGGGGTGTGTTGGACCTATGGACAAAATAAATCAACACAAAAAGAGATGGGCTCAAGCCCAGAACAAAAGTAAGAAGACAAATAGAGCAAAACAGAACAAAAGAGACGCTACAGTACCATCGTCTTTCATGCCCCGATGATTGCTACGCCGCTCCACTAGCAAAACTTGATCCTTTGATCATTCTGTTCATTTTTTTATGAATATTGAGCCGCCTATAGCCTAGTCCTTCTTTTCGTACAATTTCTCCTTGTATAAAACCTAGTGGTTTATTGAAATAAAATGTGTGTGATTCCACCAAAACTTCGCTTGGTTAGCTACCTGCTTTGATACTTTACCTTTCATTCTGAAGGTATTTCGTGAAAATTTATCCAAATGGGAATTCTATCATATGAAACTTTTTCTAGATATAAACCTAGTTTCCATAGCTACAAAATGAATGGTTGGTCCATCACGTGCTATGGTTCTACCTCCATCACCTCTTTAACAGTAGATTGATGGAGAATTTAAAGAGTATAAGATTGTTCTCCGAGAAGAGCACCTTGTCCAACCCTTTGGTTCTCTAAGTTTTCATATATCATTCCCATACCAGAGGGAAAGGAGGACATTGTTCATAAAATAATCCTACTAATGACGATATCCATGATTTCTCTCCTTCCTTTAAGACTTGTATATCTAGGGCCGCTATGCTTTTTCCCTCTTTAGTTAGAGGAAAGTACTGCTAAGGGTCAATATGCTCCTCACTTGCTACTTGCTTCTTGCTTCCAACTCAATGAAGGGATGGTGGTAGCTCTAGTGACATGTGGATTGATTTTTGGGGTTCTCAATAGTTTTTGGGAGGATGAGTTAACTGGTTGGGAGTTTAAAGTAAGGAGGATAGGGAAGTTGAGTGGAGAAGGAGCTGAGGGTGTTTTTCAATATATTATGGTTGGTCAAACTAAGGATAAATTTTTCCTAAATTTAGATGGAAAAAGATGTGTATGCTAACTAACTTTAACAAAATGGTAGTTAATATAATAAGTAAAAGAGCAGAAGGTAGGAAAAATTAGTAAGAGAAAAAACAGAGACACTTTTAAAGTCAGAGCCACTGTCTAAGGTACCAAAAACAAAGAAGTCCCTGCTGATGATATAACAAGGGAGTAAGGAGGACAAGAACAAGGTGATGAAGGGCTTGGATGGCTAAAAGCAAAAGAGGGTGGCATAAGGAGACCAATTGAAGTAAAGGAAGATCATCATAGAGAAGACTGAGCGTTGGAGAAGTTGGGAGTGTTATAAAGAGAGGTTGTTATTTCTCTTACTAGTCATTATAACTATTATATTAGTTTAATAATTTATTTTTTCATAATTATCCTAAATCACAATATAAATTTATACCTTATATATTTTTGTGAGCCTTGTAAGAGTTGCCATAAGTTACATGTGCATTTATATTGTTTTAATGTTTTTTAATTATATATTTATTTCTTCAATCTTATATTCATAATATAAGATGGAACAAAGATACATAATCCTTTCATAGCAAGTTATACATCTCACTTATATATTTATATATAATTAAAATATAGTTGTCACTAGATTTTGACAAATAGTATTTTTAGAAAAAATAATTTTTAAGATTTAATAAATGCAATATCAGAATCATGATTAAGTAATCAAAAGATTAATAAGCTTAAATTTTTAAATGACTGATTAATGAGTTAATTACTTAACAAACTCTTTTATTCTAAAAATTAAATTGTTTTAAGATCTTATCATATATAAAGGCAATGCATTAGTTATTATGAGTTAATTAATGCATAAATTTCACACACTTAAAGATATTTTACAATAAAAGATCATACTTACCATGATAACAGGATAAATCATATACATAATTATCCATCATCATGTTATAATGTAATAAACTAATTTCAATTATTTATAATCAATATAAATTCTTTTGCAAATTATATATTTAGTAATACCCATGTAATGCCTCTAATTCCATATAATTTCTATTGCAAATTATAGATTTAGTATATTAAAAGATAATAATCTTTTCTATAGTTTCATCGTTCCCATAATATTTGTTGTGTTTTAAAAAATTTGTGAGAGGCCTTTATATTTTATAAAAAAAAGTCTAAATCACTCTTTCTATTAAGTTTTTAGATAACTTTTACTATCCTAATATTTTTGGTCACATGACACTTTACATGATAGTCATTTCACAAAAAAGTTATCCAAAATTAGTAACCATAGAGGTAATATGAAACATGCAGATTAATTTAATGATTTATTAATTTAATATATTTACATATTACTTATGTTAAAATAAAATAAACTTTAATAATTCTTATTAATTTATTTTATAAAATTAAAAGTTATCATTATATTAATTGTTAATATGATAGTAAATTAATTCTTTCACTAATTTTTATTTATTATGCAATAATATTAATAAATAAGATTATTAATTTTATTTTTACTTTTAGTTTTATTGTTATTAATTAATTAGATTGAATTTTTTTATAAATATTCTTATTATTTTATCAATTTATCATATTTGGACCCCATTACTCACATAAAAAGTATAGACAAATTTCCAATAATTCATTTTGTCAATAACTAATAATATATTAATTTATTATATTCTATTAATAAATTCATTTTGTCAATAGCTAATAATATATTAATTTATTATATTCTATTAGTAACATATTAGTTATCTTTTTTAAAATTAAAATTGAAATTATATTACCTTAGCAAAAGCAATTACATAACTCCGTACAAAGAATAATACTAGCTACAACAAAACTAACTATCACACCATTTAACTACATATGAGTTAACCTTTTTACTTCACGAGTAACTAATCCTTGTTTGTCATTAGCAATAATGGCTGCTCGGACCCAATTCACAATAAGTTCTGCAAGCAGTTGATTACTCACTTCCACACTTTTATATATTCTTCAATTTTGTTCTCTTCATATGGAGTGAATAATAGTATGCAGAGCAGTCTTAATAATCACATCATTTTGTTGAGCACGTTTCATGCACCTTATGATTAAATTCAAAGTTTCCATCCAATCAAAAGTGTACCGAGGTAGTTGCAACATCACCATAAGCCTACTCCATATTGATTTGCTATATTGACATTCAAAGAAAAGATGGTTTCTGCTATCATCCATCTGTTTACAAAGGACACAAATGGGTTCAAATCCTCCAAACCATCACTCTTTTGTTCTTGGTGGATTTTTAATCACCAACCAGGTGAAAAACACAGCTTTGAGAATTAAGATAGATTTCCAAGTGACTTCAAACCAGGGTACTACCTCCATCGTCTGAACCAGCAGCTGGTGACAAGATTCGTTATTGAAACACCACTGGAATGGGGCATCCAGTCTATGCTATCTTTCCTCTATCCTGCAGAAATGGTGGGTAAATATTCTGCTAATAAATGAAAACCTATGGATAAGCATCGACACTCTTAACATTAAAGTAATACAGTTTCTAATATTAGACAACTCACTTCTTTGAATAAGAGGGCTAGAGTTGGTCCGATTATCATACCAAAGCCAGGTGACCTCTCCGTCACCCAACTTATGTTTGATATGGGGATAGATAATGTCTTGCAAGCTAAGCAGATGACTGAAGATCCATGAAAATTCCTTGGACTGTTGGAGTTGCCAGAAATTCCAACTATGAAGATGATATTGATTAACCCATTTGCTCCTTAATGCTATTTATCTGTAAATATACGCCAGATTCTCTTGAATAGTAATACTTTCTGCATTTGAGCAACAGGAATTATCCCAAGACCCCCTAGCTGCTTTGGCATTGTTATATTAGCCCATTTCACCTTGGATTGCTTGCCTTTCTTAATTGCCATTCTCAATTATCTTTACTAACTCTTATTTTATCATATAATAATACTAATAAATAAGATGATTAATATGTTATAATAATTTATAATTTTAAAATAATATTTATTAATTATTTTTGTTTATAATAATTTTACATATTTTAAAATTGGAATTTATAAATAATTTATTAATAATAATTATTATTATCTAGTACTATTATTGAGTCTAATTCATTATTGAATTCAAAAACATTACAGTACTTACGTTGAATATATCAAGAGATATGATAAGAAAAATATTCTGAATCGATGCTAAATCTAGGAAACTAATAAGACATAAATTAGTCAGAACTAACATTAAGTTTAGTAGAATAACACAACAATAAAAAACAATCAATATTGATAATAAGTATAGAGTTTGATACAATAACAAATAATAATCAATAGTTATTGAATACTAGTAAAAATTAAAAATATTATTTTTAGTGTAATTGTCTTAGAATGTATGAAATTGATTATTTTACTTATTAGTATTATTAAATAATATACAAAACTTTAAGGAAGTAAGAAGTTTAATGTTATATAAAATTAATGAATACATTATATCTATTAATAAAATCTGATATTTAATATCAATAAATTATTAATAAAATAAATTAATATTACATATTAAATATTATAATTCTATCTAGCATAAGTAATAATATGTAAATACGGTAAATGAAGAAAAATAAGAAGTTTTGTAACTTTTAATTTATTATAATAAAGATAAAATATAAATTCTTATTAATTACTTATAGTCAATAAATTTTAGATAAAATAAAAATTGATCATTTTATTTATTAGTACTATTATATAATAAAATAATTTTTTTAATAATTTACTATTACATTAAATGGATTAATATATTATTAATTAAAAGATATATTAATTAATATATCATTAATTATTAATATAATAAACTAATATTACATATTAAAATTTTCTTTATAATTTTTTATAGAAGTAATGAGTTTTGAATATGATAAATCAATAGAATAATAAATTACAATTTTATTTATTAATAATAACATTCAATTAGATTAAATCGTTATTATTTATAACAATTATAAATAAAAATAAGAAGTTATCATCTTATTCACTAATATTATTAGAAAATAAGCAAAAATTTAGTAAAAGATTTACTATAATGTTAAATTTAAATTATAATATTAACCATTATGAAATTATTTTGTAATAAAATAAAATAAAATAAAATATGTAAGTATTGGTATATAAATATGATATGAATCAATCATTTGACACACATAATCCTATAGTTTATTGATTCTAAATTAATCATTATGATGTGGTTTTCTATATACCGTGGCACATTTATAAAACAAAATGTCACATCGATTACAATTAACAATAAAATTTACGTTAAAGTGGATGGCGTATTGGTAGAATTCATTTTTTTAAAGTAATGCAATTCTTTGATTAATATGTATACAACCTTACAACGTTCAAAACTATTATAGGAACTAAAATATAAAGAAGCTATATGTCCTAGTTACAAGTTTGTATTATGATTCTAATCTAATAACCATCTTCTCTTCATGCCAGTTGATAGGTTTGCAACTATTTTCCTTGCTATCATGTTAAGTCTACACTGGAGTGTGATTTTTTGTTACAGTTGTTCCTCATCTCTTTTCTCCTGTCTAAAAATTCTTCTGTTTTTTTCTTGCCAGATTATATACACCATGGTTACAAGGCTGATTGTCACTGCTTTATGATCTATCTTGTTACCCATTCTCAGAGTATTTACCCACTCAATTAGTTCTTCCCAGTTAAGGACTATTTTCCTGATGTTTAACATTCCCTACATTCTTCTCCATATGCTTTGGGTATACCTGTAGTTGACTATGATATGATCTAGTGTTTCAAGGTGGGAGTTGCATAACTCACATTCTGATGATTCCATTGGAAACTTAATCCTATCCTTGGGTAGGAGCCTCTTAACAATTCCCATCCAGAGAATGAATGCATAGGAGGGGATGATGTCACGATCCCAAACTAATTTACTCCACTTAACTCTACTATCTGGTTCCTTTTGGAGAAATTTCCTCCATTTTTTTGAATTGAATACCTTTGATCCATTAACATTCCAGAGAACTTCGTCCTATCTTGTTTCTTGACATGTTGACATATTGTCCATTATGATTCCCTCTCCTCTAAAACTAATATAAAGAAATCAATAAAACAAACATTGAGAATTAAAGGTCACTTATATAGAAATCCAATTATCGTATATAATTGATTAGGTTTAAATAATAATTAACCTAATATATCTATGCCCTTTATTAAGCCACATAGGTATATCTAACTTGGCACTACCATCTGTAGATCTGTAGATTATTCTAATCAACTTCATTAAGTATAGTTAATCTATATGGTTATGAATAGATTCTAGGATATTGTTGATTTCTAGTGCTAAAGTGTTTATGAATAGATTCTAGGATATTGTTGATTTCTAGTGCTAAAGTGTTTATTCTCCTAATGCACAGAATATACTTCACATATTAGTCCATCTTACAATCTCTATGATTGAATCTATGGTGGTCAATTAGATCAAAGGTAATTAATTTAACCAATAAACAAGCAAATCATTTACAAATAATTAAATTATTCCTTACAAGCTACATCCCTAACCCTAGCTAAGGATTTAGATACTAAATATATTAAAAACAAAACATAAGTAAATAAATCAAATCATAGAAGAAAAGAGTAGAAGAAAGAATTTGAAACAAGTTAACACTACCTTCTTTGATTTTTTTCTCCAAACCTTTTTCTTAAATGCAATAAGAATAAAAACTATTAAAACTAACTAAAAACTAGGAGAAATTCAAGAGAAACTTTCCTAAAAGGCTAAAAGAATTCCTTCCTAAAGTGTCTTCCTAAAAAATTTGTTTAAGTTATATATATCTAAGACAAGTCTAACAAAGATCTAATTTTAATATAAGTCTGCTAGAAGTCCCCTATATTAGTTCTACTATAAGTACCAATAACTATGATTGTTAAGGTTGGCTATATATTTGAGAGAATTTTAACAGAGATCTAAATTCAATAACATTCTACCCCTAGATTAATTTTACTATTATTAGTGATAGCTAGCACTAAAAAATAGTGTTGTAAATATGAAGAATCACAAAATCATATAAATCCAAGACTGACGCCATTAATGTTATGGAATTTCAGTCTTTTTATCCATTATATAATCAACGCTTATATACTTCAAAACCGGTATCAGTTTTTACATTGTATCCATTTATAAGCAAAAGACAAGTTTAAAGCTAATTATACTTCATATATGGTACTAGTCTTGTACTATTTCTCATCTCCTAAGACCTTCACAAAAGACAAGCACCTATTATTCTTTTAGGTATGACACTTGTTATGATTTTCTCCTCAAACATCTATACTTTTCACCCTTTTCAAGTTATAACAACTTCTGAAGTCTTTTAGAAATTTGTTGTCTATCTATTATCTTCCAAATGGATTTAAAATATCATTAATCAGATAACTATGAAGAAAGTTTTACTAAATCTTACATTATCCTTTAAACTCAATCAACTATAAGAAAATGAACTAAAAATAGAAAAATGATAAAATCCATATAAAAAACTTTGAAAGGTGTCAAATAGTAAGTAATTAGATACCACATACTATGTAAAATATTAACCTATCACTTTTAGAGGCATTAAAATTGTTGTTTCTGACGAAATCATTGAGCAATATTTTGCCTTCCAAAGGTAAGAGGATAACTTTTTAAAATGGATTTCCATCTATTCATCTTGATTGGAGTAAAATAGAGGTATTGGAGAGGTTTGGATTGACGACTTCCTTTGCTATTAGAAGAATAACTTTTATTTAAGGAAACCTTTAAAATGACATAGCAGGTATTAATATAAGGTAGGATATGATGTGGGCATATCTTTAGCGTCACTTACCACCACAGTGACTTGGCACCTAACACTCATACATAACATTTAGTTTACTTTAGTTAGTTATAATTTTTGGATTATATAATGTACTATATAACTTTAATGTTGTTTAACTTGTTTGAATTTAAGGATGTCGGGAATGTTAATGCAATATTAATGTTATCTTTAGTTTCATATTTATGTTTCTCCATATGTTTGAGTTTTTTTTTGCATATGTAAAGTAGATTAAATTATACTTGAAGTTCCCTTTTAAATGCCTAGTATTTTGTTATATGTATATTATAGTATATTTTTTAGATGTTTAAGTATGTTTTTAATTGTTTTTTAGATGATAATCATGTGTTTAGGACTTAAAATTGTGTTCTTGTTAGTGTTTTTTTATATTTTTTAATTGTTTGATTATTTTAGAGCAAGAATTTGATCTTAATTTTATATTTCAAGGGGTGTTTGATGTGTTTGTTAGTGAGTGAAACAAGAAAATTGAAGAAAAGAGAAAGAAATTGGTTGGCATCATTAATACCCTTGCAAGAGAGTGATTAACTAAGAAGAAATGAGGTAGGCTAAGAAATTGTGAAAAAAAGTGTGCTAAATAAAATTCATACTCTGCTAGCCCTTTTTAAGAAAATTGGGTTAAAAATATAGTTGGTAGCTGATTCAAAGTTGTAATATATCTGAGTAATTGGGGGAATTAACGAAAAAATGATTGTTTTTACATAAAAGGCTAGAATGACAATCCATCCAAGCCAAATAAAAAAACATAGTCTAGTTGAGTAACCTAGAGAAATTCATGACAAGTTGTTTACCTTCGCATCAAAAGACTAGGTGATTGTTAAAGAAAATATAAAAAATGGCATTTGTAATATTATTAAATCTACTGATCTTTTAAAAATAGTAAGAATTTTCATGAAGGGTCACTTAATGATAGTTTACCTTTTTAATTGATCAATAATAATAAGTGCATACTTGCAAGTGTCATTGGTGTATTAATAGAGTGTTAATATTTTGATTGATATGTATAATCAAATCAAAGCACTTGAACATGAAAGGAATAAGTTAATATATTGGCACTTTTTAAGTGGTTGATGTTTAAGGTTAAGTTAATTCCACAAGATTTGATGTTGTTGTACCATTATTGCATTGTTTCATGATTGTGTGTTTTTATATTTTTTTGTTTTATGATTTTAATTTTGCTCAAGTACAAGTAAAGATTTTAAGTGTGTGAATGTTGATAGGTGTATATTATAGTATGTTTTCTAGGTGTTTGAATTTTAAGTGTTTTCTTAGATGATAATCATGTGTTTAAGACTTAAAATTGTGCTCTTGTTAGTGTTTTATGTATTTTAATTGTTAGATTGTTTTAGAGCAAGAGTTTGATCTTAATTTTCTATTTCAAGGTGTATTTGATGTGTTTGTTAGTGAGTGGAAACAGGAAAATTGAAGAAAGAGGAAGAATTTTAAAAATGAAGAAGTCAAAATCGTGACAAAAAGCATGATAAGGTAAAAGTTACGGTCATGACTTCAGTCAAGATCGTGATAGGTGCTTGCCAGCACACGAAAATTTTGTATTCTTGACATTTTTGTGGTTATTTTTAGAACCAGATTAAGTGGGGAAATCTTAGAAAAAGCTCTAGAAGCCTCAATAAGTATTTAAGGATAAAAAACCAAAAATGAGGTTGCATATTAGAATTAAAGAGATCAAAGAGGAGATGTCAAGAGCAGCTCCAGATTTTCCGGATTTCTAGATCAAGACACCAAATTGTTTTTCTTTCTTTTCTCTTCATATATTTCATTATCCTGGATGCTGATGATTATTAGGATGTTGAACAGTATTATGGGTTTCTAAATCCATATTAGGGATTGTTTTTGTTTTGTTTTGTTAAACTTTATTCTTGTTGAATTCAATAAATATATCAATGTTTTGTGATGTTTGTTATGCTTATACTTAGTAATAAATCAAGATATTGAATCAAGTCATACGTGTTAAGGTGCAAAACGAGAGTTGGTAGCTTAATATACCTAAAAATATCAAAATAATAAACAATTGAAGGGATATCTTAATTGTCAAATCCAATTGAATAGTTATGAGTAGTTTTTTAAATCGAGAGGTTGCAATTTTATTATTATCTATTTCAATTGGGATTACTTGATTATATTTCAAGAGAGGGTAATCAAAACCTTAAGATATCTATGATCAAGCATAATTGTGTCAACAAGATAAAGGAAAGACAAAACAAGGATATAATAATTTCTAAGTTTCCATCATTGATTTACCTTATTCTTATTGCTAATTTAATTATCCACTTACTCTGTTGTTTAGTTTTACCACTTGTTTTAATTTTAGTTAATTTATTTTAATTCAATTCATTCAATCTTTGTTACCTTAGATAAAGGGCATTCAATTTGTTAGGTGACTCATTAATCCTCATAGGAACGATATCTTTTATACTACGAGGTGCAATCTATATACTTACAGTATAAATTTTTATATAAAACTGTCCACATCTTTCAAGGAGTTCTCGCATTATTTTTAGCTTTATTAGTTATGAATCACATTTTGAACATTATTTTTCTAAGTGTAGTGGTAGAATTGAAAATTTTTTCAAGATTTTCTATTTTCAGCTTTTTTGTTTGTTTTTAGGAACTCGTCAGTTACTTTAGATTTTTTTTTGATAGCAAAAGTTCATGCATAATTCATAGTTAATATTTGATATTAAAAATTAAATGCATAATATGATTAAGTGGCTACTATGTAAACTTGACTTTGTGAATGCTAAGAAACTAAATTCATTAGGTATACTTTTATTTGTCTTTTGTTTTTTGCTGAGAAATTAAGCCAGCATGCATATTTTTTCTTTCGAATATGGATATCTTCCTTGACTTTCGACTTTTAGAAATTTCATTCATCTCTTTGTGCTTACATGTTATATATATACAAGTATTAAAATGATAAAGGCTTTTAGGATTTGCGTTTGAGCCGAATTATATTGAACAATTAATGAGCTCTCTAAGCTTTATGTATAATTCTAGACTTCTTTCTCAAATAATCTTGAGCCTAAAAAGAAAATAAGTAATTGTAACCTAATTCATTATTAGTAGAATTATTGCTTGTGAATTTGATGTTGCTAATATAGTGAGTAAAATTAAGTATTGGGGAGATGGTAATATTATGAGATGGCAATGTAAAAAGGGAGACACACGCCAACAAAAAATTAAAAAAAGTAAAAAGAAGAAAATATTTCTTAAAAAATTGATTGGAATAGCTTTCTTATACTTAAAAAGAATGAAAGAAAGGGGAAATTTGCAAAATATGAGTTAATGGAGTAAATTTATGGATCATTTTCTTGATTTACTTACTATACGTATTTTTATTTTCCCATATTCCTTTCCTTTATTGACCTACTTATCCATTTGTCCCTATTACAAACAAATTCAAAGACCTGTAATTTTTGCTTGTATGTATCTATTGAAATACAGAAGATTAGATAATTTTAGACATATGGCAAGTTCAATTTCACAATATGTTATAAGTATATATCACCTAAAAATTCAAACACTTATGAAATTATCAATGGTAACAACTTTAAGGACAATATTGTTGATCAATGTATATATATTAAGGTTACATAGAGCACGTACCTATTTCTAGTTTTGTATATTTATAATATCTTGCTCACTACTATTGAAACTAATCTTTCGATTAAAAAAATTATTATTTTTCCATTTTTTCATAAAGGAATGGTGAAATATCATATGTTTTAGGCATATAAATTCTTTATGACAAGTTCAATGGTATACTTAAATTATCTCAAAGTACCTACACTAATGTATCTTGAAGAGGTTTAATATGCAATTTTTCTCTTTTATAAAGACTCTTAAGTTTTAAAGGGTGACAAGTTCTCCAAGGCAAAATATTAAAGTTTAAATGAAAAACTTATTTAATTGCAAGTATACAGATCATAACTTATAGTATAAAGAGTATCATCCCACAAGGATTATAGTAATCATCTAACAATTCTTGTAAACTTTGTTAAAAGTAAACAATAATATGAATAACTGAGAATCAAACTAAAGAAAAAAGACTTAATAATTAAGCAACGAACTAGGCAGCAGTGAATTAATTTATTAATCAGTGATGAAAAATGTGAATCACTTCTATCCTTATTTGTTTTTACTTTACCTACTTGATTTGATAATAATTGATCCTGTGTATCATATGATTATGATTACCCATTCTCGAGATCTAATCAAGTATTCTCAATTAAAATTGATAGAACTTGAACTGTGATGTCTCAATATATGAAAACTCTTTTTAACTATTTAATTAAATTTGAAGCAATCATATGGATAACTAATAAACAATTAAGATATCTCTTAAATTGCCTATTAATTTGATGTTTATAGGTCTATTAAGGTACCGGCACTTACCAAATAATTCAATCCAATCTCTCAATTAAAATTAAATATAAAGCAATAAAGATCACAAGCATATTTCATTAAATCAATAATGTAAAGTTTAACAAATAAATCAAGAGTAATTCCTAAAAAGGAATTTAACAATCCATAGATGTAACTATATATTCAAATTTAATCAATAATAATATCTAACAACAATAAGGAAATAAGAAAATATTTGAGAATTCAATCTAGATGTCTTCTTTTATTTTCCTTGAGCTAGAAAATATACAACCTTGTTTTTGAGAATTTTGCTCTTTTAATCTCCTCTTGTTATGTTTTTTAAGCTACCTTTTTTTGTTTTTCTCTTCCTTTTTATACACTTAAGCCTTTTAGGGTTTTATCTAGGGTTTCCCCACTTATTTTGGTTCCAAAAATAGCCCCGAATCATCAAAAACACAAAAACCTCGTAGCATGGAAAAGCCAGAATTTCTCTTTGCAAGATTGTGTTTAGCATTACTCCAACTTGATCGTGCTTGATATTATTCTCTATCTTTTTCTTCACCTTTTCTTGTCTCCTCATCACAAAACACATATACAATTAAGATTAAATTCTTACCTTAAACAATAATCAATCAAACAAAACATATAAAAACGCTAACACGAATATAAATATAATCCTAAACACATGATTATCATATAAGAAAATACTAAAAACATACTCCAACACCTAAAAATCACAGTATAATTTACAACTATCACACAATATCCTCTTAATGATGTTAAGAGAGCTCAAATAAAAACAATCTTTTATGCTTCTATCAATGGTAGTGTAATGTATATTTAAGTATGAACACATCCTAATATTGCCTTTTTCTGTATATTTAGTAAATACTTGAGCAATCTTAAACAAAATTACTAGAAAGAAAATAAAAAAATTCTTGAGGTATCTTCAGGGTACCAAAGATCTTATATTGATATAGTAGCGTACTAATGATTGTTTATTTTTGTCATTGCATGGCAGAGTTATTGCTAGCATAGGCGAGTATGGGTCAATAGCATGAGGGCTGTTAGTTAACTACCCACTATTCACAAATTTAACATGATAGACCAATGATTATATATGATTGAATAAGAAAGTAAAATAACTAACAAATTTAAATATTAAATCAAAGCAATGATCAAGAACAAATCAATTTATGAAATAACTAGATTTAGGCAAGGTTTCTCCTAAGACTTTAAGATATTCAATTTTCCTTATGATTAATGAACACCTCTAGTTTCTTGGACCAATAAAAGTTCCTAAATTATATCATATCCTCTCTTGAGAAATGCAACTATTCATAGGTTAATCAACCAAAATCCCCCTCAATTATAGACAACCTAAGAATTCTTTATTTTTTTCATTCTATAAGCTCTTTTGATAAGTGTTCTTTATTTAAAGTGTAACATAAAGGTTTTGTAGGGTTGTGTAAGAGAAGCAAAAGCTACCATCTTTAAACATGGCCCTCAATTTGGTTGTGAGTAGGTGCTATGTGTATAGGTTCTTCTCTAATTCTTTTAATATTGCTCCAATTTAGTCCAATTATACTCATTTTCCTTGTATAGAAAGAAGTAAGACTTGAAATGGCAATGCTTCTCAAATTATGTATCGAATTCTTCAAAAATATAAAAATATAAGTAATATACCATGAAAAGAATGCTAAAAGTAATATAATTCTAGCATACATCAAACTTCACCACACGTAAGTAATTGCTTATCCTCAAGCAAACAAATCCATCATTTAATTTAAAATTAAAAAAAGTGTTAAACAAATCAAACATACCTATTGAAGGCATTCCATTACTCATTCAATCATAAAGGGTCATCAAAATGTTACCTAACTAACTACCTTTATCAATTCACTTTATGATTCTTCAAACTTCAATTCGAATTATGAAATTCAATTTCATGCATAAAATGAAATTATGTAAGATAACAGGCTTTAACTTTAAAGCATATTCACATCCTTTTTTAATAATAATAAAAATATTTAAACAAAATTAGAGAATTAAAAGCTTGTTTGAAAATTCACCTAGCCTTTTGACATAAGAGTAAACACAATATTACGAATATCCCCTATTCCTTAACCAAGTCACTATCTTAAATGGCTAACAACACCACTCTTTAATTTTGACCTTTTTATTAGTATAAAGCTAGTGTATTGAAATTATTATGATAATTTGATCATTTTTTGAAATAATAAAAATGCTTAAAAGAATTCACTATTGCTTATGCTCGTGTGTTTTACACAAAGAATATCACAATGATCCAGTATTCATTCTCCAAATCCATAAAGTAAATTGAACTCATTTATTCACCAACACTAATAAATAGTTATATAAGAATTCCAAATCGCCAAAATAATCAAATTCATAATTAAAAGTTTTCAATAATATGCTTTCAACCCAAAATTTACTTCTTAATGAGAAAGTCATGACAAAATTGATAAGCTTGAGTTATCATATCATATATACTCCTATAATACCTCCACCTCATCAAAATAAACATTATCCTCAATATTTCACATGTAATACAATAAAAAATGAAAAAGTGAAATAAATAATAGAGGATTTGAACTTCTTTGATTTTGAGTAACATGAGTTAAGTTAAGATGAGATTCCATTTCATCAATTTGTCATTAAATTATTAAATGGACTACAAAGAAAGCTATGGAAAAAAGTAAATAAAACTGAAGTAATAATATTAAAAATTCATATATATATAATCAAGAATATTCATAAAAAATAAAAAATTATAGAAGATACGTTAAGAGTCCAACATAGGTAATGGAAATATCCACAGTGGCATATATGCAACTATCACCCACTTCTCCTCTAGATCATCAAATGAGATCACCTCTATAAAGCTCCCAATAGAGGACTTGATCGCCACTATACTTGTATCATCATCAGGAACAATAGTCTCCTCTTCTATTAATATAGTGGTCTCCTCTGACTTTTGAAGACTACATCTTTAGGATCCTCCTCTCTAACTATTCCCTTGAGATCTCCAGGCTCATCAGGCATGGCACCATCTTTAGGTATTTCAAGACTGGTGCTCCATCTTCTCCCATACATATTACTTCTATGTTCGCATTGGTTGTGGTAGAATCTCCACTCCTAAATGTTGTATAATTTACACCATGGTGTTGCCCAACCAATACATATAGGTCTCCATGTGCGTAAGATTGGTTGGCTAGGTTGTTAGGATAACTAGTAGTGGTGAAGGTGGACTTGGAAGTCTCTCTAGGTCTGTATTTTAGTTCTCTTTTGTCTGTTCCTCCTTATTAACTTACAATAGTGCCCCTATGAGTATGAAATACTCCCCTCAACTATTTGCCCTAAGCTTGACCTTCTGCATCACCCTAAGAAAGTAATGTGTGTAGTAGTAGCTACCATTATCATGTCCATATCATCTAGTGGTACTAATAGCCTTAGAGCTAATTGTGTGATGACTAAGCCATAGCTAGTGATCCTAAAGATAGCTTAATTGAGGTACCCATAAACTAACTATATGAAGATAATGTTGAAGTCCATCCTTTGCTTTTGGCATATACAGTAAATCATGAATAGATTCGTCCTGCTAACTATGCAAGTGCTCTCTCTTCTCGTACACAATAAGTGTAGTAAAAGCTTGTGTATGAACCACATTATGGAAATTTGAATTCAAACGCCTTAGATTTGGTGGGATTGTAATGGTCATCAATCGTCAGTAGCTTTGTGAGTCCATATCTAGATAATCCCAATTGAGGGAGTTTGGCACCATTGTCTCGACACGCTCTTATATATAGAACCTATTATGGACTATAAACTAATTTTAGCTCAAGATATGGTCCATGCCTTCTAGCCTAAGCTTGAAGGCTGATGCTTCCTCCTACAATGTCTTTATACCATCGACCCCTAGTTTACTCAAGAACATTAAGATGAGCTCTCAATAGATTACATCTTGAAAGTCAAACAAGTCATACCACTTATCAAAAGAAATGATATCATGCACTCCATCAACAAGATCCGCCTATTTGAGCATTTCCTAGTCAATGAACCTAGGCATGTCAAATTGCCTTATACAAAAGGCCTAATTCCTCTTCTGTTATACCTTAATCTCAAAGTGTAGTATTGGATGATCCAACTGCTTTTGTGTATCTACTGTATTCTACGTCATTACTGGTGGTGATGGTGGTGCCTCTTTTGGCTTCTGTTACCTCCTAAGAATATATTTCCTTAAGGCAGTAATGCGAGAATTAAAGGTAATGATGTCCACACTAACCTTTTTATGCAGTAGTGATTGCATGGATCTCTTGAGCAGTCTTGGTGGTTCCTAAAGTCTTTACTACGGTATGATATCTGAAAAAATATATGAAATAAAACTTGAAAAAATAATCAATATTACACACACGCACAAACACATACAGGCACAGATATATAAGTGCAGAGTATAGTGTAATAAAATACAAAACAATGTAATGAATCACTAAACAAGATATCTAGATAGCATATAATATTCCTATTTTTGTGTTTTAGTTAGGCATGCATAACATAACCATCATTAATATCATATAATGTTAAAAATATATTTTCATGTCCCTTAGTAAACCTATAAGTTAAACTTATTAAAGTAGCCTAGGTAATTCACATAAGCATCTTCATCTATACAAAACATATAAAATTCCTAATTCAACTATGTCATTTTTCTAGCACCCTAAAGATCATGTATATTCAATTAACAATAAGCATAAAACACAATTCATAATCATTAAATAATCTAAAATGAATTAAAATAATAAAGTTTAAGGTGCAATAGAGAAAGTACCTGGATAATGCTAAAGAAATATGGTGAAGAAAAACAAAATTTGCACTAGGTTGCACAATACATGGTTAGGGAGGGGTTAAGGGGTTGATTATCACTCTAGAAACTAAAAAGGAAACTAAAATTTTAGAAAAATACTGATAGGAAACATAGTTGAAAAAAGATAGAACATAGGCTAGGTAGGTCTTATATAATGTAATACACGGTCCTTATATGAGAAGATGTAGGAGTTGCATATTGTAGGAACACAGGTGCATATTGATAGACACGGGAACATGTTGTTTGAATTAAATATAAAGGAGTAAACAAAAAAGGTAGCATAAAAACATGGGCTTACATAAGACTGTGTATGTGTCATGTTTAAAAGTTGTTCTATTTCTTTTTTACTCCTATATATAGGGCACAAGATAAGGTGGTGTATATTTAACTTAATGCCTTATTTTCAATACAAGTTAGAAAATCTACCTTGTATGGGGTCATATTGAAAAGTGGCATATTCCATAACTTTTTTGTAACACCCCAACTCCCGCTGAACCCGAACCCGATATCGACAGTGATACCCGAATTCGTGCCCCGCGAGGGTGGCGTGTCACATCACTTAACACATCACTAAACACTTTGCAAAAGTCGGTATAAATTTTTTTTTGAAACACTTTACACTTAGCACTTACTGTGTGCCCACTTTTTGAAACACTTTAATTATTTAAACTCTTTTAAAACGCTTGGCACTTATCACTCATTATGTGCTCACTTTTCCTTTTCAAAACACTTTGTCCATTAACCAGAAAGCAGAACATAGGACATACAACACAATGAAATTCACAACACTTTTATTAGCCACTTGGGCCCATTTTCAATTTCACAAAATACATTTATTTCAATACACTTTCTCAAAATTAACTGTATTAATTAAAATACAAATCAATAATTTAATGTGCGGAAAATACAATCAAAATAATGACACAATGCAGACGCGAGCTGATCCCGACCACTTCTTTTCTCTCTCCTATGCGACAGACATACTCCCGGCTCCTAACGGGGTATTCTCCTGAGTCCTGA
>JAOTAY010000002.1:14700390-14727992 GCA_025629805.1 Erythroxylum baracoense
AAATACCTGAAATTATTTCTTAACCAATTCTATACATTTTATTATTATCAAAACATATAAGGATTTAATTTGTCAACTACCATTAGTCCAACAAGATAGTCCAAAATCTGAATCAATAATAGTCGCCTCTCACCTTACTTTGTAACTGAATAATGGTCAATGACAGAGAGTAATTTGTATAAATAAATAGCAACTGGGTTTTGAAATAATACTAAAACATAGTACTAGATAGTTAGAAAAAAACAATCAAAATATCGAAAACTATAAACCAAAAAAAAGAACTCAAAACTTTCAATAGTTCAATGAAGATTGAAAACTAAATCTGAACAGCCACAGAGCATGAATCAACCATGACCAACCATAATCTAAAACTAATCACAATTGCATCCAATAGAGAAGGAAAATTTATAAGATACCGATTAACCAGAGAAGGGAAATAACTCAAACTTTACACCTCGAAGATTAAATTTTACTAAATAACATGACTTTGCTTAAAATAGTGCGTTAGATTAAAAAAAATGAGAACGGTTAGTGATGATTGCCCTATTTTTCAATATGGGCTTAAAAGCAATGTTGACAAATCACCGCCACATGCTCTTTATTGAATCAAATTAAAACCAAACCAATTCAATCTGTTGAAGGTGCCATATACTAGCTCTGTAGATTCTCATCATAGTTTGCACCGTTCACTAGAAATTTCTCTGTTGTAGGGCTCACTCGGATCTGTAAAAGAAGAAAGCAAATCACAAAGTTTTCTAAAAGCCAAATGAGGAAACGTTTGGAAGAGGATTGAAAATCAACCTAGTAAAACCTAAAATGTTATAGATAATTGTTAAAATAATGAAACAAAACAAGCCAAATGTGGAAGAGAAAGGCGAAGGCTGGGTTTGATCCATTTTATGGCAGTAGAAATTAAAAAGGTTATTTGTCGACAGAGATAGTTAGTCAGATCTGCTCCTGTTTCTGATGATGGTTGGAGAAGAGGGGATGGAGGTGTAGATTTCCTAAGTTCTAGATATGTGTCCATTAAACTAAATAGGTAAAAACCTATTAGATACTAAACTCATAAGCTTCAATATATGAATAGTGATGATCGAATCGAAGATTACGGAACAAAACAAGCGTAAACACCTTATGAAATGTACAGGAGAAAAGATTCCAAGAAAAAAAAGCTAGAGATAGTTAAGAAAAATCAAACTGGAGATTTGGAAATGGAAGATACTTTGTTACTAGAAATAGGTCGAGATATTTCACAATGATTAGAGAATAAGTACTTAAGCTAAACAAGTTCAAAATAAGTCAACAATGTTATGTAGAAAGATGAAACTATCATTTCTCAATTCTTTTCTAATATCACAAAACCCGCATGACAATCATAGAACTTTATAACTAAGAAGGGGATATAAGAAAATCCAAAAGCTCAATGTAACTACTATGGGGAAAAAAATTTCTCAAGCTACAAGCTACACTTCTCACTTACTTTGTTATTTAGAAACATGTCCATTGAAAAAAAATGATATAATACAATATATGATTGGAACCAAATCATAATCTAGTGGTACTATTAAATTGAAAAATATGAAATGTGATCATCTTGAATTGTGTAGGGCAATTAATATGATGATTTTTATTGTTAATCTTCATTTCACATTTATTGAATGCTT
Source organism: Erythroxylum baracoense (assembly GCA_025629805.1). Classification (NCBI taxonomy): domain Eukaryota; kingdom Viridiplantae; phylum Streptophyta; class Magnoliopsida; order Malpighiales; family Erythroxylaceae; genus Erythroxylum; species Erythroxylum baracoense. The sequence continues at coordinate 14,702,055 of JAOTAY010000002.1, forward strand.
GCATTTCAATATGTCAATCAATTAGGATTGTTAATTGCAAACGTGATATAATGTCTTACATTGATCGAAAAAGAGAATCAATATAGAAAGAGTTATTTGAATCTCTTGATCGTATTTGCTCAATTTCTAATAATTGGAAGAATAAAATATCAAAGGATGAATATGCATGCATTATTGTTCATTTTATTGATAACAAGTAGGAGTTGTATTAAAGGATGTTTCTTTTTAAAGCATTAAAACCACCTTTTAATAGATTATCAGTTGCTAAAGAAGTAGCTCTTTGCTTGGCTCATTAGAAGGTTGTTAAAAAGATTTATCAATCTTATTAGACAATGTTTCTCATAATGACAATATGGTCAAGTTCTCGCTATGAATGGTTTGTTATTTTTTAATGGGCAAAATTTTCAAGTTTGATGTTCTTTTCACATTCTAAATCTTATTGTGCAACAGGGACTAAAATAATTAATGGTTTTCTTACTAAAAATATGAAATGGATTTTAAAATTTGAATAAGTCTATTCCAAAACTTAAAAAGTTCTTAGAGATGGCTTATAAAAGTTTTCATTTGAATGTGATGAAAAAACTAGTGATTGATGCCTACACAAGGTGGAATTCAACTTATATTATGATTGACTATGGTTTGTATTACAAGCATGTTTTGATTAATTGGGTATATATCGATAAAGACTTCTTTGATTTTTCAATTACTAATAAGGAATGACATAAAAGTGGAAGTTCTTCACAAGTTGTTGAAAGTATTTTATGACGTGATTCGTTTCTAGTTCAAAATGTTTTATATCAAATGTTTACTTAAAAAGTGTATGAAAATTTAAAAACATTTGAAAAATGCTATAAAAATCCTTCTCCATTTATATCTAGTAAGATGTTGAAGAAATTTGACAAGTATCGTACAGAATATTCTTTGTTATTATTATATGTTGTTATTTTAGACCCTCACTACATAGTGACGTATCTTCACTTTTGCTACTCATTACTTTATGATAACTCTATTACATCTAATTTTATTGAGCAAGTGAAGGAGACCCTGTTCATGATATAGGAGTGGTACAAAATGGAGAAGATAACATCACCCAAAAGTTGAATCTTCTTCTAGTTAAAAAAAGTTTCTTAAGAATCTAATTACAAAGAGCATTTGAAGTCAATGTTTCAACCTAAACTTGCGCAAAGAGTATGTTATGGATTCAGATATTGACACTAATATATTAGAACATTAGAATGTGGCTTCAAAAAGATTTTATACTTTGGGTATGTTGATCAGAGATCTTTTGCCTATTCCTATGTTAACCTTGTATTTAGAATTTATATTTAGTTTGGCTAAAAAAATGATTGAGTCCATTTCACAGTTTACTTAAACTAAATGCAATAAAATTTCTAATTATTTTTTAGAGTTAATCAACTTCAAAAGAGTTGTTCCAAGTAAATTATTTCATATAACAATTACTATTTTTATCTATATTTTAAATTAATTATTCTATTTAATTATTTGTTATAGAAAAAGAATATATCTCTTTGTCCGACGACGACGACGATAAGAGAGAAAAAGATGATATTGAAGAGTTATTATTATATTTTATATAATTGTTAAAATTTTTTAAAAGTATAAATTGATAAGTTGGATTCAAATTTTTAATTTTTATAATAGGTTGGATTTGAGTTTGAAATTATGTCAATTTTATAGGCTAGGTTTAGTATGAATGTAAAGATCTTAAAATTCCTTTAGTTACACTAAAGTTGAAATTCTAAGCTAAAACAAAATCAATGTTAATTGTGCCTTTTTAGACCGGAGCCATGAAACTCCAGCCCGAACGCAAACCCAAATCAATTGAAACGACAGGGCGTTGAAAGCCCAGTACTAAGTTCCCACATGGCGATTCTCGGGTCACAACCAGAAAATTTTTCTCGGGAAAATTGAATAAAATCCAATCGACGGAATCTTTGAGAACCATGCAAATAATTGGTGGCCTAAATTACCGTACCCAGAAGATTCTTTCTTTCTATCTATTGGTTTTAGACTTAAACTTGTTTTCCCGTTCAGTTTTCTGGGCCCTTGCGGGGTATGAGGCATCTCTGTGAAAGTGTTTCTCTTTTCGGTTAAGTACGAGCTTGTCCAACTCGATGCGACGGTAAAGTTGAGCCCTTTCCTTATTCCGCGCCAATGATGTGATTTTTGCTTGAATTGGGCCTTTGGAATATGTATCTTTCTGGCACAATACGTTGAGAAATCATACGTTTCAGAGTTTTCTATACTAAAATCAGTGTGCTTCTCCTGGAAACTTGAGGTTGAAAGTGAAGTTAATTTTTGCGCTCTGCTCCATTTCTCCGTTCGTTTTTATGTTCTTTCTTTTTGATCGGAAGCCTTTTCAAAGCAAAGTCATCATAGTCTTGAGTCTTCTGGAAATCGTATAACAGGTATAATCAGTAATTCATGAAAGAAATTAATATGTAATTGAATTGTTGTATATTATTGAAGAGGCAGAGCCACTAACTTATAGTTACAAAAGCATCCTAATATGGTTCCTACAATCAAGCTAAGTCATTCACAAATAGGGAAAGAAGTTATTTACAATATTGACATAATCAACATTCCATTCTAAGCTCTATCTTCTGCAACAATTCATTTTTTGTTGCTTCTTCTTATTCCTCTTGTTTGGTCGGATTGTTAGTGTTGACCTTTTACTTGTTTTACCCACCTCAATTCTCTTAATCGCTGTTATTTTCCAGTTTAAATTTACAATTAGAAATGCGAATCTGTGCTAGTTGATTAAAATGAATAAAGCTGCCCCCGTTAGATAAATTGATCACTTTAGCTGCAAAAATAAACGTAAAAATAGTGACTGACTGTCACTAATGCACTTGTCTTGATATTGGATTACACATCTTTGTTTCCTCTTTCCTGATGATATTTATGTTATGTTTTTGAAGGTCATGATATGATGTTTCAACCATGGTAATTTTGTACTCGTCTGGGGTTAGTCACAAGTTCCATACACATTTGGGCATTAAAACACTGCATGATGTTTCGTTGTGCAAAAATTTCTTGACTTGTATTCCTTTCTCTCCTACCCTTCCATGCCGTCTTTATAATAACAAACCACAAACTTCCTCGTTTTCTTGGAAAGGGCATAGCCAGCTTCAGACTTGCCTTATATCCCAAGGCGTTTTTTTGAATAGATGGCTGGTAAGCACATTGCAGTTCAGACTTGAGTGTACTGTTTGATTGCTTGCTTGAGAATATATGATTTTACATTCTTATTGCAGTGTCGGTCACATGATTCTATTTTGTCTGATAATGAATACCGCTCCTCCCGGAACATTGCTATCACTTTGTTCAGGAGATACAGGAACGTCATTGACCGTGGAGGAGGTGACAACCTACAAGTATATTCAGCAATATGCTTTTATCTTTCAATCATCAGTGAAATGTTTGCAATGTGACTTGCTAGTAACATGTTTGAGTAATGTGTACTAGGAATTTATTAGTGCTGGGGTAAATGCATATGCTTTAGGCTGCACTGATGAAGGATTACGGAAAGAGCTCAATGCTATAAAGGAATCAGGTGTTGAAATTGAAGCAATGCAGAGTTACGGTGGAAGTACCAGTGTGAAGTCCAAGATATTTGCAGAGGAGGTTCGTGTTGGAATCCTTTGAATTTTAATATATAAAATTGCATTCTGCATATTTTGAATGACATTGACTTATGCATGTCCATGTGCAAGGGTGTGAAAAATTCCCTCCTTTATTATTTACTGGCTCTTCGAAGGCTCTACATTGATCCTTATTTGGCATTTTTGTGGTACAATAAGAATGTTTCCAATATGTAGTCCATTGACTAGGGTTTTTTCCTGGGTGTCACTGTCAATATACTTGGAAAGATAATTAGTCATATATATCATCAGTCTTTCATTACTTTCACTACTGCAGTTATATTCCCTGCTCAACTGTGTGTTAACACTCATGATGGCCTAAGAACTAGACTTCCTATTTTGTTGTACAGGTTGATGAGTGTATCCTGTGGTTGAGCATCCTATTCATCACCATCCTATGCACACCACAACCAACAATAGTTAGGTGGTCCTCCACCCCTTCAGTCACTGATGAAATATTGCTTCGCTGGAAAGGCTTTTGTGCTCTTATAGCAAATGCATATTATGTTAGGGGAATGGCATGGTGAGGGACACTTAACCTTAATTGCCTGGTTGCTACAAGTCTTTCAATTTGAAGCACATAGATACATATGTTTAAAGTTGGCATGTACATTACCTGACCATGCTGGCAATTTAGCATGATAATCCTAACTGTAAACATGAAACTTTAGTATGCATGTCCTGTAATCAATTAAACTCACAGATCTAGAATCGTTTTGAAATTGTATAGATATCATTTTGATATTCCAGTTTTAGGACGGTAGGATATACATAACATAAACCCCATATTCGCTTTCACAGAAACCAATATTCTTCTCAGACCATCCCACTCAGGAATATCATAGACTATACACAAGTCCCAGTAAGACTGCATGATGGATCACCTTGCTAATATATAAATTTTGTCACTGGTTTGCTGAAGGCTTCCAGTAAAGACTCTTCAGCTAGAGCAAATGGCAGTTGTAGGATATGCTGAGGAGCCATCAGTTGTTGCCAGCCGAATGAGATTGGTGTTTAGCACGCTTGAGGTTAGCAATACATTTTCCCTAATAGAGCCTTCAGGCTGTTCTTTTTGCATTGCAGTACGCCAACTACACTAACACTTGGCAGAAATCAAGCATTAGCGTCTAGATGTTTTGCTTATGTTATTTTCTTAATGTTGGTTTTTAGTGTCGTTCAGTTCCTCTAAATGTCGACACTTGAATAATCATATTCTCCCCTGCTATTGATGTTTCTGTTGTTTAAGATAAATTGAAACGTAGATTTCACCAATCATATATCTCGCAGGTCGTCAGTCCACAGTGGCCAAGGGTCTAGTTTACTACATCGCATTCCAGAAAGATTTGCTTCCTCAAGCGCCTCGTGCTGTTTATTAGACTTCATAAGAACCTTGCGTTATCAGCAAAAAGAAAGATGTAGATGTAATATATGTATATTCAACATATTTGTTTATAGTATTTGGCTGGCAATTGTTTGCTGTACAACTTTAACATCAGAGGTAATTAAACATGAGTCAATGCTATAAACACTTTGGATGGCATTCCCGACTTGATCCCTCAAATTTGTGTAAAATTACAGCCGAACAAATTCGGCACATAACGTAATATTGGTCACATGGGCTGCACCTACTTGGTTTGTTTGCTTTTTCAGGTTGCAAGTAATTAACATTCCACCCTAGCACATGTTTCTATTGTCAAAAAATGTCGTTACAGGGCCAATTTAGATCGAGGGTCCGGCAAAATTCGATTACAAGATCTCTGAAGCCAAAAATTCCACGGAATTTTTCAGCGTCTTCCGTGCACGCCAACATACTGCAGCTGTTGTTTCTGATGTTCCCAACTGGAGCAGCAACAGAGAAAGTTTAGATGTGCAAGTCCATAGTTGGAAGAATGTAAAACCCATGAGAGGCATGAGTCCATGTTTAAAGAGGTTTTATCCTTCTTATATTGTGGAAATTGATCCATGTGAAATCTTATCCAACATCACTAAATTTTATTCCCTCTCATGGGTTTTATAATTTTCTTTTTTGGGTTTATGAAATCATGAATATAACTTGAGATGGAAAGCAATGGTCACCTTTCGCTCCATAGTATAGTAGTCTCTCCACAAGTTCATGTTTTGAGAATAAGATGCAAGCGCAGAATCATACAACCGTCGCACATTTGCCAGGCCATCTGTATCACCAATAGATGCAAGATTCCTCTCCAACTGAATGCAATTTTTGTATAAAGCAAGACCGGGATGGGGTAAAGCAAGAAAGCTGCAATTGAATTAGGGGTGCAGGTGCAAAATGAGAAACCACACAGCTGGAAATAGTTTTTGAACTTCATTCAATTTTCAAAAAAAAAAAAAAAAAAGTACTTTCTGAATTTAACATCTGGCGACAACATGAAATAAATTAAACTAGTAAATAACTAGAAAAGCTCTTTGGGCGCATTGTACGACTCACTTTAAGCAGGATTTTCAGCTATGATTTTGTTTAGCTCATAATTCAGTAACATACCGCTTATATGTCTCTCTTGCAGGCTCAATTCCGTCCTTCTGGAGAACAAAATTTACTATGGACCAAGGAACAGAATACCCATTTTCACCGCCACCATGTTTAGCTACTAAAATGAAAGACATCTCAACCAGCTTGTCAAAGTAATGCTTTTCTGCAGCAAAGAACTTGAGTGCCTAAGAGTAAATGGTATGTTAGTTGGCCAATCCATCTTGAAAATTTGTTGAGCCTCACAGACTAGACGGACCATAAAGCTTAAAACCCATAAAATGGAAAATTAACATGTACGGTTAGAAGTAAATCTAGCAATATGCATGTAATTACAGTAGCATTAAGCCACAAAAAGTGTTCATAGAGGGCCAAGGTCAATAAAATTCACAGGTAGGTATTTCTTTCCATCAGGTAGAAGAAAAGGAAAGGGAAACTTCTTTAACACAACATAGCATAGTCCTCAGAAGATAAACTGTCCGAACTTCACCATGCATACTGCATTTGCAATTTATTGACTAAGTAATAAACTAGTTAATGTTTGACCTCCAGACTAGATTTATATTGAAAACTACCAAGTTTATGATCACTAAAAAGAGCTTCAACTAGTAGGTGTTCAATACAAAGACACCGCATTACATTAGCAGAGTTAACAATTATGGGTAAGACAACAGTAAAAGGGCATACCAACATCCACACGCTGTCAGCTTCTTCAATTGACACTTTTGTTAATGCAATTCTCACTAGTTGGAAGATGGATGACAAATCAGCCTTATTTGGAAAAGAAATATCTCTAGTAAACCCTCTTGTTTCAATTGATGCCCTCAGAAGCCACAACTTTGAGGAATCTGAATATTTTCCACCACAAAGCTTTTCTGCAAGTTTTCGAGCTTCATCCACTCTCCCAAACTGCAAGTAAAATGAAACATAATCGCTAGCAAGATCCTCAGTCATGCATCCCAGTGCCTCAGCCTTTTCAAACACCATTAAAAGACGTGAAATACAATCTTCGGAATGGTTAGGCAGTCCAGGGTTTAGCTTTCCTTCCGAGGTATCAATAACATCAATCAAAAACTTTGTATATACTTTAAACATCTCGGGAGAGGACACAATTTCCAAAGCCTCCTCATAAACCTACAATAGATGGAGCACAGAGAGCAATCAACAGACAATATTCCAAGAAACAATAGCAAAGGCTCATCTAATGTATGCACGTAGCGATTCAGTATAATAAGAGCCCATTAGTTAGGGTCACTTGTTAAAGCATTTCACCAGTATCACAGGAACATACCTGAATTGCATTTTCTAATTCAGGAGACATCCTACCCTGCACGCTTCTAAGATCAGTACCATCAATTTGACGTCTTGCAAGCCAATCCCAATACTCTGGATCTTTTGAGAAGTCCCTCTTCATCTCACTTAATATCTTCTCATACATGTCCCTGGAATTCGCAAAGTCTATAGCTTCCAATATCTCCAATAACCGCAGTCTCAACCCAAAACTAGAAGGGCGAGCTTCAACTGCTCCATTATAGACAGTCTGAAGAACGCTCAACCCTTGTTCCCGAAATAAATCATTTTTCTTTTCCAACTCGTTATCAACATTTGATCCATCATCATTAGCTCTCTCGTCAGTGAGTGACATAAACAAATCCTTATTCTCCTCCCTCCACTGCTTCTCATCAGAAGCTCTAGAATCAAGCACAAAACTACCCTTAGCCTCTCCAAGTGCAACCTTTCTAGCTTTTAATTTATTGAGATACGTAAGTTCCATCCTAAGATACTCCACCCAAAGATCCTCAGAATTGGGACACACCCTCAAACCATTCTGCATAAGAGCACGAGCACCCATCACATTTAAGTTATGATCAAACTCCCAAGCTGCTGCGTATATCCACACCCCAGCAACCTTTGGATGCAGCCTAATAACATCAGCAAGTACCTGTAAATCACACAACATAACACCCCAAAAAAAAAAAAGGTCATTGTAAAAACCAACACTAACTCGTAATTCAAACTGAACAAGCTCCAAAAAGCCTAAAATTCACTCAAACTTACTTTCTTCATACGCCCATTTCTACGCTCTCTACAAAATTCCAAGTACCGAAACCAGAGCTCGATATCTCCCTTAAATCTCATAACCGCCATGCGATATATTTCCACAATTCTAGAAACGCCGGAAAAATCGGAAACAGACATCTTCATCTTCTTGTTTCCTTTCCTCTTGAACTCACGAGCCACTGACTTTTTGCGGAAGCGGCGGAGATTGTCGAGCTGAGTCTCGTAATCAATGTAGGCCAAGAAGTCCTGTTTTATCGGACTTGGGCGCTTCAATCTGTACTCGAACTTCCGTCTCCTTTTTACGATCTCAGCTATCTCCCGTCGCGTAAAGAGGCCGCGACGCTCCAGGTCGTCGAGCTCGTCGACCATGCGCTCCAACCGGAATTGGACGGTATCCGCCATTGTGGGAGTTCGGTGAGCTGACTCGGGGGAACTTGATGAAGGGTTTAACGCTTTCAGAGAGAACACCGAGCTTTAGGGTTTAGGGTGGAAAACGAAGAGAAGATGAGGACTAAATTACAAATAAAAATTGGGCTTACAGGCCTAAGGGTTCAACAGTGATTACATTTTGAGTCCAGGCCCATTTTCAAACTTATGTTATAGAAATAAAATCTTGAACTTGAAGAAGTAAAATTTCTACTGAAATTATTAAGCAATAAGCATTGCATATAATCGTCAAAGTTAAAATATAATTATGTTGAATTGAGGAACAAATCTTATCAGTGTTTTGAAAGAATGCATGTGTAATTTTTATTTTATTGTAATAATAAAAATATTAAATTAATTAAATCAAAATGAAATTTTGTTTATAAATTAATTATATAACTATTATTAATAGTTATCATTATCATTATTATCACCCAGTCCGAAATCTCACAATAAAGCAAGGTCTGTAGATGTTTGATAGTACACAGCCCTATTCTTACATAGTAGAGAGGTTATTTCTGATAGACCCACGTGCAGATGTGACAATAAAAGAGTGATGCAGGTTAAAGAGTAAATAAGTAAAACTAACATGTTAAAAGATTATGTTAATAAAATTAAAATAAATACACAAATAAAGATAAACTATAGTAACGTTAATAAAGACAAATAAGTAAGGCAATACACAAATAGAGATATAATAATAATAATAATAATAATAATAATAATAATAATAATGTCACAAATAGTTGATTGTGAATGTGATTAAAAGACAGTCAGCAAAACACAAACAATAAGTGATAGATGGTAGATGGGAAACTGGCAAACCATACTTTAATTGGTCAACTTAAGTTAAAAAGTCAAGTAAGACACAACGGCTAGACAACGGCTAACAAGAGACTAAAAAACTAGACAAAATCTAGAACAAGATTTTTTGAAAGAATATTAGAAGTCTCAGTATCACCCTTGTCAAAATCGTAGATCAACCTCGAGGACTATTCCTCTATTGTAAACACTCCAAAGTCTAGACTCCAGTAGAGCTGCGGTATTCGTTACTATCATATTCAAAAAATATTCATAGAAAAAAAGATAAGATAAGAAGACGAATAGAAACGAAAAAGTAGCTTCAATGTAGCATCAACTGGGAATGTAGATAATGGAAGTATAAAGTATGATAATATCAGTATCTCAAACAGTAGAGACGAAGAGAAGTGTGTTTGGCTTCCCCAAAAAGAAGTGAGAGGAATTGACATACAAGTGATTAAGGAAAAGAAAGAGAGAGAAAAAAAATTCAAGCTAAGTTAATGAAGCAAAAGCGTGTAGCGGAGATGTTGTCTAGGCCAACGAGGAACAACCCAGAAAGTAAAAAATAGGAGACTAAAAACTTAATTTTTGAAACTATGAAAAATGATGTTCTATGTTACAAAGTTGCAAACTTTAGCACTTCTGAAGGGGAGAGCTTAAGTGCATGGTAGATGTTGGTCATTCTTGAAGGGAGTGAAATCAATAGCACAAAAGGAACTTATTAAGAAGACACACGCTTCAAGAGATTCACATAAAGATCAAACCTTTTGTATTAAAAAAAAGAAAGAAAAGATAAAATCAAAATTATTATTAATAGTTATTATTATTAAATAAAAATTTATTTTATTAAAATAATATTTTAAATTATAAAAATCACTAGAAGATGTTTATATTCTTTTCTTTTGTATTCTTATTTTTCTTTTTTATTTTATTTAAGAAAGTAATATATATAATAATAAATGTTGTAAAATAATTTCTAAGTATCAAGACTGAATGAGAGTGACATACAATTGAATGGTGAAAGGAAGGAGAACGAGATTATCAAAGATCAATATCACTTTTTATTCTAAAGTTTAAATTAAAATAATCTTTTTCATACTAAAAAATGATGTTTGTATCTTTCTCTATCATTATTTACCTCTATTTTCTTCTTTTCCTCTTTTAAAATCGCTAAAATTAATATTTTTACCAAATTTACTATTATAATTAAATTCTGACCTCCACTAAAATCTTTACTTCCACTTTTATCTTCACCTTTTTCTCCTCCTCCTCTTTAAGGATTATCATCTAGACCATGACCTATATCAAAACTACCATTGTCACCATAATTTCTATTGAAATTATCTCCACCACTATTTCCTTTTTACCACCTTGTCCCTCACTTCTATTACCATCAACTACCCCAAAATCACTTATATAACTTTTATCTGAATTATTATTTTCATTGTTATTGTCATCTCCATTTCCGCCTTAATCACTTTGAGCTTTGTCTCCAACTTTAATCTAGACATGCATCGTATCCGCTACTATAATCAAACCTTTCCAGAGTCCCACTTCCTTCATCATCACCTCCACCTCCACCTTCACTAGTATCACTATCACCCACGCCTACCTTAACTCCTTAGCCTTAACCATGACTAGACTTTCCACCTACATCTCCTTCCTCTCCATCTTCTCTACTGCCTCCTCCAACCTTATGACTAGTACCTCCATTGACCACCCCTGCTCCATGTCCCTCTTTATGTCCACTACCCCTATCAACTCTGCCACCACTCCTCCTTCACCATATCCTCTATGATTATCTTCTTTACCTTGTTCACCACCATAAGTTTTATCACCTTTTTCAACGAAGCTTCCACAATTTCACCAATTTTGATAATAAGCATCAATATTTTCATCATTAAATTCCCACCCTTTTAGACCATAATAGTTGCCTTCACCACTTATATTATCTCCATGTCTAAACCCAAAAGCTCGAATTTATCTTCTATGCAGTGTCCTCTATTTATATAAATACGTTGGCTTCCTACTATCTCTTTAATCAGTAAATCTAATAAGATACTACCACCATTGATTCATATTGCTATTTTGTGAATAATTTTTTCTTTTTCTTAGAGAACACAGCTCTATATGAATTAAAGAGAGCATCCAAGCATGTTTTCAAATATGGTGTTAAAAATAATTGCTGTAGAAATTTTTTTTTACTTGTTCTAATTTAGTTAAAGATGATGGGAGAAGGGGACAATATCTTCTTTAAAATATGACGAAGTTATCATTTTCATGTATATTTACGTTAGCATTGTTGATAACTCTACTTTCCCCCTAATCCTATCACGGTTGATGAGAGGGAAGCCATGTGACCAACGAGCTATAAAATTACTGTTTTTCGGATATTTTTTCCATTTATATATTTTCTTTTGAAATTTTGGTTTTTGATGTTTATAAGTAGTAAGGCCACAACCATATTGTTGTGGGACTTTTAAATATTTAGAACAGCATGGCTGAATATTTTTTATATTTTTTGAATTTACAAATATATTGTTCTAAATAACAGATATTACAAATTCGTATATTATTTAAGTGCCATAAAGCATTCTTTCTTTCTTCATTTTCAATTTCTTGTTTATAAGAAATGATATCTTTTCCAATGAATTCTTTATAGATTTCATTTGCTATGATATAAAAAGCTTTAATAGTTCAAGTGCATTTAGGAAAGCGGTGGTGTTTTTCATTTTTTCTTCATTATCTAATAAAAAATTGAGTACAATACTGGTAGTTAGTTGTTTTCCTCACTTTTGTTCAGAATGATTGTTAACATAAAAAGCAGGTGCATAATGTTTACTTGTGCTAGGAGAAATGAGTTTTTTGGATAATAAGTTAAAACATTCAGAAATGAATTCATGTACATCTTTTTGAGTATACGGAATAAATATATAGTTGGTATAATGGAATAGGTGGAATATTGGCCTTGAAGTGTGAGCCTAGCAAAGAACATAACATCATAGCTACCACCATCTAACAACATTACATTCATTACATTAGAAGCATCTTAGCTACCACCATTTAATGAAATTCATTTATTTCTTAAAGAAGCTAACTATAATTCAATCATCTCTCTAAGCTCCTTATTTAAAGGTCTTTAACGGTCAAATCATTTGTTCTCCTAAAAAAGTTTAACAGTGAGAACTAGTAACAACCAAATCAAAAGTCTATAATCATAAAGTTTATAATCATGAATTTCTTGTTCATAATAACAATCAATTTAATTAACAATTATTTATTAAAAAACTAAAAAATGACCATTTATAAATTTATCAAAATCATAATGAAAGGATAAAGATAAAAGAGTGTATGAAAAATTCCTGAACTTGTATAAATAAAGTATGCAGAATAGTAACATAAATACTTATTGAACTATAATTCAAAATTATGATTTACAAAAATAGAAAAATAATGACACTTTTACTCTTCTCTAGAAGAAGGTATTAATAAACTATCTAAAAGTAATATGTTTCACTTGTAAAGATATGATATAATACTCATATCACCAAGATAATCATTCTTCAAGTTACAACTTCATATTCTCAAATATAAACTTACATTTCAATTCAAAATATAACAAATTCTCAATGTAGATTTCTCATACCTTACAATGACTCATATGCATCAAACTGTAAAATGGCAATTGATAAAAGAAAAGATATATTTGTCAAATAGTATGTTCATTTTTTTGGAAAAAAATAACATGTTCAAGTTAGAAGACCTATATAAAGCTAAAATGTAGAGCATTTCTCAACAGAAAGGAAAGCAATTCTTTTTTATAATCTATATGTCATTAATATTTCAAACCTTTTGAAACTTATTAAAAAAAGTTAAGGTAGCTTCCAAAATTGAAACATAAATAAGTATTATTTTTCATAATCATAAAAAGAAACTTAGTCTACTATCACTATTAAGTATTGACTGAAGTAATTATATCACAACTAATTTCAGTTTATTTTATTTTAAAAAAAGAAAAAGAAGTTGACAATCTAATTTTAGGGTTTTTTATGATATATATTAGGTATCTCAGCTTCGTCAGACTAATCCTAAACCCTTAAGACCTCACCTCAGAGTCCTAAAAGTAGTAAATCTGGAACTTCAAGGTCCCTCAGGTTCCTACATAGCTTGTACACTTCTGTGCACAAGGAGTCTTCACATACTAATTGGTCAGCTGCTGATTAATCACTACTCCCCAGTCAGCCTCAGGTTCCTATCAGCTCCAGATTCCTAGTAGTTTCAAACTCTCACACTGCCGCCAGAAGTGAGACGTCCGCAATTAATCTGACCAAGGAGCATTCCCAGGAGGCTAAAGGATTATCAACAGGAAAAATTTCCCCTTCCTCTCCTTTGGTGATACGAACTCAAGACCTCCTACAAAAGAGAGACTTAAGTTATTAGTATGTTTTTTCCCCCTCATGACACTATCCTTACAATCAAGAGAGAAAAAGGTAAGATTAGACTGAAGTTAGTTATTCTATATTTTTTGGGTCATGTAAATGCCAAAAATATAGGTGCTTCACGACTATCAAAGGTAAGTTGATCGTCCTTAGTAAGTGCATCTCATAATTTAGCAATATCTCATAGCTAAACATTGTCGATGTTTTTGGTTCACAAAAATCGTGTTTTGTTAATTGAACCATATACAACATTACTTATTGGTTATCTTTCCAAAAAAAAATCACTTATTTGTTAAATAAATGTCCAAATTTAACCAAAGCCTTGAAAATCAAAATTTCTAAAATACAAATTTTGCTTAATAAACTTAGAAAACTTCTTTAAAATAAAATTTTTTTAAGTGAATAAATATTTAAACAATGTAAAGGATTTACATCAATTAGCAAATTAGTTTAAAAAATTCATAAAGAACTGATCAAACTTTACATACAAATTGTTCATTATTCAAATTATGAAAAAATTATTTTCAAACTTTGTGAGACATGTATAGCTTGAGGTTTGACATATAAAATTAAGAGTAATAATAAATATAGCCTATCAAAGCGTTAATCAATCATATCTTTGCAACTCTTTAATCTTTAAGCTTTAAATCTTTTATTTCATTTTCATATTTCCCTTTCAAGTTTAAGAGAACATTTGGTTGTTAATTCAAAAATAAAATTATCTATATAGAGAGATTTAATTAGTATTAAATATTCTCTAGCTGAAAAAACAAAAATCAACAACTAACACGAATCAAATTAGATAACGTAAAAGGCTCTCTTAAATTGGAATTAAGAAAGAGTAGAGGTAGGATAGCATATTCATAATTTATATACTTTAAACTTCCGCCTTGTTAGAATTAAGTTAGATTTTTGTATAGATGGATTCTATTTGGAAGCAAATAAGCATTCATGGCTATACCTTGGAGCAAAAATTATGATAACATAACCGAGAAAGCTAAAATGTATTGTTTCAAAGTCTGAGGCCTATATTGTATTCTTTGTTCATACATTGCATTACTTGATTTCAACCCAGAGTGAGCTCCAAAGAGACCCCGTTCATACTTGAACATTTAGATCTTCCCTCCTCATTTGAGTTGAGTGACAAATATCTCCTGTCACCGTTTAATCTATCCTCAATTTTAGCCAAGTCTTCTAATGTCAAACTATTTTTATGACCATTGGCACCATCCTGAAGCATAAGATAAAATGGTATGTTTAGACCCATCAAATATTCATTTTTTTCCTACTCTAGGATGCTCGTGATAATTCATGAATCACCTTGTATGTAATCAGGCTATTGACTACATTCTTGAATGTGATATAGGAATCAGGCTCATGTTCCCATGCTTTACATGTCATATATCCATCAGAGGATGGCTTCTTCTCTCCTTTAGTAATCCGTGTCTCTTGCTTCATCACTTCTCTGCAAAGACACCTTCTACTTTAGTTACTACAGTACTAAAGATACCCCATAAAAACGTATATGTTCTTATTCTGACCAAATATATATATATATATATATATCCCCACTAAAAACACGAGAATAAACAGAAAGATGACAAAGAGTACAAGAGCATGAAATGATTATAAAAGGAAGGAAAAACAACATCCACTCATGATTGTGAAACTTGACTACTTCACGATTGATGCTTTTAGTTCATAAATATTCAATACTAGCTCTAATCTATCGTAACGATTGTTGGACAATTTCTATTATATATCTCCATAATAATGTTTTATTCTTCTCCTTCAAATTATTATATTTCTCTCCATATATATTATATGCAGTGATAAATCATATACTTGACAAAGAAAACTATGATGATATACTTTGGCTAAAAGTTTTGAACCTCTGTGTTGGGATGCTGCTAGTAGTCTTGAGAGAAAGCTCGCAGTTGAGAGCACAAACTTCACGTTCAGGACAAGCGAGTACATTGTTGTTCAATTGTTTGTCTTCTAATTGATGATTTTGTTGGTGGCACATTGCATCCATCTGTGACAACTTGCTTTTTTGTAGAAATTGGACAACCATCTTTTCCTCCTCCTTCTTTGTTGCCATAGCCGTTTCTGCAAGATGCATAATGATTGAACATATGCAAGAAAAGAAAACCATGTTTTTATCTAATAATACAAAAAAAAAAAAGAGAAATCTCCGTAGTTGATGTAGACAGAAGCTGAGGGTGTAATTTAGTTCTAAGACAAAGTTCAATGCCTAAGTCAAAATTTCATCCTTAAGTATTATAAAAAAAAAAGAAGTTTATGAGCATAAGGTACCTAGCTAGTCATTTTGATTTATTTTTTTAATTGTTTCTATTCCAAAAGTTATGAGGAGTATTATTGAAACTAATTAATACTCCAATAAAGTTATAGTATAAATCCTCTTCTATCAATTTTTATACATAATTAAATAAATCAATACCAACATAACCATGAAATATAATCTCGAATATGTTGCTCTCTAAGATGTTAATATTTATTTAAAAAACTATAAATAAATATAAAATATAATCCTGAATATGTAGCTATCTTTTATTACTCTGGAACTTAGTCAATTGATTAGAAACTATCATGTATATTAAAAATAACTATAAATAAATATTGACCATAAGAGTTCAATGAGACATTCTCTATGGATTGAAAAGGTACCTAACTTGAATACGGTGTTCAATTTTCTTCAAGAATTGTTTATATATACATCAATTTAAGTATGTATTTATTGTGTGAATTATCTTTTTAATGTAGAAGCATAATTAAATTTAGTTATTTGATAAAAGAGAAAATTAAAAATTAGTTTATCAAAATATTTTAATATGATTTTGAATCCTTATCATTGTCCATTGGATGAGAACACCTACACCAATATGGAACTTGTGCCCTTATGTGAGGATTAATTATTGTCTTGTATATGTAACTTATCCTTTAAATAACAATTTTAGAAGATATTTGATTGTAATTTTGAAAGAAGGTAGGAAAATAATTGCCCAGAAAACTCTTGTTTGTCTACCATCTTCACTTGATATGGTTTTTGTCTACCCCATAACTCTTAGTATAAGTGCAAATTGCAGTTTTGGTTGTCTTGATCTCAACCAAGTACCAATTTTTCTTTCATTTGTGAAAATTCCTCGGTTAACTCAAATCGAAAAGCAAAACGTTTTTCTTCTCCTTTCCCATTTTTGTCCACAGAGACTGCGACAATAAATTTGCCAGGATATGTATGCATACCTTGTATCATCTGCTCATGCTTCATCCCCCTGTACATCTGTTCACAGCAAGCTTAAAGGTTATAAAACATTGCTCTTCAGGCACCCAAAATATAATATACTTAAGGCCACAATTAATTCAGTGTTTTCTGTTTCAAGCAAATTACTATCAGAACCTGCAGATGGCTCTTTACGTGAGAGATGGTCAAGCCCTTCACATCCATTATCTGCAAAATAACCTTAGGAGTAGCTCCTACACGCAATTCAAAAACATGTAACTGCAACATGGAGTACTGATACAATTTCAGAAAAAAAGATGCAATTTTTCAACACCTTTTATCACTCTATTTCTGCAATCTGATGACCAATTTCATATACGGAAAGCAAAGAGAAAAGAAAAGCAGTATCTCTATATCTATACCTACAGATTCTATCATAAAGAACTCATATGGAGAAAGTTGGCCAGCTTACTCTCTTCTCCACCGAGCCTTTCCACTGCATGAACAAAACACTGGTGAAGATCAGGAGTCCATCGAAGCCGAGGCATTTTTGATCGAACATAAGGCCTGACCAAGGGAGATTTGAAGCTTCTCTCTGGCAAATTATTCACAAAACCCCCTCTAACAACTCTCATATTCATATGTGACTGCAAACTATCCCCATCACCATTGTCGAGAGAAGAGGATAGAGACCCTTTGGAACTAAGAGAACTATTCTCCCCATGAACTTTCCCCATCTTCTCCTGAGAGAAAGAGAGTGTAATTGAAAATTTAAAGGTAAACAATAATGTTATAGTAAAGACAGAAGAGGAAGAGAGTAGATTGCAGAGGGCGAGTCAGAGACTCGGTTGTCCGGATGTGCAGTACTGTGCAGCTTTTCTTCACTGTCCTTTTAAGGCCAGTAGTCCACTGGAGTTGCGATTGTAAAAAGAAAAACTTGTACACTGAATTTCAGACTTTGGGTTTTGGTTCAAACATATGTTCATGATTGGATGAAAATGAAAGGGTTGGATGATGGTATCATTTTAGGCAAAACATTCTTTGACCGTTTCGGGACATTCTTACTCAGTCTAAGATCGCGTGAAATTATCTTTGGTCCTAAACATGTACATCTATAGCCATATATTTCCTACTAAAATTCTATATTTTATCAAAAAATGAATTATTATAAGTTTTCAGTTTAATATTCAATCAATTTTTATTACTAAAAATACAAATAAAAGATGAATAGATCAAATTTTCAAATAATAAATACATTATTTTCATTTAAATTGAAAGTTTTTAAATTTTGATTTTTTTTTTGGTTATTCAAGTAAAGTAAATCTTAATTGCTTGCTTCACGGCAAATGACAATATTCTTCCTCTGAGGTCATCTTTTGTCGAAAGGGACAAAAGAAAGGCTCTCAAAATAGCAAACTGAGCTCTAGCAATTCTCAGGCCAAATTCCCATGCCAGTTACCTATAACGAACGTCATAACAATATTATAATAATAATAATATAAATAAAAACGTCCAAAGCCATTTGCTAGGAAACAAAGCAAAACCCCAGACTTTGCAAGTTGGATCAAGACACTCTCCGGTCACTAACCTATACCTGCTCTGTTTTACGCGATTTCATTTATACATTTCTCTAAGTCGTACATAAGTCTCACACATTTATATGACTGAGATCGCGTGAAATAGAATTAGTACAAGGTAATGGATACTGAAGATGTGGTTACTTGCAAGTTTGGCTTGAATCGAAAAGAGACATCCATTGGACACACACACATGACCTAAGCGCTTGCATGACCTAAAGGAAACATACCCAATAAGCAAAACTACCACCTTTCTCTGTACAAGTTTGAAACGTTCACCCTTTTTTGAACCCATTAAATGACTTCCCTCTTTTCTGCCAGAAATCTTTACTCAAATCACCCAACCCCAGAGACTTTTACAAACCTGTTCACATTGGAAGACAGATTTAGCACTTCCTAGACCATTCTCATGGCAACAAGACAGATTTAGCACTTCCTAGACCATGGTCATGGCAACACATGTTGCCATGTAACGTGCTTGCTTCTCGAGCCAGGTCTCATCCAATGAAACGAAGCGTAGGCTGTTTAATTAACTAATATAGTTTGCTACCGATTCTATCCTGGTGGAATATTAATGCTCCAGTTAGAGGGTAGAGGCGGGTATGGAAATTTATGGTGTTCCAGATTCGGACAAATTGGGTGAAACGGACTTTGAATGTCAGGACATACCCATTGCCGAAAAGAGGTTGAAGAATTCAGTAGACGGTTTCAAAATGGGGAATATTCTTTGGATGGACTTGCCAGAACTATGGACAAGTGTTTTCTGATACCGTAAGCACATAATCGAAAAAGGTGGAAGCCAAACTCGCCTAGAGTTTCGAGACCCTTCAAATGTTCAATTCGATATCTATGGAGACGATTTAGAATAATCCTGAGGTTTCTTCTGATGTAGCCTTTTGGATGCATGTTCGTCAAGCATTAAATAGATCGTTGAATGCTTCAGACTCTCGTCCGGATCTTGTTTACTGCTTTTGTTCTCACCATTTACCATCTCATTCCTTCTTTCCAAGAAGATAAATTTCACCATGAAAATATATGTACGTTCGAATAGTCCAAAAGACCGATAAAACCGACAGAACAATGCTTCTACGAGGAATTATACTACGAGCATTTAGATTATACATAGCTTCATCTCTGCTAATTAAGAATAAAGCTACCGGCGTATCAATTAAATTTCTGTTGTTGTAACATAAGCTGAGCTATACTGAATTTGGTGTATTGATTGTTTCTTGGTAAATCTTTCTTTCAAGTTCATAAATAAATCATATTGCAGTTAAAGTAATAGACATATTAGACTATTATTTAATTTAATATTATTTTTATCAAATTAAAAAAGACGCAATTGCCTTTCATAATTTAATTCTTTATTATTTTAAATTATAAAAATAACTTATAAATTAAAAAAACTTTAGGAAAAATTCTTCTTTTAAACATGTAGAAATTATTTATTAATGACCTTAACGTGATTAAATGTTACACTTCTGAGGATATCTATACGAATATGTTTGTCTCTATTTTTATTTTTATTTTTGTTTTAAAATTTAGTAAAAAATATGTTTGTTTGAGGTTTTCATTTTTTGTTTTAGTTTCTTCAATTTTCAAAAATTATGAAATCATAAAAAATGGTCTTTGTTTTCTCTTTATAATTTTTTATAATCTGATTTATTGTCGACTAAATATATATTTTTTAATTATTTAATATATTAATTATTAATAAGAACTATGAATAATTTAATTTAATTGATATTTAATTAACTAAAATTACTTATCAATATGAATTATGGATTATTTAATTTAATTAATTTTTAATTAAATTAAATAAATTTTATTTTGATAATTATTAATTAATATAATTATATTTAAAATATCTTCAAAATATATAAATTTTGAAATAAAATTTGATTTAATAATTAAGATATATTTATTTAATAAAAAGTTATCTTTAAGTTTTATATAATATGTAATTATTATTAGCGATAAAAATATAATTACATTGATATTAACAATCAAAATGTTTTTTATTTATTTAAAAGAAAAAAAACTAAAAATAGAAAATTAAAACTAAAAATCATAACAAAAAATATAAATGGAACCAAACGGCACCGTAATTTAAGTGAGTTTACCAACGTCCACAACAAAATTTTAAGTGAATTTACTTGTATTCATAAGGAAGTTTTAAGTGACTTTAAAATAAGGGTGGCAATTGGTTGAATCGGGCTTAGGCCCCCTCAAGCTCAATGAGGGCGGACCCTACCTGACTTAGTATTTTTTTTAAAATAGTTTTCAAAACGATCTCATTTTGGATTTAATTCTCACGCTTTGGACTGGGCCAACCCTGGGCCATCCCAACAATAAAAAGTAGAAGACATACTTTAAGTTTTCATAACAAAGTTTTCAAAGTTTACAAGAAAGTTAACATTTTTTATTTCCATAAGAACTCAACACCACAACATGGTGTTTTTGGTATTTATAAGATAATTTATCTTCTGCAAGGGACACAACCATCGTAAGTGTGCAAAAAGGTATTTTTGGTAAAAGCCAAATTTTAGTTTTTTTAAGCATCTAATAATCAGTCAAAGAAATCCTTCTATTCTCTTTTTATTTTTTTCCTTATGTAAAAGACACTGTTTTACTAAGAATAAATATGCATGCATAAAATCACCAAACAAAGTATGAAAATGAAATTAATCACCAAATAAAGTGTGAAAATGAAATGAGTAATATTTCATTGAAGCAAAAGCATAAAACAATAAAGAATGTATTAACACTATATTATAATAAGAATTGAGACATTAAGTAATAAAAGTTCAAATTGATCTAAGAAGAGGAAAAGAACAATTAGAGAGAGATTGATTGGAAAGAGGAGAGATGGGCACATTAGTCTACATTATAAATAATTACAATAGTCATTTTTGTATAATCACATAGATAAATGTTAATAAATTGGTGATAAAATCATGATGTCGTTAATATCGATCTTTATATGTCCATCATTGATGATGTTTTTTATTGTCACATCTAGATTATTTAATAGTTTTTATTTATATATTTTTTGCTAAATTAAAAAAATTAGAAATCAACAAATTGGGAATATGATCATAGAAGATATTGATTATATGTAAGACATTTAAGGTTAAAGCGCAAACACTAGTAGAAATTTATGTATGCATGATTTAGGTAGTAGGTGTAGCATTAATTGGTTGTGTATAGACTGATTTCCATAACACTAGAACATGTAAAAGAAATCGTAAATATTCGCATCTTGATTATTATTTTTGACTAAAGATAATAATATTGATGTAATAAGGTGAAGGACTAAAATATCTATCCAGTTTAAGAAATTACAATTATTAAGGAGAAAATATATTGGATAATATGATTTAGCATATCAATGATTTATTTAGGAATATTTTTTAAAAAAATTTCCTAATCTAACTTAGACAATGATAATCAATGCCTTATTATCTTAAGCCTTATTGAGAGAGATAATAAGAGACATGTTTTGTCAACATGCTTGTCGATTCACCATCAATGTATTAACTAATGAGATTCCTATCACTTAGATAATGTGTGGCGTAGTATACCTTGTTGAATTGAAAATTTGGATAAGGAGACTCCTTTAATTGTAGGTTTTGAAATATTAAGTAATATTTTAGTATTTCTACATATATTTAATTTATATGGAAGATTTATAATTTTTGTATGGATTTGTAATATATTTAGGAAATTCCTTACCTTTCAATTATTATGGATAGCATAATGAATAATTATTTTAAAAAGAATGTAGGAGTACAGTTATTTTTTGAGAAATTAAATAAATTTAAAAATACCACTAAGAGTATTACCACATCACCCTTTAATAAGTGGTTACTAACTTAGTTTTAAGCCTAATGTAGGTTAGTTTTAAGCCTACTATAGGCCCATCAAGTTTAGAAGACTAAGTATACAAGTGTGCCTTCTATAATTGTTTGATGGTGTCTATAACATTCTAGTTTCTTCTAGAGTAGCCATTTTATCATCTGTGAAATTGCTAAGGTACTTAATTTACTTGCTTCTTCTCTAGTTAGAATTAGTGTCACTGCGATCTTCCATAGGGTCTTTAATAATCACAACTTTGCTCTAATGGGAGCTTTTTACTACCGAGTCGCTGCTGTATTCTTGCTTGTTTTCGGTTTTAAAATAAAAGCAAAGAGTAGATGTAAGAAGGGCTGGAACTTATATGTTTTATTTGGCAGCAATTGAATTAATTTATACATGTAGTAGTCTTAACTATCAAAGCAAAAAATATGCAACAACTTGCTAAAATCAAGCAACAATTTTGCTAAAAATCAGCTAAGCATTAACTTAGAAAATCTTAACTACTTAGGTTATTTCTAATTGCTAGTTTGACAGCTTCAAAGTCACACGTTTAACACTCCTCCTTATCTTTGGGACTGCAAACTCCAAGCTTCAGCCTTAGATCTTTAAAACGAGACTTCAACAAAGCTTTGGTTAATATATCAGCAGTTTGGTCTTCAGTTCTGCAATGAACCAGCAACACTTCTCCTTCTTTTTATATCTCCCCTAGAAAATAGAGCTTAATTTTGGAATGCTTTGTCTTGCAATGAAACACTGGGTTGTTGGCAATCAAAATTGTAGCCTGATTGTCCATAAAAATTTTTGTGCCTTGTTCATGCTTCATTTCTAAGTCAGTCATGATTTTTCTTATCCATAGGGCTTGATTTACTACAGAAGTAGCTACCACATATTCTACCTCAATAGTGGACTGAGCTATAACTTCCTGCTTCTTGGAACTCTAAGAAAAAACAGCTGAACCAAAACTAAAACAATAACTAGAAGTGCTTCTCATGTTATCAAAACACCGACCCAATCATTATCGGAATAACCTATAAGGCTAAAATCCTTAACTGAACTTTACGCCATAGTCAACTATGCCCTTGATGTATCTAACAATCCTTTTTGCTACTTCTAAATGAATTTCACTAGCACAATGCATGAATCTTGATAAGAGAGTTACAACTTGTATAATATCTGGCCTGGTTGTAGTTAGATGTATTAGGCAGCCTATTAGACTTCTGTATAGTGTTTTATTAACTTTCTCAACCTTATCTTCTTTACAGAACTTCTCTTTCTAATTCATTGGAGTTGTAGTTAGCTTACACTCCTCCATTATGAATTTTTGAGTATTTCTTTGGCATACTTCTGCTGGTGTACAAAAATGTCATGTTGTTTTAGTTGCACCTGCATACAAAGAAAGAATGACATCTTTCTAAGGTTTGTCATCTCAAACATGTCTTTCATATTTCTTTAAACTTACTGATTAGCCTAAGTTTAGCAAGTAAGCACCAATTATACTATACCAAGTCCTTGGTGCCTGTTTTAACCCGTATAGAGCTTTTTTCAGTAGATAAACCTTGTCTTTGGACAATAAATCCTTTTGGTTATTCGAAAAAGATCTTTTTTTTCAAGTGTCCATTTAAAAAAGCTGACTTGGCATCCATTTGGTATATGATCCCGCCCTTTTGTGCAACAAGAGACAACAGTTATCTTATGATATCCAGCCTCGCAACTGGATAAAATGTGTCAGAAAAATCCACTCCAAATATCTGTGCGTATCCCTTAACATCGAGTCTTGCCATATACTTATTTACAAAACCGTCAGGATTAAGCTTGGTCCTGTACACCCATTTGAATCCTATAGTTTTCTTATAATCAGGTCTGTCTACTAATACTCATGTCTAATTTTTTTCAATCATCTTATGCTCCTTTTTTATTTCAGCCACCCATCTTTTATCTGTTGCAGCTTCTTTATATCCTGTAGGTCCCAATACAGAGACATTGCACCTCTCATAAATATGAGTAAGTGATCTGGGGCCTCTGATAGGAACATCATGTTCTCTATCATCTTCATCTATAATTTAAACTTTAGCCTCTCTGTTGTTTTCCCAACTCTAGTTATCTGATTCATATAATTGGACATCTCTACTAGTAATCAGCTTGTTACATTGTGGTAAATAAATCTTGTAGGCTTTTGAAACTAAGCTGTAACCCATAAAGATTCTTGGTTTTGCCTTTTTATTAAGTTTATCTCTCTTAACCTGAGGAATATAAGAGAAACAAAAGACAACCAAAAGTTTTCAAATTAAACAACTTTGATTTGTAGGCATGGTATTGGCTACAACTATAAAAGTGAATCCAATTCCAAAACTACATTTATTAAAGAAATATGTTTGTATAATAAAGAACCTTTACCTAAGATGATAAATTGGAAAATATATCAACTTCTAGAAAAACAAATAAATTATATACGCATACTACAACTTCTGAACCTTACCTTAAAGGCACCCTATGCTTTCATATATGGAACTAAACTTAGGTATAAAGCTCAATATTCTCAAGGCAACTATAGGCACAATTTTTGTAAAAGGTTATATGATGGTACGTAATCTCAATCATATTCCTTTACTCCACATCAGCTTAAAAGCTAACATCACGTTTCCTTCCATAATAATTATCACACATATAAATTTTCTAACCATCACACTTCCTAAAAGGAATATTCATATCCAAAGAAGGGATACTCATCATATATATAGATATATAAAATTAAGCAAGGCATTAATATGTTAACATCACTACAACACCAATTCATATAATTCATATAACATGATATGCACATTTGTGATCAATATAAACATATTGATTAGATTTTGCTTCCTTAAAAGAAGAATAGAAAATGAATCCTAAAAAATGTGGTTTAAAATGAGATTAATAACTAAGGAGCTAAGTTAATTTGGATACCTAAAAGAAATTGATTATATTAGTTTATAGGGCTTTAAAAAATAAATTCCTCTAGGTTACTCCTTGCCTAACAAAGCATATGGTGTAGCACCCCACTATCATAAATTACATACCGAAACACCCTGAGGACATTCCAGTATATAATCTATAATAATGTCGTGTTAACTATCACACCTTCACTTATAACATGGCCATATATCCAACTCAATCATGACATCAACTATGTATGTAAAAGTCACAAAACACAATAATTAAAAACCTCAACTTATCATTGCATTAATACATAGTAGCTTACAAACCTTTATAACAAAAGATCTACAAGATATAAGTAAACTACTTAAAAACAAAAACAACTCCTCAAGTGCCAGCTGACAGACCTTTGATCCATAACTTAATCCCAAAAAGTGCTTATGAGAATCTTAGAATCTAAGTCTCCTGT
>JAOTAY010000002.1:14728092-14739594 GCA_025629805.1 Erythroxylum baracoense
ATCTGATCATGCATTTTATGAAATGCATCAAATAACAGAATATGCCATGAATGGCATTCACATATGAAGCACAGACAAAATCTCATAATTCAGCGAACTTTAGTCTGGCATTCAACTTTCGTTGAGCATTAAGAATTCAGAGGCAACATATATCATTTAATTGTTAGATGCGTATAACACTTCCAATACATTCCCGACTATAAAACTCCTCAGACATTTAAGTCCGAAATTCATATTCAAATCACAACAGTTCATTAATTGGAAGTTAAACATAATAAATCAAAGAATTAATCCACAATTCACCAAAAATTTTGAAATAATAACTATTATCATTATTTTAATGCACACCAATTTAATTATCCAAAATTCACACTTTAATGACATTAAAAATTCACTTATACCTGGAAAAATGTCAATGAATGCATGTACAATTATTTCATGAATGACAACATTATTCACGTGCATATGTATGCCATATAATGCATGAAATGCATTTCTAAAGTCTCAATAAATTTAAAGCATTCTAGAGTTTTAACCCTAATCATGGGATGTTACATATGGAGTTCATAATTTTGATTAAAGAGTGCATGTATGTTATGGATGAATCTAACTATCTTGCCTTTAAGAAATTCCTTGACGATGCTAATGAATGTTTATATAAGGATGTAGAGAAATTAAGCCTTGAAGAAAACAAGAATGATCACCAAAAGACCCTATAAAAATAAAATATTAAACCAATTAAGGGAATAAGAGGATGAGAAGCTTTTAATGGATTGAAAATTCAAGAAGAATCATACTCTAAATCAAATAATATGCGATTTTCAACAAAAGGTAATTACTCTTATTGTAGAAGTGTATCATATGCTACTTTTATATTTCCACAAGTAAGCCCAATATTATTTTTAGTATATGCTTATGTGCTAGATTTCAATCAAGCCCTAGGGAGTCCCATCTTCTAATCATTCAGTGTATACTTAGATAACTTTGTGGTACCTTATCATTAAGAATTTAGTATCCTAAGGACATTTTTTTTAATAATTTAGATGGCTATTAAAATTCAGATTATATTAGTAGTATCTTGTATAGGAAAAGCTTGTCTAACACTTATCAACTTTGAGGCAATGCATTAGTATTAATGTTTAGCAAGAAACAAATTTGGTTTCTTAATTAACTATAAAAGTTGAATATGTGGTGGCTAAATGTTGTTAAGAATAAATTCTATAACTTAGACAATTTTGGGATTACGAAATAGATTTTACAAAATACCTATTATGTATGACAACACTAGTTCTATACGCCTCACAAAGAACATCATTGAATGAAGTACATAGAAATTAAATATCATTTAATTAGAGATCATACGCAAAATAAGGATATTAAGCTAGAATTTATTAACACCTTACACCAATTAGACAATATTTTCACTAGATCAATAAATGAAAATAGATTTTGCATAATTAAAAGAAAACTGGGTATGTTTAATGGAAATTCTATATGATAGATCACCTTACACAACTTAATTCCTTCTTAGTTCTTATCTAACGAATCTAATATGTGTTTTAATGTTTTAATCTGATTTTTGAGATTGGTCCTTAAGTTTTTAGGCCACATTGGATAACCTATATTATAGTGTAGTCAACCAATTTCCTCATAAATCAATAATTTTTATGTTTAGTTTTTTCATATTTTGATCAATGCACTGGTCGATGACTTACATTGGTCAACCAATGTCTTTTAGTGGCTGACTTATATAACCATTTTTCAAAAAAAAAATTGTGTGCAATGAGTATATCATGCATTTGGTTGATTATATTAATTAATCAATGTATTTATATGGTTTAGCAATACAATCATGTTTTTTTTTAAATTCACTCTCCCTCTCATTCATCAATACTTTCCCTTTCTTTTATAAAACTTACCTACCACACTGCACTCCTCACACTATTTTCTTTTCATCACCGTCTCTTTATACTCCATCCCTTTAATTCTCTCACTCTTTTGTCAATCTCTTATGATTTACTCAAACTTCATAGAGCTTTTCGCTGATAATGCCTTGCTTATCTCTAGTGGCATGTCACCTTCTTTAGTGAAAATTTAGGTGACTCAGAGGGTTAATTAGACCCTTTTACAGTTTTAGCAATAGTTCCATTATTCTCCTTCCTCAGTTCATCAAGCCTTTTATAAGGTAAACCCTAACCTCTCCAATTTAGGGCTTTTATGATTTTAGATACTTCTCTTTCAATTGATGCTTAATCCTTCATATTTTCATGTTATTAAACCTTGTTATACATTTAATTTCATCCAATTACATTTAGATTGCAAAAATTTTCAAATTTGAACATATTAAGGTTTTAGAATTGGGGATTTTTTAATATCTTATGTATTTTTTGTTAAATTTTCAAATTGATACTTTATTAGTGAAATTGAAGGTTGTATTTTAAGTTCTTCTAACTCATAATTGTATGTTTAATTTTTATTAAATTTGACTTTTCTGCATTTTAACTATTATAATTTGGCAATTTTTGGAATTACTCAAAATTGTGTAAATCGTTATGAAATTGATGGTTAATTCTTAGAATTGGTAATATATTTGAGTTATTTCCACATTTAATTTCATTAAAACTTATGAATTCATGACCAATTAAATAATTTCAACCTAGGTACATTTAAAGAAATCAAAAATGTTTTCAGTCAGATATAATTATGTCACTTTCATAAAAATTGAAACTATTTTATTAAAAAAACCTTTCAAGGTTTTTTAGTATTATATCATAATTAAATTCTTCATAGTTATTAAATATTTCTCAAAATACCTTGATTTTGATTTTTTTAGTCAATTATGCAAACTTCATGATTTAACCTACACTTTCTTATATAATTACACATTACTTGCTGTCATGAATGGGAAATTGAAATTGGTGAGATTGAACTTTTTAGAATATATTGAAGTGCTTTTTTTTGTTAAGGGAGCTTAGTCCTTTAAATCACCAGTACCTATTATGTTTTAGATTTCTGTTTCTGTCCTTATAATAACTCACATATTTTATTCCTATGGCAATAAGTAGAGGAAACTTCACTCAAGTGTTCAAAACAATTACTTGAGGTCAGACTAACACCCACCCTTACTAAGACATGAAGGACTTTGGAAAGATCCCTAACTCGTCCCTCATATACTCCTAGTTCTACTTATAAGGATGAGTACTTTGACATTTACTCTTCTCAAATTATTGATTATGCTTCATATGATTAAACGAAAACTTTGTCATTTTCCTATCATGTCCAAAATAATTTAAAGAATATAGCCTTATACAAATTATCATTGATCAATGATGGGAATTTCTACTTACCAAGACTTGCCATATAATCCCCAAAATATTTAGGTTGTTTTACTATAACCTTTAGTCTCTAATAATCTAAAATAGTACTCACCTCTTATATAAAGTCTAAGGTGCAGACATTGAACTAACTAGTGATCTCATTAATAAAATCTTTGGCATTCCTATACTTGAATATTATTCTTATTAATATTGCCTTAATAAATATTATGTAAGTCCATATTCTATGTATACTCAATTTGAACCATCTTTGAATTATATTCTATGGTTGAAGTTAAGAATAAACCTAATGATGTTTTTGGTCTTAATGTTATTCCTAGATTTCATCATCTTTTCATTAAGTACATCTTTGTTTCTTCTAGTGGCCATTTTATGTTGATAGACATGATGAACTTTGATTTCTCTTTACCCTTATTTTAGGAGAGACCATTTATTTTTATGACTTTATTTTTCATAATATAATGTATTTTAATAACACTAAGAAAAAGAAACAAAATATCTTATATACTATAATCCTTAGCCTCATATTCCAACATTTTCACATCAGTCCCACTAAAGATGAGATTAATTTAAATTTCTTCTTTGATTTTACCACCTTGAACTATATAGGTTACTAATTAGTTGATGGTCATATGACTCGAACACTTTTTATGACAGCAGCTACATCCCTAGTAGCCTATACCACTACATAGGGCTCTCCTATATAATGATTGTTCCAATGGGCCTCTACTTAGTCATAATATTGAGCTACCTAAAGATGATGAGACCATTACCTTATCACTATACCATGTTTCTCCATTTGATGCTCTTGTAGTAGCTATTAAGTATCATCTCACTCACCTTTAAGGTGAATTTACTCTTACAATGATGTTACTATGCACCATCTTTATGACTTAAATCATTTGATTCGATCTTGCTTTCCTCTTTCGGATAACTAGTTTTTTATGTTTTAAAAAAAAGGCGAAGAGAAATTTATTGATATTAGATTTAGGGGGGATTATCATATATGTATCTTTTTTTATAGACTAGTGGACATGTTCAATAATTTGAAATATAGTTTTATCATTTTAATTTGTACTTAATATGGCACTAAATTTTATCATGACTATAGGTATATTTTAAAAGTTTAATTTGTAAATTTTTTCATGCCTAAATTAAGGGAGAGTTAATTGTTTTTAATATATGTATGCATGATTTTATTATTGCTTCTTCTAATATCAAAAAATATTTTATCATCATAAAAGGGGAAGATTGTTTAATCAAGGAAGATACTAATCAATTTTTTAATGCTAATAAAATATAAGTACTACTAATGAATTATATTTTTTATGAAAGTAATATGAGGGCAAATTGTAGCCATGCATAAGTAAAGAGACTTTTTACAAAGAAGCTAAGGAAATTTGTGTCATTCGAAGTGAAGGAAAAAGAAGGTCAAGGCATATCAAAGTTACAAATAATTTGTAATTTTTATTATACTTTCACTTTATCACTTTGATAATGTTAAAGCCTTACTATGCATAAAAATGCCATCATTTTAACTAATTGTATGAGTGTTTTTCATTCATAAAGAGAGATTAAAGTTTTGATTTCAATAAAAATCCTCTTGAACTTTAAATCATTCTTTGGGAACATTTTAAAAAGTATTTTTGTTAAGAAAATGAAGTTTAAGCATTTGAAGTTATTGAAATCATGATTTTGGCAGGATTGGTTGATTTATAGGGGATAGTGGTCAATCAATGTAGGTTAAAGTTGTCAAAATTGATGTACCAATATTTTGTCGTAATATTAGGTAATATTGATCAACCAATGTGCTAACTTGATAAACCAATATGACTAATTGATCAACCAATACTTAATAGCTTAAGAATCTTGTGCATTTAATGCACACTGATCAATTAATATACTATAGTAATCAACTACTATCCTCCAAGTAACTGTTTAATTGCTAGTTTTTGGCTTTAACAGCTAATTTAGGTCCCAAAATCCTGTTAATATATGTTTTCTCATTAGTTCTTACATTGAAAAGAATCTAGGTGTTTTTATACACATACTTATAAGATTTTTGAAGCATTTGAGTTTTCATTATCTCTTTTTTTTAATGAATGATCCATTTATGTTTATTAAAGTGATCAAATGATATATTTTAAGTTGTAGATTCTTTTGCGAGTAGGGTCACACTCTAATTTAGAGAAAAATTGTAAGAAGAGTTGCTTTTTACTTTTGAAAAATAAGATTGTTATAAGAAGCTTCCTTTTCCCATGTTGAAAGAAGAGACTTAAAAAAGATTTCAAGAAGTGTCTTAGAGAGTGTATGAAAGCAAGGTTATTTGTCAAGTCACTATAGAATAGTTTTTCTTTCTTCTTCTCTTTACTCCTTAAATTATTTTGAATTGTGTTACTAACTTACATTAAGCTATTTTTCATCATATATTGATACTTATTTAAAAAATTAAAAAATTTACCAACACAATACTCATTCTTTTATAGGTGTCATTATAATAAATAGTATGAAGCTCAAAAAATTAAAATTAATATAAAGCAAATTAAATTAGACATAATGATATTAATTTCACATAGGATTAAGTGTCATTAGATGTCAAATTATAATAACTTAATCACGTATATAATGGTTAGATGTTATATGATCATGCATAGTTTTATCATCCATTTTATATTATTTACTTGAAACATGCATATTAAGGAAAAATTAACATATTTGAAGTAAATATATAACTCCTATTTTAGGCACAAAGATACAAAATAAATAAATTTTAACGATAATGATATTGGTCACAACACAATAACCATTACTATGAGAAATAATATTACATATGCCATTATTATAATACAAATATTACCACTAAATTATTATAGTGCAACTCATATTACAAAGATACGATTTGATATCTGTATGAACATATTTTTCCAGGGTCACATTTCTTAGGATGAATTCTCTTATGATGACTATCGTATAAAAAAGATATGAATATATACATTTAATTAAAGTGAGATCATTCTTTATCTTATAAATTCAAGTAATATAAAAGAACAAAATACTATAGATGATGAATGTTCACAATATAAGATCAATAATGTAACAAATTTTCAATCTATTACAAAAAAGGAGGATTCAACTAATAATATAACATGGCCAAAAAAGCAGAGAAGAAAAAATCTCAATAATTAACGATATTCCATGCATTTATGAATTTATTTCTAACATGGTATTGGTGAACTAAATGATAAAAGAATAAAGTTAGAAATCTTTTAATGCTTAATAGAGTTAATGATAAGTTTATTGTGTCTATCGATATCAAAAAATTCCTAATTATGATATAAATTAAAATTTTTAAGTTAATGAATATGTTTATATTTGGGGTAATTGCTCATGATCTCTTATAGCTAGACCTTCTTCATTTTAGTCCCTCATTTTTAGAAATATATTTTTATCATTTTAATTTGTACTTAATATAGCACTAAATTTTACCATGACTATAGGTATATTTAATAATTCCAATGCCACAAATACACTCAATGACCATCTTTAATCACATCCGCATGGTCATTACATCACAACCATACTTTTATGAAAAAAATATCCTTAAGGCTAAATTTTACATATTTTATATTAAAATTTTCCAATTCAATTTCATTTGATTTCTAGCACTTAAAAACAATCCAAATTCACTTACATGACATTTTAATACACACATTTAAGCGATAAAATTTCATTAACAAATTTTTACATAATCATGAACCTTTGGCCGAATTTCAACCAAAACCAATTCCAAATTAATTCTTTTCCATTTCTTTACTTCATTAGCATCAAAATCATGGTATGAATATCATAAAATATCAAAATAGAATTTTAGGTCATCTCGCATTAAAAACCCTAGCTATGGCTAAAATTTCATCTACTCATTTCTATGGTATTTTTCCATTCTTTCATCATTAAACTAACTTCCTAATGCCATTAATTAATTTTAAATCATCAGATGGCAAAATAAAACACTTTAGGCAATGGATCTTACCTTTGACCAAGGTTCCACACACTAGTTTTCTTGATTTTCTTCTCCTAATCACTTCCAATATAATAAAATCTTGATATCATGTCACAAGGGTGCAATACATAACATCAAAACCAAATTTAAACTTTTTCCAACAAAACTAGTAAGCTTACCAACCCAATTTCTTCTTCTTCTTCACTTGGATGGCTATGGGACCTTGTTGGATGTTTGATTGGAGTTAGAAGATCATGAAAAACTCCTTGGATTATTTCTCCATTGCCTAGCCACACCTCTCTCTTCTTTTCCTTTTCCTTTTCTTATCTTTTCTCTCTCTTTTTCTTCCTTTTTCCATCAATGGTGCTAAACACTTTTTAAAAGATGAAAATTTTGCTTAATCACACTTTTTGCCCACCATTTCCATTAATAATATCTCATAATTACACCTTTACCAAAACTTTTTATATTTATACTTTAACCCATACCACTTGTCAACTTTTAATTGGTTAATTTTCAAACCAATTAATGCATGGTTATGTCATAGAAATCTTCGCGTGTAATGCACATATGGAATTTGGATGCATTTGGTTTGATAAAAATGCCCCCTTTTTTGAATTTAAGGCACTTTATGCTAAAATAAATTCTAAAAATATTCTATGGTCACCCTTACTTCAAATTGACCACTAATTACTCTAATTGGGCATAAAACATTTAAATTTGGGTGCTTGAAAAAATTTCAATGGGAGAAAAATCACTTAATCCCATTATTTTTCAATAAGGGGCACTTTAGTCCAACAATTTCAGATCTCTTGAAATCTATCCTAATAGACTTATTTTTACTCAAATGCGATCCTTTTTTAGACTCTATAATCTTTCTGATAATTTCTGATCATTAGGGTCCGCTCGACAAAAATTTACTATTCACAGAGACTATTCATCTGAGAATTTTGTTTATTGACTTAAAACTTTCCTCCTAAGGTATTAAGTCTATGGTTTTACACCTATAAAAACCTTTAAATCTCAAAATGACCCTTTTACCCTTTACCGAATTAAACTAATAAATTTTTCTAAATAAATTTGAAAAAATTCTATATAATTCTAAACCTCAAATTGACCTCAATATACCGCAATTAAACGTAAACACCCTAAATTGCATGCTTAGAATAGTTTAACTTGGCACATTATCCTAAAATCCATTATTTCTTGATACGGGTCTTTTTATCCGAAAATTTTTGGATTGCTAGAATTTGATTCAAACAACCTTTGTTTTGACCTGTTTCAGTTCCTAGGGACTCCAATCCTAATTCCAGAGCTTTTCATTGTATTTCAAAATTATTCAGTAACTTTTTCAGTTGCCTAGAAGAATTTTCTTATTAAATCTAGAAATTAACTCAAAAATTATCGGATGACATCGAAATTGCTCGGATTTCATTCAAAAGTGTCACCTAAATCTCCAAAGCACATTTTAGGGCTTTTAAAGCTATTTTGGACTCATTTCATAGCTTTTTGAAGTTTTTGAAAATTTTCCAAAAAAATTATGGACGGGTCTAGAACCATCTCCGATCTATGCGTGATCTCCATTATAACTTACTAATACATTTAAATTATTAAATTACTCTAATATACCATAAATAAAGCATACTCTATAAAATGCATGTACGACACATTACACAGTACAATATTCGAAATAGTATATTACACGTAGCAATATGACCAATGTTCATTTAGTAGTATAATAATCATGTTTAAATATTTGGATATTAAAATATTAGTTGCTAGGAAATAAATATGATATAAATAAATAAACCAAACTAGCCATATGTATATCAATTTCAAGCTCAAATTTATTGCCAATATTTCTTGCATACTTGTCTTAAATATGCAAGAAACAAAATTTGCATTAAACCTTTACCAAAATTTGCCTCCACTAGTAAGTGTTCTCCATTTAAAATTTACAAGAGCAAAAATCAATCAACAACAATATTAATATTACCATATACGATAACAAAAGATGCTTAAATTTTATATCACTTACCATAAACATAAAGTCCAAGCTATACTTGGGTATAAGAAGACTAAAGCACACCATATTCAATAAGAAAATTGATAAAAATCTATTAACAAACTACTAGTTATATATTATATAAGAATAGTGTAATAAAATTTGAATGTACATGCTACTTCTATTTTGATTTGTAGAAAGCTTCACCATGTTACTAATGTGAGTTCAAGCTTTAAAAAATGAGAGTAGGTCACCAATCTCAATTTGAATATAATAATTTGAGCAGTATCAAAATCAACAAACTTGCAATGACAAATAAACTGAATTAGTTACAATTTTAAAAATTATATTACATATACCATAAAGTTTAAATGAACAATTACTACAACAATATTGTTCTCCTATTCGTTAACTATATAACATCAACTTGAATGTAGATTCTTTTCTTGAAGAAAATTGATATATATAATAGATATTATAAGTCCACTACCATCCTTATACTTTTTTCCTATATTCCCCAAGCTCAGCCATATAACATTAGCTACAATTGTCTCTAAGTGCCTTCAATTGTATTTCTTCCTTCCTTTCATTTCAAAATTTTCTTATGCACTTTATTAGGATAGTCACAATATATTCATTCAATTTTTATTTATTTTACCTCCTTATTCATAACCTTTTTGTCTATCTTGTCTTCTTTTTGTTTATTGCCTTTGATGTTTATCATTGGCTTCTTTCCACCCCCTTAGTCCTCCCTAATAATTTGCATTTCGAATTACATTGTCAAAAATCATTTAAATATGAAGATTTCTTTCTGATATACCTTCAACTTAAACTACTTATTTTGTTATCTTCTCTTTCACTGGTGTCTTCTCACTCCATGGGACTAAATCTTCTTTTTCATTAATCACTCCTCACACCTTAGGATTACTTGTTTATTTTTTTAATCTTTCCCAACTTGGAACTTTTTGTGTTGCCTACCATTTAGTTAATTGTCAAAAACGTTCATACATACTAAAATAATTATAGTAAATTTGCACTGGGAGTTTTTGCAATATTGTAATTGTAACTCAACATAAAGATAATCACTTATCCTTCTATATAAGATATAATGTCTTTCACCTGCACAGTTTCAGATAGTTTATGAGCATGCTTTCAAGAAAATATCTATAACTAAGCTACTAGAAGTCAACAACATCTCCTTATGGTATCCAAAAAATTTGTGTTAATAACGTAGCTCATATTTGGGTACAAAAAATCCACCTAGTGCATATAAATAAAAAATTTTCATCAAAAAGTTTCCTCAATATATGAACCCTTAATTTTGTCAAGTACACATTGTATAACATTTTGGTGTTCACTAACTTCGTACTCTTCATAAGGCCACATCGTCCTTGATGTATACTTATTTTGTAGTATTCAAAACCCCATTTATCTAAGCTATAGTATCCCTTCTGTTAGATATATGTTAAATATATCTATTTTATTTTTATTTTGGCATATTTTTAAATTGGTGTCTTTTTATCAACCTTGAATTCAAATACTAGTTGAATAATTTTATAAATAGAATAGAATTCTATCTTATATTGGAGTTGATTTAGTGAAGGATTGTTTAAGGATATTGTGTATTTTTATCTATTTACACGAAGGTTTTCTGCCTCACACCATATGTTGTTGGTGTTCAAGGAGATAAAAAAATAGACTTGTATCAAACATATATGTCATTGTCTTTTGGTGAATAATATACATAAAAACTAGTACTATATTTGGTGAGTATGGGTGTGCAGGTATGTGTGAAAAAGTAAGTGTAGAGGGTGTTATATACGTGTCTGTGGCTTAAGGAATACATGAGAATTACGGCAGAAGTTGCGTGAGTTTTGTGGGAGTCATGGCTTGTGTAGTGAATGGAGTTTGTGTGTTTTTCTATTGATTATATACTTGTGTTGCTGCTTGGAAAAACTGATGTGATTTACGGCTAATGGTTAGTGAGAGCAGTGGGTAATAATAGTATATACAATACCATACTGTAACACCCTACTCCCGCTGAACCCGAACCCGATATCGACAATGATACCCGGATCCTTGCCTCGCGAGGGTGGCGTGTCACATCACTTAACACATCACTTAGCAAAAGACGGTATAAATTTTTTTTTAAAACGCTTTAC
>JAOTAY010000002.1:14753945-14771005 GCA_025629805.1 Erythroxylum baracoense
ATTCCCGAAGTATCAAATCTGTCTTCTTTGGTTTTTCTCCAGGAATTAAAGGTTTTAAACTTTTTGATCTTAAAGCTCAAAAGCTCTTTATTTCTTGTGATGTTTCCTTTTATGAAGATATTTTTCCTTTTTTCGCACTAATATCTGATATGAAGGTTTCTGATGGGCCATGCATTGATCAATTAATTTTACCTTCTTCCTCGGTTCAGCCATTATGTGATAGCTTTCAACATGTTCCTGATGTTTCAGCTTTCCCAGTAACAGATGTCGACTCCTCTGATTCTGCTTCATCCACCCCTGATGATATTCTCTCATCTATTCCACTTGTGCGTTTGATGCTTGATATAGCTCTTCTTCACCCACTTCCGACTCAACCCTTACGTCGAAGCACCACACCTAAGTACATGCCATAGTACCTAACTGATTACAAATGCATGGCTATGCAACACAAAAGTCCTCATCTCCTTTCTCATGTCTCCTCTTATTCTAAACTCACCCCTAAGCATTATGTATTCGCAGTTGCAATAGATCAAGATCTTGAGCCCCAGACTTATGAACAAGCAGTTATGCATGACTGTTGGAGAAATGCCACGCAGGCAGAGATAAAAGCTCTCTAACAAAATGAAAGGAAACAAAATGAACAGCCACATAACATAACCTCCGTCAGTTATGTTTATTCTCATATAAAAGGAGAATTCAAGGAGTGGAAAGAGATGTTGATTACAACAAAAAGAGAAAAACTCTCTCATTCTTTCTCTCATAAAACACATCATCAAAGATTAGAGTTTGGAATGTGGATTAACGGTGACTCTAGTAGCCAACCGTGAAACGTGGATTATCGAATAGAGAATCGATCAATCGCTTCCGCATTAAGGTCAGTTCTTATATATATAAATCAACACCACCTCACCAACAACATCCACCATCCTCACCAGCGGCAACACTCCTCACCAACAATGTTCATGAAACACAAATGCAGCTCCTCTAAATGTTCAGCTCTAGACAACAGCACCAGCGCATCGCACCCCAGTCCTTCAGCAGC
Source organism: Erythroxylum baracoense (assembly GCA_025629805.1). NCBI lineage: Eukaryota > Viridiplantae > Streptophyta > Magnoliopsida > Malpighiales > Erythroxylaceae > Erythroxylum > Erythroxylum baracoense. Next base: position 14,754,988 of record JAOTAY010000002.1, read on the forward strand.
CATCACCAACCAAATGCTCGCTAACCCAATAGATACACCAGCACCTGGTCACCACGTAATTCTAACTAACAACGTCATAAGTAGCACCCCTAGACGTATGCTAATCCAACTCCAGCAGTCACGCACCAGCATCGTTCAAGCAACACCCAGCCTTACACCAACATCAAACATAACCCACACGACCAGCAATCACTAAGTATGCGTTTGCCAATCAACAAACGCGTACCAGTCAACAAACCCAAACTGCCTTCATATACTACCCACTCATATTTTTTTTCTTTTTATTAATTACATTTGTTTTCCTTTCAATTCAATTTTAACTATTGATAGATTGTTTTTATTATTTTTTAGAGTAGTTTACCATTTATACCGGTCATTATTATGGGATGTTTTAAAGCTATTGCCAAGATGACAACAAAAAGAAAATCGTCACTGACTAAAACTGTACACCATTAATCTACTGCAAGACCTGAAACCAGTACTAAAAGAAAACGTGCACGAATAGCAAAAAACACCTATGTTCTGCCACCAGCTAAGTTGGACTTGTGAGGTTGTCTCACTTTCAACACTAAAGAACAGTATGCTACTATTAAATCCTGACATATTAATGTGGGTAAGTATGTACACAACCCCTCTTTAGAAGATTTACAAATTAAAGACAAATTTGATGATCTACTTATTAATATGAGTTGGAAATATTTTGTATTGATTCGTTGTCCAGTCTTTATTGAATTAACTAGGGAATTTATGCTATCCTTAAATTTGATAAATCGAACAATTTAAATTTAAGTAGTCCTAATGTGATACAATACAAATTAATGGATGTCGAATTCAAACAAAGTATCATTGATTTTAATTTAGCCTTAGGGTTAATAGATGAAGAGTATGCTAATTTGACTCAGTACAAATAATCTGTCATAAACTATGGTGAGTTTAATTCTTTTCAAGTATGGAAATTAATATGTTCTGATCCATTTGTTTATCAAGTAAATCTAAGGGTAGTTATCTTAATGAGATGGAATGGATTTATATATGGTGTTTGTTAGCTTTTAGTTATTCAGGACGGAAGGCTACAACGTGTATTTGCACTAAAGCTTAGTTGTTCTTTATTTTTTGTATGGTAAACAAAGTACAATTCAATTTAGGTGCTTGGTTGGCAATGTAATTTAACATTGTTCTCTCGTCTAACAAGATTTTGTCTTAGTTCTCTTATCACTCATTTGGCTATTAATTTGAATTTGCTTAATCTAATTGACGCTAACATGCATAAAGCCTGTGAGATGGAACCTTGGGATAGGGCTTGTTTAAGTAGGATAGGGGTAATTAAGCAAAAAAGGAGCACAACCTGTTTAAGCAGGATGGGGGTAACTAAGCGAAAAAGGAGCACATTTCATTTTATACCACATGGTCGCTCCCAAAGAGGTTCATCATCAATGCAACAAGAGGATCGCGATGTTCCACCACCTTTGTATCTTCTGAGTCCACTAACCCGACATGAGTCTCATTTTTGGCTGGAAAGATTGGAATGTAAATTTCTAAAATTGAGAAAACTTTGGATGCTCTGCTCCAATTCATGGGGGTCGTACCTCCATATCCACCGACACCATAGTACGTCTCCTTTCCGATGCGCACACCTCATGGGAGTCTTATATCATATTTTAGTTGATTATTTTTGGTGAGATGTGAGAATGCACACATTAGGAACAGTTTACGATTTAGGTATGGGAGAGCGAGTGTTTATATTTATGATGAATTTTGTGACTTTGCTTGGACTCATGATACTATGATTCATATATTGATTATTCCTTATGATAGCCTCATAATTTTTTGATCATTGTTTATAATAATCCTTAATTTAGGGTACATTTTTAGTTTAAAAATAATGCATAAGAGAGACAAACATGACTAGTATTTTTCATTAAATTATTTTAAGTATCTCATTGGTTTTGTTGAATGAAAAGCTTTAAGCCTAAGAGCATTCATTACATATGTGCTCATACATATCTTTTTGTTATATGTTATCATACATAGCTTGTTTTTCTAGAACTTGCTTTTGAATATATGTTGTTGAGACCAAATTTTTTATGAACGTGTATAAAGATGATAAGGGAATTTAGGATAATCATTTTTAACCTAAACAAGCCTACCTTACTTTTAATCCCTAGAAAACTAATTTGAGCCTTACTCTTCTTTTCTTGCATAATAACCTTATTAAAAGTCACCTTTACCTTTTTTTTTTTGGTTGATATCTTTAATGATTCTAAGCCCCTAAATTGACGGAATTCTTTAAAGCTTATTTGCATAGGATTTTGACTATTTCTATAAAAAGTAAATTAGTTGATTCAAGTTGCATTATTTTGATTTTTTATATATTAGGGGAGAAGTAAAAAAAAAAGTCATCTTCAATATGCTTATTTTTAAAAAGAGAAAAAATAATAAAAAAAAGAAAAGAAGAAGAAAAACAAAAAAGGGTGTTTGAAAGGGATGTTATTTGAATCAAATGAGTTCTCAATTGATTTAAGCTGAAAAATTGTGAGGATAAGCTTATATAATTTCCTTCAATTTACTTAACTCAAAAAGTTTAGTTCTGTCATATCTTACCTAAGCCACGTTATAACCTTTATCAAGTCCCTTTGATTTATGTATTAAGTTTATTTTTGTCAAGTGGTGGATATATTATTCTTGAGCAAGCTTATGTAAATAACTCACTATGCTTTGATTTGAGAACTCAGTGAACTCTAAACTCTTTGAGTGTATAAAGTAAAATCTAGTAGAGTGTATCAAGACTTGTTTCTTTTGATTTTGATGGAATTGATGAGATGCTATTTTTTAATTCTAACAATGTGTCCTATGAGTTCTAATTCTCTTGATTGTTATTTTATCCTAAAACTTTAATGTGAATTAGCTTTTAGATATTTATGGATAATATGAAAGAAGATGAGAGGTTGTTATGAGGATAATTGATGTATTGAATTGATGTCTGCTTGAGGACAAGCATGAGTTTGGCATGGGGGAATTCAATAAGATGTTATCTTGATATATTAATTGAAATTATTTCTTTTTTATTTATTTTGGTTCTTAAATAGGAAAATTAAAGTTTGTTTTGTTGTAGGAGCTGAAAAGTGGAGATTGCATGAAATTGGGACATTATTAATGAAAATTATAAATTTTAGAGAATATGGACAAATTATTACAGTGAATAAGATGAGATCATGCCTAATGCCAAATTTACTTGAAGAATTGGAGTTTAATTAGGAAACTACTTTCTATCTCTATCATGTAGGGATTGTGATTTGTATTAGATAGGCATCTTTGTAAGATCGAATTAGATTAGGTTTAGAGTAAGAAAGCATTATAAAGGGACGTTCTTCAATCAATCATTTTCTTCTTACTTTTCTCTAAATATTTTATCTTTCTTCTATCTTTTGGGTTAAAACTTAAGGCATGTGTGGCTAAACTCAATTATTTTGATTTAAGAGGGTTGTGAGGTTTTGTTTTAAACTTTTATTCATATTTTAATTCAAGTATTTCTTATTTTGAGTTCTTATATTTCATGAGTAATTAATATTGATTAATCTGAAAAGTTAATTTAATTTTGATTATTCTATAGCTATCCATGAGTACAATAATTCGTAATTGTCATGATAGATTGGTACAAGTAACAAATAAGTTATTTGCTAATTAGCATATTTACCTTATAACAAACAAGGAAACTAAGTTGAATAACTGCAAATATCTCAATTATTTACATTTCCTAGTGCTAAAACTTCTAGCCCTGTTAGCTAGCAACTGAATTGTGTCCTCTTCATTTACCTAGCAATTTGGAAAATATTCAAATATGATTCTTTTACATTTGTTGCTATAAAAAAGCCAGTACCATTGATTATCTCTTATAAGTTTACTTACTTTAGTATCTGCTCTCAACACCATCCTTAGTTGTTGAAGTTCATCTACTCTGTATAGAGGGCCCCTCGAATGCCTGTAGTCATACCAAAAGTGAGTTTTGCCTCCTTTCCCTATCTTATGGAAAATCATATTTTGCATCCAATGTCTTGATTATAATATTTCCCAAAGAGTTCCTAATATTTCTTACATAAAAACTTAGAGGTTGATTAGGACAAAATGGTTTTTAACAATGATATTAACCCAACACACTCCTTTATTCTTTGGTTGGGTATGAATAGTGGGTTGTTAAAAAAAGATATATTGATTTTTCAAGCAAATATATTTAACTGTGAATATTTAATGCAGTTTTGGAGAATAAGGACCATCTAATGGTAAGGTACAGTTATACCAAGGAGATATGGAGAAGAACCCAAGCTAAGTTGTTCGTAAGTTATCCAAAAACCACTTGGAAAGACAAGATTAATTGGATGGGAAGTATAAAAATGTTGAACTAGGCTGATTATAAGGTCCTTAAAATAAGTTGGGCCATAATGGTATACAATGTGTGGAAAGAGAGAAACATCATAATTTTCAAACAAGTAGGTAAAAGCTTGGAGACAAGTTACTAGGAAATCTTACACCAAAGCAAAATGGGAATGATAGCTAGAGGAGTTGATACCAAACTGTCATCACACTTGTGAGAGAAATGGGGATTTAGTTAACTCACCCCCTCTTTTTGTTAACTAGGAACATATCTTTCCTTAATAAAAATGCGTATATATCCCTAGATTTTGTGTATGACTGATTTGCACATATATTATTTCAATGAAATATTTAAATTTTAAAAAACTATCTCAATTATTTAATTTAGGGTTTAGTCTTTTTCAATAAGCTTATTGCTATCATTTAATTGATATAGAATGTTATCACACCTATCCAATTTGTGGTCAGTCTTGGTTTGGATGCTAGGTTTGAACCACTTAATTTAGAAAATTTTGAGACTTATTAAGGCTATTATAATATGCTTCGGACTAACTTCTTAAATTGTGACACTTATTCTTTTTAGAACAATGATCAATGTTACAATTAGATGAGATCTTTCCCTTGAATTGGAGTTAAGTGCTCTTGAATTTTTCACTTTTATATTCAGTTGATTTAATTTGATTTTGTTAATTTTAGTTAATTGGTAATTAATTAAAAACCCACCACTTTATTTTATTATTTGAAATCAAGACATTAGTGTTTAGTTTTCTTATGATTCAACCTAGTTCCACGACTACTATAAGAAGATAGAGAATTAGAATTAATTTTGAGGGCTTCGACAAGCTGATCATCCTATTATTAAAATTTTAGTTTATTATACTAAAGGGACGATGATTTTGAAGTATATTGATACAGTTAGCCTTGTAAATAATGTTGATACTTTGTTTTAGATATTTGATGAAATTGAGAATGAAGTTGGTCTTGAAAATATTGTATAGTTTATTACTGACAGTGATGTTGCTTATAAAGCAACTAAGAAAAGGTTATAAATCATGTATGATTCTTTCTATTAGACTCTTTGTAATACACATTGTATTGACTTAATATTGAAAAATATAGGAGATGCTAGATACTTTAATATCATTAATGAAACTATGTAGAAAGCGAGAAAATTGACTAAATTCATCTATACTTACGCTATGTGTTATAAATTTAAAGAGAAATGATTTCATGAATGGTAAGAATTTAGGTCATCCTGCTATTACATGACTTGTAACCAAATTCTTATCACTTTTAGTGTTTTCTTCTAATGAAGAAGGGGTTGAGACAAATGATTACAAGTGATAAGCATGTTGCATCTTAGTATGTTAGGTCTAATGTTAGAATGGAGGTTTATAAAATTATACTTAAATATCATGAGTTTTGATCCCAATTTCAATTTATCATTCTATTTTATGAGTCTTTGATGACAGTACTTCGTCTTGCTGATAGTGATGAGAAGATAACAATGATTTACTTCTATAATGTCATGGAGAGGGCAAAGGAAGCAATAAAAAATAATTTGAAAAATAAGCCTTCCTTACATACACCTTTTCTTACAATCATCAATAAAAGATAAGAAAGATAACTTTACTCTCAATTGTTTGCTATTGGAGCATTGCTAAATCCTAATGTCTATTTTATACCAGGTTTTTATAAAGGTAGCTAAACTTAATAGTGAAATGTTATTAACTATTATAATAATTGTCTCAGAGATGATGCATGATCTCCTTAGCTCACATATAGACGTATACATAGATACGTGTGCTGATTTTGGGATACATATTGTAATCCGTCAAAAATAGAAACTTAATTCAATATATATATTTCTTCATTTTTGTTACTTACTTAAAATTAATTGTAATTTTATTTTATTTAAATTACTTTTGTTATCTTACTGTTGCTTGATAAGACCAAATTAGAAGTGATGTTCCAAATTTGCAAAAGTTTACAATTTGAATTTTGAGTCAATGTGTGAGTGTAACTAGGAATAAAAAGAATTAGAGCTTATTTAAATCCATCTATCCCATGAAAAGGAATAGATTAGAACCATTCTTACCAAAAATTGGTCAATTAAAAAATAAACTGGTCGATTTCACTCACCCAACCACCTTTTAGAGAATGTGGGAACCACCATTTTTTAATATGGGACTCACCTAAAACAACAAATTTCTCTATCCTATCTCCACGCACCAACCCATGTTTATCGTTATTTGTGTCAATGTTTTGATATTTCATTACTACGTAGGAAAGTTGAGAATTTTCAATGAATTGTTTTTTTAAGTCTTTTACACAATTTAATTAATAAATTATAATTTTTATATTTTATATTATTTATTTATCTCTTTATATTTAATTAAAATTTTGTTTTAGATTATAATTTTAAAAATAAATTGCTATTTTTTCCTTAAAATACTAAATTTATATAATATCAGTAATAAATTATTTGTCAAATTTTAGGTTCTTTTTTTATCTTCTTATATTTTAATTGAAAATTTTAAATTATTATTGTTAAAATTTAATTATTATTTTATCATGAATTTTTTTAATAAATTAAATTATTAATTAGTCTATATAAGTAAATTAACTTAAAATAATTTTAAAATGTGTTAAAAAATATTTAAACTATAAATAGTATATTTAAAGGACTTTAAAAAAGAAGTTAGAATGAAGATATAATCATTCCTGTTGACTTTCTTTAAACATATTTCAACTTTTATGAGTCTTTAGATAAATAATAATGTAGAAATATAGTTTTTTACTTTCATTATTATTTTAAAATTTATGTTAGATTTAATATGTGTTTAAATTATTAGATTTATTGTTTTATTATATATTAATAAGCATTATTAGTGTATTTTTATTTCAATAAAGTATTTTATTTTATACTATATTTTTACCTATTGTTGTAATTTTTATTCTTATTTATTATATATTGGTTTTGTATTGGTTTAATATCAATTGAACCTCTAAACCTTAAACCTTTTCTTTGACTGGTTTGACGTCTATTTTGATTTTTAAAACATTGATTAGAATACAAAAGATTAAATAATTTAGTCTTTGTTTGATACAAATTGAAGCTTAGGAAAATGTATGTTATTTTTATTATTAAGTAAAATATAATTGGTTGTACTTTTTTAATTATTTAATTTTATTTTTTTACCAAGGCTCTTAATAGAATAAATATTTCTATATATTTAGTTTGCTTTGATCATTTCAATTTTTTAGCATATTAGGTTTAGGAAGAACGAAGTTTTATAGATGAGAATAGCTTAGACGATAATTTTAAATGAGAAAGTACTAGACTACTAGTATATATTTGGTTTAATAAGTTTGAGTGATGCCAATAATGAGATTTCCCTCAATGCTGAGGGTTTTGTATCAAACAAAAATTCAAGCTAATGCGATTTGATCAAATATATCATTAAATGAAGTTTCATGTTTTTTTCTTTTAATTTCACTTGTATTTGATGTATATGTTAAATTATATATATACAATATAAATATAAAAATTTTAATTGTAATTATATTTGTTTTAGGTTTCACTTCTATTTTATTATGATCCTCGCAAGAACTCTTGTTGTCATGCTTATAAACCTATATTATTCTTATTATATGATATTTTGATGTAAGTAATTATAACATTTTAATTACTTTGTAATATTCTTAGTTTTGTATATGTTTGAGAATTAAACAATTTTTAATATCAATTATGATTATTATTTATATGAGAATTATGTGAGAAGTAATATTAATAGGAATAAAGAGATATTTGTTATATCAAAATTTTAAATTATTATAATTTTTAAAGATATGGTTGAAGTTAAGTTAAAAATTATGTAGATATATTGAGGGACAATTTGTAATTTTTTAAAATTTAAGAACTGTTTTATAATTTTAAAATAATTATCCAAAACGGCACCTAATACCGATATCGTACTATACTAGAACTAAATATGATGCAAAATTCATAATTGGCTTGTTTTAATTAGATAAAAAAAATGTTTTATTTGGTACTTTTCCATTCTAAGAAATATTTGTCTTTATGCATATACGTGTGTCGTTAAGAAAACATGGATAGTCAGCTAACTTTATATTATTAAAGTATCAACATAAATCATTACTAATGAAATCTATTATTATCTAGTCTTTGTAATCTTCACTTCTTGACTCCTTTAGATAACTTGTAATCTAACGATAGGCAACTGTGGCCTTGAACTCATTAATTTTGTAATGTTTTAATAGTTTTATAAATAGTAATATTTCATTTATTTTTCAAAAAATATAAAACATTACTGTCATATGCAAATGATATTGTTTTATTATTAAAAAATTCATTTAAGATTGTTGTTGTATTACATCAGTTCAAGAATTGTTAATAAAAAATTGTCCGTAGCATATGAATAAAAAAGATTAGCTTGAAACAACTTTGTATTATCGGCAAAAACCATAATTCAGTATATATATATGACCGAAATTATTTTGAAATGCATATTGTTGTTAATTTAACTTTGGAATATAGGTGTTGATAAACCGCATACAAATTTTATATCATTTTTAAAAGTTTATAATATTCATTGAGAGGTTTGTTTTCGTGTAGTTGGCATATACTATGAATATTCATATATTGATCGCCCTAAGCATGTCCCTGATCGTAAAAGTTGGCACTGAATCGATTCAAGAATAATAAAAGAAGACGGGCAAATGGGACATGGAAGAAATAACGAACAATAATAATAAAATACTGAGAGATTCTTGTTGATCTTGGGCTAGAAATTAACGCCTTGCAAGCATTTCGACTGCGACAAGAAGAAGAAAATTAAGGTCCGTATCTGCAAGCCGGTTCTCATAGTAACCAACGAACAGACTCTCCTTAACCAACATCTCATGCTCAAGGAGTCTCAGGAGTTGAGAGAAAGACGAGACGAGTTCTGTTATGGCGCAGAGGAAAGTGAGCCTGACAACCGAAGGTTCATATGTGAGTGTCTACTATACCTGTTCTCTTTCTTTTTCTAACTTCCTATCTATCTATCTATCTATCCATGTATCTGAATGCATGGCTGTTTGGCGTATGTAGGTCGTACTGGAAAATGGTTTGGTAAGGCTTACAATACTGAAACCTCAAGGGTGCTTAGTTGGCATCAAGTACGGACGAATGGAGAACGTGCTTGACCTCTCTCTAAGCAAATCTAGTAGGGGGTAATTAGCTTCTTATTTTGCAGGATATCTATACGAATATCCGGGAATTAGTCCCTTTTCATGGAAACCTTCGGCCGCTATTCCATATCAGCCAACATTTGGTTTGATCTAAGAAAATGTCAAGTGACTGTTTGCAAGTTACTTTTCTGCTGAAGTCCGCTAATACCAGTTATTCTATTGTCTGTCAATGTTTTGCAGGTATTGGGACATCAACTGGAGCTGGCCAGGTGGCCCTGACACGTATCAGCTGTATGCTGAATATCACAGAATAGAACTTTTCACACATTCACACTCTGTTGTTGATTGACAAATTAATACACAGATACACCACAAGTAAACCTCATTTTAATTTCCTTGTCTTCAACAGACTAAGCGGTTCGGAATACAACGTCATTAGCAGCAACAATGATCTTGTAGAAGTTTCTTTCAGGAGAATTTTTGATCCCTCCACTCAAAGCATCAAGCTGCCACTTAGTGTAGACATAAGGTCACATCATTCCATTCAACTATCAGCTTTTCCTTCATATTTCTTTAACTTTAATGGGCATTAGCGCGTCTCTTTGTTTTTCAGGTACATACTTAGAAGTGGTGTTTCAGGATTCTACTGCTATGCGATATACGAGCGCCCTGCTGGTTCTCATTCTTTCGAATTTTCTCAGACAAGGATGGTCTTCAAATTGCGAAGGGATAAGTAAGATTAAGCTTCTCAATTAAATTTCTTTTATTCCAAGGCCTGTTAATTTTCCTGCTAGCAATAACTTTTTTCCCTGTGGACTTGATTAGGTTCCATTACATGGCAATCTCAAATGAGAAGCAAAGGATAATGCCAATGCCACAAGACCTGCATCCTGATAGAAGCAAACAGCTAATTGTTCCCGAGTCAGTTCTGATGGTAAATCCCATTAATCCAGATCTCAAGGGAGAGGTGCGCAGGACGCTGAATTTAATTGTTTGTCAAAGTAGATAGCGTGTTCAAGTCAATCAACAAAAATGGATTTTCTGAGAACTTGGCTATATCTTCCCATTCAGGTCGATGATAGGTATCAGTACTCTGTAGCCAACAAAGATGGTGGAGTCCATGGATGGATTGGCTCCAACCCTGTGATTGGATTCTGGACAATATTTCCTAGTCAGGAATTCCGCAACGGTGGTCCTACCAAGCAAAATCTCACAGTCCACACTGGTCCAACTACCCTCGCTGTAACTTTCAGTCTGAAACTACAGATCTAATATATCATCAAATGAAAATGAACATCTTACATGAAATTTAATAATCTAGGTTTAAGGCCATTCCGCATCGGCACATTGGTTATATTTTACAAATATTTGCTCTTTAGTACTAACAATAAATAGCATTTACTGTTGAAGTCGGTTGAAAATCATGAATATCACTGAAAAAGTTTGTAAGAGGACATCGAATGGTCGGTAGTTTTCGTGCTACAAACCAAATTAAGGAGAAAGTGTTAATAATAAATGCTGTTGTGATTGTATTAGTCCATATACTTCTAACAGAAAGTGCTTAGAAGCTGCTGAAATGGATACTCAGCTTGCGCCGTTGGAAATTTTGATGCAACAGATGTTTCACGGAACTCATTACATTGGAGACGATATAGTAGCTCAATTTCAACCCGGTGAGGAGTGGAGGAAGGTCTTTGGACCCATCTTCGTGTACCTTAATTCAACTCCGTACGTGTCAGAGGCCAACAAATTGTGGTCAGATGCTAAAAAACAGGTACAATTGCTTTAAATGCACATAACTTCTCTATCTCCAATTACCATCCATAATTGAACGACTGTCATGGTTTTGCTTCTTACTGCTTGCTCCGGAATGAGCTATAGCTCAAGCCATTATCTTATAACTTTCCTTTTCATGCTTCACTCATAGTAGAGGCTGCTTGAAATGGCAGCATGGCCATATGACTTCGTGTCATCACCGTATTACCTCAAGGCTGAAAAACGGGGTTCTATAACAGGAAGACTGTTCGTCCAGGACAGGTATATAAAGTTACTTGTTAAAGTATCGAGCTCACAAAAATACCCCTGCGTCAAATAACTCGAGAAAATAATCCTCTTTCCCCTGTACGTGCAAACTTTTAAACTTTTCGTCAGGTCCAACTTAAGCTGCACAGTCAAACCTTACACGGCACAGTATGGTCCTAATTTTACCTGCTCTGACAGGTTTGTCTCTACTTCCTTAATCCCTGCCAAGCATGCGCATATTGGTGTTACAGTTGCAAGAACTGAAGGAGGCTGGCAAACAGAAAGCAAGGTGATTCCTGATCTATTATTGCAATTGATATTACGATGTTATACCTTCAACTAATTTGCATAAGCTTGAAAGCTAACTTTGGAAATTTTGCAGGATTATCAGTTCTGGGTGCAAACAGATGCAATTGGAAAATTCACCATAAATAATGTTGTCCCCGGGGTCTACGGAATCCATGGTTGGGTTCCAGGTTTCATTGGCGATTTCCTTAACAAGGAACTAGTTACCATCTCTGCAGGTAGTTCCATCACCACGCATCTATATCCATTTTCTACCTCCATACATAAAGCATATGTGTGAAGAAAGTTTGTCTGACTTTCTTAAATGTAAAGACTACTGATATATTTCTCAGGGTTAGAAACGCAAGTGGGAAATTTGATATACGTTCCTCCTAGAGATGGCCCAACTTTGTGGGAGATTGGCTTCCCTGATCGTACCGCAAATGGGTACTATGTCCCTGAGGTTGAACCTATGTATCTCAACAGGTTATTTATCAATAGCCCTGAGAAGTAAGCAACTTCTTCCCAGTGAAGGAATATAGATATATAACATTACATAATCATCTTAGTTCCAGTCAAGGCTAAGATAGTCTATGATCTATTTTACCAGAAAATGGAAACCACAATAGGATAGGGCTACTTCAAACCTCAATCTGAAGGTCCTTTAAAAATGTGTTTTTCGATATCGCAGGTATAGGCAGTATGGCTTGTGGGACAGATACACAGATATTCACTCAACTTCTGATCAAACTTTCATAGTGGGTGTTAGTGATCCCAAAAAGGATTGGTTCTTTGCTCATGTAAGCAGGTTTGACATCTTTCCTTGAATCGCGATAAGAGTGTAGTACAGTTCTAGATTCTGATCACGGCAACATTGTTTTATGGCAACAAGTTCATAGTCCATCTGACAACTGTACTATGGGATGAAAAAATGCAAGTCATTCGTCTCGTAATCCAGGTTAAATTTACTTGTTAAGTGCTCAAATTCTGTAGATCATAGATTGTGTCCACTTTTGACAGGAAATGGGCAGAAAACATTTATGTGCCCTCAACATGGAGTATTAAATTCACTATTGATTCTGTCGCCAGTGGAACTTACAAGCTGAGATTGGCCATCGCATCCGCGACCCGCTCTGATATTAAGGTGAAGACTGCACAAGTTGCCCCCGAAATATATATTACCTATCAAAGCCTCAAGTTCATGCTCAGTTTTCATAAATTAACAAGCGCATGATTACAACTGCAATGTAACCATCTCACCAATTCTTACTCGCAGATCTACATCAATGGTGTTCATCCTTCACGGTTGGTCTTTGAAGCAAATAATTTGGGAACTGACAACACTGTTCTTCGACATGGAATTCATGGACTATATCGATTAATTACCATCGACGTTTCCTCATTGTTGTTGGTAGAGGGGGACAACTCCATGTTTCTTGTACAGGGCAGAAGTGGAGATCCAGTCTGCGGAGTTCTTTACGACTACATGAGGCTCGAGGCACCTTCATCTTTTGGAAATTGTGAGCATTCAGAAGAAGGTTTTGACTTGGATGCAAAGCTTCTTTAGTGGGGTCTTCTAACTGCCTACAAAAGAAACTATGATCTTGTCTAGCCCATTGCAGCAGAATGAAAGGATTATCGAAAGATTCCTGCTATGGTGCCAACTGCCTGCCAACTACGTAAATGTATAACCGAGCTATTGTATTCAGTATTTACTGAATGTATCTACCAGTAAATCTAAACGACTGGTTTTAGTTATTTGGATTATCTTAGCCACTGTGGGCATTTTCTCATTGTATGAAATTTTGTAATATTGATTGTTTTAGTCTTTGCTGGCTCCAAATCATGTTGAGCAAAGAATATATATATAATAATTAATTTGGATTAATATAAATTAATAATAATTAAAATCTTAATTGCATGTGAATTTGAGTTATTTATGGGATCCATGTTATATTAGTTATGTTTTGGACCTTTAGATTCATTGATCAATCTTCTCCAATCCTATTCATTGGACTTGTGACCTACTATAAAATAGCCGTTAACCTAATTACTACACTTCGGCTAAACTATGATAATGCTTGGTATTGTGGTGGTGAATGAAAGAGATCGGCAAATTGGATTTAAAGGATCGTAGATTCCCTCCATTGTGTTTCCTCTTGACTTGCAGCAATTCATACCTGAGCATTGATGACTTCCAATTAGTTTCTACCATTTTTAGGAGGTATCTTTTGATGTTATTATATATACACATTTCAAAGCCATGAAGGTTATATTAGTTGGTTATGACATTGAATGTTTGATTGTGTGTATTGAATCATGTTGATATTATACTTTTAATGTTTAATGTTTGTTATTTAAGTACAACATTTGGTATTAGACCTCGCTCCTTTTAAAAGTTTTAAAGTTATTCCTTCTATTCCTTTTTTTTAATGTTAGAGTATCTCGTATTGATTAAACATGAAAATGTTAAAAGATTTATAAGTGATAAGAGTTAACTATCCAAATGACTAGTTCTAGTCATTTTGGCAATCGTTGACCCAAGCTCAATTCTTGTTAATATGCTCTACATCTACTCATATTAAAAATTCTAATATGGTATCAAAAGAGGTTTGGTCTGGATTATTAATTTTCTGGTTGTCTATCTGAATGTCCATTCTAAGCAGCTCGATCCTGTTACCGCTGTGTTTATTTTAAGTGACAATTGAATGTTCGGTCCCAGTTGCATTTAAGGGGGAGTGTTAAGAGTATCTCATATTGATTAAACATGAAAATATTAAAGAGTTTATAAGTGATAAGGTTCAACTATTCAAATGACTAGTTCTAATCATTTTGGCAATAGTTGACCCAAGTCCAATTCTTATTAATGAGCTTTACACTCTATCCATATTAAAAATTCTAATAGTTTCTTTTTTTTTTGCTTGACGTCGTGTTTCTCCTTTTTCATTAACAATTGCTAAATTATTTTTGAGAGAATATACACCTCAGATATCATTCATATAATTATTTACATGTGTTTTAGGCAAGATGTTCAAACAAAATTGACTAAAATACATGAGTTTTTAAAGCTCCAACCATGGTCTTTTTTTCTCTTACTTTTAATCTCCATTTTGGGATATTTTTGTCCAAATTAATGTTATAGATCCCTTAGAAAATTGAAAATGAGCAAAAACCCTTTAATATTGTCAGAAATGGCTCACTAAATGAGGAGATTAGTCTCTTTTCAAATATTTATTTGAACTAAGGGTTACACTATAAAATGGATCATTTATAAACACATGGCAATCCAACTTTTTTTTTGTCTACATATCTAGTCAAAATACTATATAGAAACAGATGAATGAAGAAGCATATTTTATTTACAAGACATGTTATCGATGTGTCTATGTGATGTATCTTCTTAAAGTTTATTAGACAATATACATACAATTCTTGTTGAGAAGTTGCTCTATTTCTTCTTGTCATGCCTTTAAATATACAAATATATGTGTATATTTGTCAGTGGCATGTCATGTACTATACATGTTCAACCTTTTCATTTTGGATACTCATTTCAAAAGTTTGGAATTAATTCAAGTTGTGTTTATGTTCTTAAAATCTAAGTTGTGCTTTTATTTATTCTGGCTTGAACAATGCAAATTTTGTGATAACTTTTTTTCAATTCTTATATATATATATATATATATATACATGGTGATTATTCACTTAATAAGTCATATTTGTTTATTAGTTAATTAATAGGTGCATGTGTTGTTTGTGCAGTTTATTGTACTCATTTGGTTACATATATTTTTACAGATAAATAGAAGTCCAAATTGTAACATCCCATTTCCGTATAACGGGTTGAATTATAGAAACGGGTACACGTGAGAAATTAGGAAAACAGTGACTTCTGCACATGAAAAATGTTTGTACATGCATTCATGACATTTTCCGGTATAATTGTGAATAAAATGGGAATTTTTGAAAAAATAGGCTGTGTGTAAAAATTGAATTGGAGAGTGATATTGGAGTTTTGAGATTTTTAGAGAATTTTAGAAATTTTCTGGGAATTTTTCGGAGTCATTTTTGGACCCGAAAAACTGTCAAGAGACAGACTAGAGGTTTACCGGTAGTGAAAATAACTGTCCAATGGCACTGGAAACCT
>JAOTAY010000002.1:14777677-14804257 GCA_025629805.1 Erythroxylum baracoense
CTAAATTTGATAAATGTGAGTTTTGGCTGAAGGAAGTAGTGTTTCTTGGACATGTGATTTCAGAAAGAGGGGTACATATGGATCCAAGAAAAATAGAAGCGGTTATAAAATGGGAAGCCCCCAAGAATGAGGGGAACTCATTCATGAGTATTAATGTAGTTGATGATTTGTTAAAGGAGTAAAATGAGGAGACAATTTCAGAAACTATTGATGAAATATTGGTGGTTGTTTTAAGTATAGAGAGTTTCTGCCTCCTATAATACAAGTTGTTTCATTCAATCGAACATTTAGGGAGTTTCATTATTCCGTTGTTTAGTAACAAATTTTTATTAGCAAATGGAGTCAATTGGTTTGATTAATTTCATACATTATGTCTTTATTACTATCTTACAAGTTGTGGTCTGTTCTTAGCATATTAAACCGTTATGTTGAGAAATTGATGGAAGCAAGCAGCTAATTCTAAATCTAGGCTAATGGTAGAAGTGAAGGATACATTAAGATACAGACATTAAACAAATTCTATTTAGGTGGCAACACAAAAACTAGGATATCCAATAAAATACCAATGAGTCAAACAAGAATGCAACTTATGTTTATAGGGATTACACAAACCTACCTCAGGAAGTGATAGTTGTACGATGCATGACATTTCAATAGGCATTTTAGTATAATTTAGGCTGTTAATTAATTGATTCATTTATGTTTAGGTTTAGAATTGTGTTAGTTAGTTAGATATTTGTGTTTTAAGTGTTATATAGGTTAGAGCATGTTATTGAGCTTTAATTTTGTGTATTCGAGGTACCTTGATGTGTTTGTTAGTGTTTGAGAGCAGATATTAAAGAACGGAGGAGATTCGGAGGAAGCTCGGAAGAACTCAAGGCTATGATTATGACAGAAACATTTGTGGGGTGCCACAATCGTGGCCTGGTCTGCCACAATCTTGATAAAGAACATTTTAACAAACCACGATTGTGGTGCAACAGCAGATGGGGATCAGCTTTTGAAACTCAAATTTTCAAAGACATTTCAGACTTTTTGGGTCTGAGTAAAGCCTAGTTTTTGCCCTAAATAAAAAAGACTACAAAAAGGGAAAGAAGAATCCTAATTTTCGTATGCCTCCATTTGGCTTCAGCTACTTCAACGTCCAATACTATAACTTATTTTCTTTTTGTCCATCTTTTATGTAATCCATTTAATGTATGAGATAGGATTGATAACGATAAATCTTGGGTTAAGGATGTTCTAACTTCTTTTAGGGATTTATATTTAATTTAATGTTAATCTAGTTGCTTTTTTGGTTAATGATGATGGATGTTGTGATTATTTGTTGTATGTCTATGCTTTAGTAACAAATTGAGAGAGTGAAGCAATAGTAAAATGATTAGATTAGGTAATGAGAGTTAACAAGCTAATAGATCACGCAAATAATCAAATTGGTAATTTATGGAAAGAGAGATCTAATGTGAGGACCCGATAATCTATTAAAGGACTTAAGATCTAATTGGATATGTACATTTTTTAATTAATTGAAAGAGTACAAATTCCATAATTCAATTAGGATTTAATGATTATAACTCGAGAGAGAGAAATATACCCTTCAAAAGTCTAAGACCGATACCACATTAACTTAACAGTGACTAAGTTAGTATTAATATTAGGATAAATGCCCTTTCTTATAATTTGTTCATCTTCCTTGTTTGAATTCCAATTGTCAATTTGTGGTGCTCAATTTTGATTTCTTGTGTTCATTTTACGATTTCATTTAAATCAATACATATCTGATTGTTTACTTTTCTGTTTAGTTTTTATTTTCATTTTAATTATCCTTTTAGGCCTTAGGCAACTTAGAATTTGATTAGTTCACTAACTCCTAGACAGATTAATAGCTCATATACTACACTCACAACCTATGCATTTATGGTACATTGAGGGATAAGAAATTGTAAAATTTGCCTACTCGATCAAGTTTTTAGCACCATTGACGGGAAGTTAGTAAGATTAGTTAAAGTCTTTTAGCCTAAGGAGTTTTCATCACTCTTGTGTCCATGCAATTGCATGAACAAAAGAGTTACTAGAAGTTCTAGTCTAATAGCCAAAACTTGACATCGCCCAGTTAGAGAGAGCAATCTGAAGAGCTAAATGTGAAGAAGAAGAGAATAACGAAGCAACCATGGCTAAGGAATTTCATCAAGAGTTTCATCAAGGAGGAAACCAAAGGACCCAACTGCTGACCCTCATAGATTTCATGAGACTAGGATTTAATGTGAC
The DNA here is from genome assembly GCA_025629805.1 of Erythroxylum baracoense. Classification (NCBI taxonomy): domain Eukaryota; kingdom Viridiplantae; phylum Streptophyta; class Magnoliopsida; order Malpighiales; family Erythroxylaceae; genus Erythroxylum; species Erythroxylum baracoense. The sequence continues at coordinate 14,779,946 of JAOTAY010000002.1, forward strand.
CAATCAAGGTATCGCTAGACCACCAATTTAAACAGCTTCATTTGAAATAAAACAGCTTTATTAAACATGTTGGAAACTAATGTTCAATTTTACGGGCTAACTAATGAGGATCCTAACACTCATATAGTCAATTTCTTGGAAATATGTGAGACTTTTCAATGCGGAAGATGCCATTAAGATAACACTCTTTCCTTTCATACTAAAGGATAGAGTTATAGTGTGGTATCACACATTAAGTCTCACGAATGTTACAACTTGGGAACAATTGGTACGAGTATTCTTAGATAAATACTTTTCGTCATGAAGCTATAAAGATAATTAAGGAAATCAAAAACTTTTAACAAAGTAATGGGGAGTAACTTTATGAGGCTTGGGAAAGGTGCAAATATTTAAACAAAAGGTTCCCTTACCATAACCTACCTAAGGAGTTCCTTTTGCAAGCCTTTTATAACAAAGTGAATCCACCTATCCGAGGCACCAATGATGCAATATTAGGAGGATCTTTGAAGAGGAAAATGGTGGATGAAGTGGAAAAGTTGTTGGATGAAATGGACAGATATAGTTTTCTTTAGACAATGGATAAGAGTAGACAACGTATGACCCTCCGCAAGCAAAAGGGAGCTTTTGTTATTGACCCAATCATAGAAATGCAAGCTAAGATTGATAATTTGATATGGAAGCCTCTTCTTCAGCTCATGTGAAAGTTATTCAACAAAGATGTGAGCTATGTTAACAAGATAACCATGACACCATTGATTGCCTTTTGATGAAATATCATGAATTGAAACAATTTAAATATATAGGAGTGCAATTTGTTCGAGGAGGGGGGAATAACCCCTACTTAAACACATATAAACTTGGGTGGAAAATCACCCAAACTTCTTTTGGTCAAACAATGCAAGAGGTCAATTTCGACCTCAAAGAGTACCTTATTTCTAATAGAAGACCCCAAACTTAATGAACTCTAAGCTATATAAAGTTTTAGAAAAGATTGTGGTATGTAAAATGCTCACAAAAGGTTAGAAGGAAATTTTGAACAAGTAGAAAATAACCACGCCTCCTCTATACACAACTTAGAAGTCCAATTGAGCTAATTAGCAGATGCGTTGTTGACATAAAGTACAAGAAAGCAACACTGAGATTAATCTGAAGAAAAAGATAATGATACTCACCCAGGTTGTTGAAGAAAAGCCCAATCAAATTAGAGACGATGGGGAAGAAGACAAGAAAAAGACCAATGAAAGTTCCCCATAGGTTAAATATAACCTAACTGGAATTAAAAAATATCAACCTCTAATTCCATATCCTATCTGCCCAATAAGGAAATCAAAGGAAGTTGAACTAAATGAAGTTCTGGATATAATAGAACAATTAAAAAAATGACTCACTCTTATAAAATCTATAAAATTGAAGTTGGAGAACGAATTGCTAAGCATAAAGAACTCCAATGAAGTGATAACACTACCATAAAAGCGAGATGATCTGGGAGAATTTTACATCCTATGCACTATTGATAGTGTTAGAATGGATAAGGAATTTACAAATCTAAGAGATAATATAAGTATGATGTCTTACACCTTGTCTAAGAAAATGGAGTTAGGTAAAATAACAACCACCAAGACGCATATTTAAATAGTTGATAGATCAATCCATCATCCAAGATGGTAAAGGATGTTCTGGTTAGGGTCAAGAAGTTTACTTTTCTTGCAGATTTTATAATCTTAGAAATAGAAGAGGATATGGATACACCTATTGTCCTAGGGAGACCATTTTTAGCCACCACTCAGTCAGTCATAGACATTAATGGGGGCTAATTGACACTAAGAGTAAGAGATGACAAGGTGTCATTTAAAATGTCTAATGTTAAAAGAAATTCTCTCAAATATATGGATTTACAGTGCAATGAAGAAGTCCAGAAAAGTTACACTTGTAAAGACTCATTAGAACAATCACAATCTAGAAAAAGACTCGAAAGAAGAGAAAACAAACAAGAAAGGTAGTAAAAAGCATAGTCTGGTAACTCGAGCACAGTTTATGAAAGTTATAGTGGCGTTACCATTACATGAATCACTTGAACCAATATGACAAAAACAAAGAATGTTGAGCTAGCGATGGTAAACAAAGTGCATCATGGGGAGGCAACCCATGATTTTCAATCTTTAGTTGTCCATCTTTCGTATTATATTAGGTTTACAATTATGTTTGTGTGTGCTTCTGAAATGAGTAGAACACCTAGAAGAGATTAAGCATAAGACCTCAAAATTCTTACTTTTCTCTTTTTCATAATGGATAGGAATGGTTTAGAAAGGGAAACAATGAGGTGATGATGCAATTATAAGGTATAGAAGGACTTTGGGTATGAAATAAGGAAAAGAAGCAAAAATCGGGAGGAATGCAGAAATTTCCAGGGCACGATCGTGGCTTATAACGGGGCAAGTTAGGAACACATAAAATTTATGCAATTTTTTCGAAATCCTACACCCTCCTAACCTATATATTTACATTCACACTCATATTTCCTACACATCTCATTCTCTAACTCTCTCTTTAAAGTTAAGAAGCCAATTCCCTCTCACTTCTCTCTACAACCATCCTTAAGGTCTTTATTTTTCTCTAAATTCCTAACACCTCTCATTCTAATGGGACTGCGTATTAAGTAAATAGTCAAGCAATCTCAACCGAAGGACAAAGTCCAAGTATTAGGTCGTGGACAAAGGAACCAGGCTATAAAGTACGAAGCACCCTATCCAATTTATGCATAAGAGGAAGGTAAATGCTTCCAAACCTTTAGTCTAAAAGAATTATTATGCCTCGATATTTAGATTTTGACATATTAGAAACTATTGGTTTGACAGAACAGGTTGAAAGTTTAGAGGGAAGAATTCATTGGGAAAATTTCATGCGCGTTAATTATGCCATATATGGAAAACTTACCCCAAAATTCTTCACCTCCCTCTAATATGAGCTTAGTAACCTTAAGGATCTATGGTTTCGGTTACAGGGTCAACCATATGAGTTGAATTACAAGGCACTGTCTGAAATCGATGAATTCCCTTAATCAACCGTAGTATACTAGCACGATGACTTCTGTCCACACGTTATTGGACTGAACAGACTGGGTTGGAGAATTTTGATTATAGAAATGCCCACAATAACATAAATCATAGTCCTAAGCACTTGCTATTACATAAGTTTATGCGTGAAATAGTTTATGACAAAACATAAACCAATAAGTGTTCGATTAATGAACTTTCCTATTATGGTGCATTGACCACAATGTCCAAGTTTGCACCTCCACCCATATATTTAACGCTATTATTAGTACTCTAAAAAAAAGGAGTGATAATCTGGGCATGGCGCATTTGGTTACAGTTATGGCAAGTATTATGGTGTCAATTGTGATGGACTAATTATACATCTGCCTAAGTTTCTTAACACTCACCACCTAATAAGAGTTGAGATCTTGAAGTCCCACAATATGGAACTTCCAAACATCAGCGCAAAATCTCATGTTAAGATTAGGGCAGGCCAAGCCAGCTTGAGCTTAACACCATTGTAAGACAAGGAGGAATCAACCAGCGAAGAATCTAGAGAGAAAGAGGCAGCTGGATAGGAAAAGGTGCGCAATACCATCATAGAGACTAACAAGGCATTTTTAGAAAATGCCAAGCTATTAAAGGAGATAGATAAGGAGCAAAGATGCTAATGTCGAGATATTCGAGGCATCTACAAGCTATTAAAGGAGATAGCTAAGGAGCAAAGATGCTAATGTCGAGATATTCGAGGCATCTATAAGTACTTCGTTGCTTAAGACGTGGAGATTCCACCTCCAACACTATTACCATCGCCACCTCAATTGCCATGATATGCTACAACACTTAGTTTTTCATTTCTATTAATTGGGGTTTGGTTGTGTTTAAGTTTTAATTATTAACCTCAATAATCCATAAGTGCATGGTTCATTTAACATAGTACCAACGGTGTCGATCCCACGAGGAGGGAACTAATCTATTCCTAAAATATAAGTCCAGAAACAAATACCAGAAATTCAAGATGCAGCAAAACTAATATGAGAATTTAATTCAATCAATCAAATTAAAAATCAAACACGAAAATACTAATTATTAAGTAATTTGCAACACACCTAAGAATCAATCGAAGGAAATTATCAATAGAGAGAAATGATAGTTGTGATTTGTATTATGTTTTAGGGTTAGATTTGATAAGTATTTTAATGTCATGTCAAGTGTTTAGTATGCATTTAGGGTTTAATTAGGTTAGTTTTTGTGTTTACGTATTTTTATGGGTTAGTTTGAATCTTTGAGCTTAAATTGTATATTTTTTAGGTACCTTGATGTATGTGCTAGTGTTGCATGGTAAACGGGGAAAAGCGGGAAGAGTTAAAGAGTTTTCAAGCCAAAAAGCATAGGTCACGATCGTGCACACAGGCCACGATCGTGACAGAAAAGGAAGAACTAGAAGTAGCAAGCCACAATCATGCACACAGGCCAAGATTGTGACAGAGAGCGTCAATTCAAACCAGGCAGGACCTCGATCGTGTGCTACATCGGGCTGACAGAAAACTCAAGTTTTGGAAAAACTTTTGGACCATTTTGACCCCATTTTTGACCTAGAGCCTCGAAGATATAAATAGAATATGATGTGATAACCAGCAAAGGGGAGGAGAGAGAGCTAAGAGTTTAACGAAAAAGTTTCCATTCCATCGATTCTGAGAGAAAACCTAGGGTGACACCGAGAGATTGAGGAAGGAGACAAAGGAAGAGACGCGATGAAGAGCTTGAAGCGAAGTACTTCCCGGAATATTAGGTTTCTTGCTGTCACTGTCTCAAATCCCGTTCCCTACAGTATTTTCGTTATTTCAATTTTATTCATGTATAAAATTGAAATAGGTGTTGAGATTTTTTTGGTTGAATGTTGAGTTGATGTCTAAACTCACCTTTAGATTTGATTCTTGAGATTAATGAAGTTTATTCGATTGTGTTTTTATTGATTGGATTGTGATTTAAGTCATGTTCTTAATAACTTGGCGATAGACTGAGAGGGTGAGCTAAGTGAAAATAATCAATTTGGGCTAACGAGAGTTGGGTAAATTAATAGGTAAAGAATTAAATCAAACCAGTATAATAATGTAATGAGAGATCGAGCATAAGTTCCCAGTAGGTTAGTAGACAACTTTAGATCTAATTTAATTTTTGGGTTGATTGCGAATCAAGAGATCGGAATTCCCATAAATTGAATTAGGGTTTATCAATTAGGGTTAAGAATTATAACTCGAGCGAGAGTAATTCACCCTAGGACCGTCTAGGCTCGTTGAGTCAATAATTACATAATTGGTTGAGTTTTTTTAATTTCGAATTAAAATCCTCTCTCTCACTTGGTGACTTCTAGGTTGATTTTGGATTTAGTTGTGTGATTGCATTTCTGTTGCTTTTAGCACTTTCAATTCTCATATCCGATTATCAATTGATTTACTTTTCTGTAGTAGTTGTTAGGTTTGTGACTTAGCTGCCATTATACTTAGGACTAGTTCCTTTTCTCGTGGGATCAACACCTTAAGTACTACGTGAACGACCCGTGCGTTTGCGGTAATTACCAAGTTTAAAAATATTGAAACTTAGAGCGTGTAACCTTGAGCGAACAGATAGAAGATCAACTATAAGGTACTGTACGTTTTTTGAAGAAATTTTGGTAACGTAGAGGAGCAAGAAGTAGAATGTGATGGCAAGGTCATCTGCAAAATCAGAATTTATGGCTATTGTTCAAGGATTGTGTGAACTATTCTGGCTCAAGATTATTCTATATGATTTGAGAGTCAAATGGGACGACCCTATAAAACTCTATTGCGACAATAAGCCAGCCATCAATATTGCTCATAATCTGATACAACATGATAGGATAAGGCATATTTAGATTAATAGACATTTTATTAAAGAAAATTTGGAAGAAGGGTCAGTGAGTTTGTCCTATGTTCTATCAGAACGTAAAGTAACTAATGTTTTAATAAAGGGGCTGAACAATTCAAGTTTTCATGATCTTGTATACAAGCTAGAAATGGAAGACATATATTCCTCAACTCGAGGGAGAGTGTTAGATACTAAATAGTTGTAAATAAATTATACTTAGATAGGTTGTAAATAGATAATTAGTTTGAAATTCCTTAAATTAAGGAGTACATTAGATAACTTTAGATAACTTTTCAGATTTAAATTCCTACTTGTAATGTCCTATATATATTTGCATACTCCTATTCAATATATGAGAAATAGAGAAAATTTCCCACAAATTATTATATGTTTGAGACGACCGAAAAACAAAACGTACAGCTATAACATTATTAGAAACCTCAATGATCAAGGTATTTAAGCATCTTAATCAATCTTTTACAATCACTTCATTATGCAAACAAAACTGCAGAATTACAAATGTCTAATTCTCATTTCATTTATCCAAACAGAGTTTAAGGAGCAGTAAGAGAAGATGTAAAGTCAACTAGCTAGTGGCAAATCTAGACAGTCTGAATTGATTGCGGGATGACATGTATAACATCAGATTCGTACACACAAACTAATAGCTCAAATGATTCTGTCCAGAGAGTATCACACACACCAAAAACAAGGTGTTTCGTAAATGCCCTCCAGCATTTACGTCACTGAATCTCTGGTCTGTACAAAAGGCATACAACGCATACATGGATGCAAGTGCCAAAACAATTTGATAGTTTCCAAAAAATCTCCCTGAACCACTGCCAACTCTACTGGCCACCTATAGTGAGAAGCAAGCCATAATGATCACTAGGCAAAACTGGAAGCTCCAACATCTTCACCTCTTTCCTTACCTTCTTCTCTTTGATGTACGATAAACCTGGTATGGCCTCCTTCCCAATCATCTCGATTTCATGGATCTGGAAATCATGAAGTTTGCATACAAACCTATCTAGGCGCTTTTGCAATGTCCGGTTCCCAGATAGCATTTGGTTGGACTTGGTATCATAAGTCCACCCATTGTCTCCTGGCCTCAACTGAGCCCAAGCATCAACCCATCCATCAGGCAAAGGAAACTGACCGTCCAACTTATCATCCCAATTCATGTCACCACCAAAAATCACATTATTGTTCTTCTTGAGGAGATCAATGGCTTCCTTTGCCTGATCTACACGCTCCTTGCTGAACATCTGGTCCCATCTCGGTGGTGCTGGAGAAGGACTTTCCAGATGGCTTGTGGCAACAATTAATGGATTCTTCCCTTCAATTTCAACCTCAGTAATACACAGTTCTCTCCCCATTATAGAATTCGCAAAGGAAAAAGAACTGAAGGACTTTACTGGCAGCTTGCTCAACTGCATGCACAACTATTCATTATGAACAAATGACTAACTGATTCATATATTCTTAACAGCACCATGTATGAACTCAGAGCAAGAATTTTTTAAAAGGTAAATTTTAAGCCTAATCCCGGTAACAAGCGGCAAACAAGAAGAAGAAATTTACAGTCCTCTGTTAAATTTTTCATGCAATGCACGTTGGATAAACTATCCAAAAATCTTAACCAACAAGTTTAAAACACAGAAAAGGGATAGATAAAGGAACTATGGAACATACATACAACCCCAAGATGTATGGCCATTCCTTAGAAAAATACTTTCTCAATAAGTTTCATATCAAGAACTTGCAGTATGAATGCCAATCCAAAAGAGACAAAAAACAAATAAATTTAGCAGCATGAGATTAGGTGATCAATAACTAAGACTTCCTTATCACAATGCCCACTTTCAATGCAGAATCACACTCAGCCGATCAAAGTTCAATCGCAAGTCCAATATTGAGTTGTCAGGTCAATGAAATTTGGGTCAATTTCAAAAATAAAACAAAAACAAAAGTTCACCTGCATGCAAAAGTATGGTCTTGAATCAGCCACATGTTTTGATACCGAACAACCATATACTTCCCACCAGCCAGATTGCCGAAATATGTCATATATATTAGGAGTAACCTCCTGCAAGGAAAAATATCCACAAGTGAAATGGAGCTACTGGGATGACTTGCTCCTCTAAGTGACTGGGAACCAAGAATGACCTGTAAATTAATAATATCTGGTGAATGCAATTGAATAAGGTCACCAAGTGCTTTCATCCTCATATGCAACTCCAGGTCTTCACGAAACCACACATTGTAGCTCAAAATCTTAATTGAACGCAAAGCTGCAGCTGAATCAGCATGATTTTACCACATACAGTCCGTTAATAATGAGATAGGAAAAAGGCCATGGTTCAACACTGACGACAGAAGAAGAACCAACAACTTTTGTTACAAAAAAAAGTGGCTAACATTGTATAAGATGGAGTTCAGATATTCAACCAGTTTAAGGCAATACAGATAACAGAAGATACATCTCAACTCCATAGCATTCACAAAATAAAAACCATAATTGACATACTCAACCTAAGATAACCTAATGAAGTTGAAGTCCTATTTCTCTACATCTTCTAAAACCAAAGGCTCACCCTTTACGGCAGTAAGTTCCTTGTTTGATGCTTCAATCCCTCCAGAAGTACCCAATCCCACAGAACCTGCAATTCCATTAGCAAACATTAAAAGAATTTGACAATAGGGGAAAAAAAAACATCAATATACATCCCGAAACCATTCAACAAAAGCAATAGACAACGATAAGAAGAAGGAGATGAAGAAGGTGTAGAAAACAAAAACTAACCCTTTAGACTAACCACCTTAGTTGAGGCCTTAACCCCACGAAAGTCCCCAAATTCAGCACACGCCGGATCACCATCAACCGGGTCCCTGACTTTCCTTTTGCAAGGGCGCAAGGGAAAGAAAACAGACCCAATTGAAGAGTCCAAGTCCCCATCGTCACCAATATCATTCAAGTCCTCAAAATTGGAAAGGGAACCAACTGGGGCTCTAGTTTCACATATTTGACAGTTTGAGTTCTTGAGTGGATTCAAAAAAGTGCAAGCCTTGCAAGACCATTTTGGGATTTCTACACTAGAGGAAGAAGCAGAGGGAGACAGTGGAGGAGAGCGAGGCGACAGGCAGAGATGGCAAGTGGAATTTGGAGAAGGGGAGTTGATGAAAGTGCATTTCTTACAGGACCAAGACATAGGTTCCCTGAGATTGAAGAGCAAGATTGGAGTTTTTCTGAGGTATGTTCGTAGCGACAGTTGACGATGGGCATACAACATACCGTAAAGTCCGTACTTCGAAAAGGTCTGCATTACTTCATTCCAAGTTCAAAACAAAAACTTTGTTACCGCTTTCGAGTTTCGAAGTTTGTAAGCACGTGTGTCCGACTATGGCCCACTAAGGAATCACACGTGGATAACAGTGGAGCCGATGTGAACTTCTGGGTTACTGGAGTGGACTCCACAATCCACATTCTCCTTCTCAGGTAAAGAAGCTTATTGCCAATGCGGCTTTTCTCTTATAGGCAAAGCCCATCATACACTTGATAGTTCCCAAAAAGCAATGGACTTACTTTGTGAAGGCTGAAGGCAATTAATAGACCTTTGGAGCTACTCTTTTCAATTGCAGCGGAAATTCAATTCTCCGTAAGGATACTCAAACAAGGGAGTGTAGGTTCGGTGATGGTTGATGAATTTCCTCTTCTTTCCATGAGAGTTTATAAGTTAGTCACCGTATATGAAATCATATGCTAATATGTTACAATTTTGCAGTATATTCACTGTTCACTTCCGAATGGCAATACATTCTGGACAAAGGCACAGGTTTATAGCGATTAACGAATGAGTTAGGAAAAGCAGCAAAAGAATAGAACGCTGAAACAATGTTCATTTACTCCTAAGACCTTAGAAGTAGAACATGAATATAATTAAGAACAGAAGGAAAATGTCTAAGTTAAAACGCGAAACATGTTTTACGTTTCTTTGCTGGAAAGGTGATATCTTTGTAAGATGCTGCGGTCGTCTTTGTAATTATTAGAGCCCCCAATATGCTTCCCTTTAGCCCTAAATATAGGTAGCGCTGCTTAACTTCTGGCTAACTTCATTGATTACTAATAAGAGCCCACCATAAAGCAGAACTTTTGGTTGCAACTGTTACTCGTGAAAGTAACTAAATCACAGATCATAATACACTCCAGAAAAAATAAATTTTATTTTTGAATCTCAAAAAGACATTATAAAAGGAATGTGTAACAGAAGAGAGAAAATTACAGGCAATAAAGCATCTAAAAACTTCTTCCTTGCATTTAACCTGCTACTTCTCAGACTATCCGCAGCTCCGCTAGATTCAGTTGTGTTCACCACTGTCCTTGTCTTATTGCTGATTTTCTTACTGCAGCAACAGCAAAGAATTACATATATTGTTTTTATTAAGTAATATTTTTGACATGACTCTTAAGACTTGAAACTTTCAGTGGATAAATTACCTTCCAGGAAATATACAGCTTCCATGGCCTGCAAATATTAGAAATAAGAAGACAAGTGTCAGATCTGAATAGATACGAACATCAGTTAAGACCGAGTGAGGGACCTCCATTTTGCATATGACAACTTTCTGTTAATACAAAGCAATAATAGACATGCTTGCAGGCATTCATCATTCATGGAAAAGGCCGAGAAGCAATTGGAATATTATCCTTAAGCACAGTAAGAACGTTGATCATGATTTTCGTGTTTAATCGCTATCTCAATATAAAAAAAATGGCAGCCGCTCAAGAACCCATGTGGGCGTGTCCGGTCGGAATCATACAGCATGCCCTCGCGAGCATCCTATGGTTTGTGATTGGAGCGTGCTTCTGTTAACTTTAGCTTAAAGGTGTAAAACTACTTGGCAAGCTTTTTGGTACCAATAAAATTCAAGGACAAAAACTTACTTGGGTCAGTGGTGGTGATCATGCCAGCACCCTTGAAATCACAGGACCCAGGAGCCTTTCCTTCCTTCTGGTAATAACTATCAAAAGCATATGAGGCATGATTCTTCACATTGTTGGGCTGGTAACAATTTTCTCCAGGCTGAATTTCACTGCAATTAGCCCTTCCTGGTCCACATGCCCAATCCAAAGCTGCCTGCAACGTCTTTGAATCAACACCATCCACTGCAATGCAGTACGTCAGGTTTGTTGTATCGTTGGCCAAGAACGTTCCCATCTCAGATAGATGAAGCAGATAAACTGGAGTTGAATTCCCATAAAATAACCCCCAATTTGCTTCTGATGCAGGGGATGACCTCAAGTCCTCATTGAACATCTCATATATATACACACTAGAAGTGACTTCTGGATGCAGAGGAGTCCCACTACGATCGAAAACATGCTTAATCAGATTAGAGTTATATGTGTCTGCATTGTCAATAGTAGCATAAGGTTCCTTGGCATCTCCCTTTGTCGGCCACCCGGTCTCAGTAACAAGGACCTCAACATCAGTAATATTCAAGTTCTTCATCGAAAAATACGCAGCATCGATCATAGCATCAAGGACATTAGTGTAATGCAATAAGGTATTTGGATCAACCATTTCTTTAGATGGTGTCAATGGCTTAAACAAAGAATTATCAAGAGGCACGACCCCTTTATTCTGCATAAATACATAGTAAGGGTAAAGATTCATCATCAAGGGAGACCCAGTTTTTGACAGGAACTGTAGCAAAGGAAGCATGACAGAGCTCCAACTCTGGTTAAAGAATGACTGAGAAGGTGGAAATGGATCGAGGATTATAGAAGCTGCGTGTGGAGTGGAAATTTTGATCTGGTTATGCAAATTTGCAGCAACTAAAGCACTATAAAGTGACTCAATTGCTGGAATAAGTAAAGGGGACGAAGAGGGAATTGTTGTCAAGACCTCATCACCAACAGCAACAGCTGTTATTAACGTTTCAGGGTAGTAGGCAACAACATTGCGACCAATCCAAGAGGCTGCTGTGGCATTCGAGGAGCCGATAGCAAGAAGCTGGTTGTTGGGGACGCTAATAATGACCCGGATCTTGGTTTTGGCCAAAGCTTTGAGGATTTCAGGGTCAGCATCGTAAAGTCTGATATGGGTTATCTTTTGAGATTGCAGAAACGAAGCGAGCTCCGTAGCTGACAAGAGATTGGAGACATCTGTGCCAATGTTGAAACCCACAAATGGCTCGTTGTTTACTGTTTCTTTCTGCTGCTTTATAATTGATTTTGCTGCAAATTGGTCAAGAAAAGGTGAGATAGACAAAAAATTCAGGTCTTTGGTTTCACAAGAATGAGTAATTTCTGGTAGTTACCTTGTGATGATGTGAAGAAGAAGAAGGTTGTAATGATAAGGACTTTGATCCTAGAGTTTCCCATTGCTAACTAGGTGCTTGAGCTTTAAAATTTCATCCCCTGGTTCTGATTCAGCTACAGATTCTAGCATTATCTTCGAAGGCTAAAAATTTCTCCAATTTTCTATTGAAATTCCTCCAGTGGTGTTTGGTTTGAGTTTTGGGTTCTGGTTGTTGACCCAACAGATCTGCAGTTTAAAGGAGAAAGAAGACATGAACAAAAGGCAACCACTTCCAAAAGGAGAATGAATGTGTTCGAGCAGTTTACTTCCAAGTTCCAACTGGATTCTTGGTCGGAAATAATCGTATTCGTGTTGCTAGATTAAAGATAAATAACTTGCTGCATATGAATTGCCAAGACTGACCTTGTGACCGAAAGGCTAAGTGTGTGTATGTGGGGCAAAAGCTGGAAGAGGTAACTTGAGTAGATTGACATGGGCGGGCCATGCTCTGGACCTTGGATTTGGAGATGGTTCTGTTCAAGTCCTCAACAGCCTGGCACTGGCACTTGCGTTTCCCGCAGACGCACGTTAACTTGCAGCCTTCAGGCATTCTTGTATTCTTGTGGCCAGTAAAACTCTGCTAATGTATATTTTACCATTCAACCTTGGGAAAGATATCTACAAATAATACATTTTAAGACAATACAATAAGGAAAATTTATGCTATGTTTGTGTATATCACCAAAGGAGACGGTGTAAGTGTTGCTCTGGTTCCACAATCAACTGAACTAGTCACGAGCACTTGAACAATTTCACAGAAAACTTGTAATCCACGACCACATGTTCCCTTTTTGCTTCTTTGTTTCTTTTTTTTTTTTTAGTGACTGAAACAATTTTCATTCCATTACTTTTATGATTTCATCTTTTAATTTTTGGTTGAACGATTGAACACTTTAAAGGGGAGATTTTCTTTCTAGTTTTGCTTGAAAGTTGGAATCCGAGGATGCTTAATTGAATAGGTACTCTATGTGCGTGATAACAAAAGTCTAAAAATTGTTACTTCAGCCGCTCGTTCGTGGGGGCAAGTATTATTCAGAACTGAGCCACAGCTCCCTCTCACTGGTTAAAAAAGACATTAGCATAGTGCCCTTTCTCCTGGTCCGCCAAAGGGCCTGAATGCGTTTAAGAAAATGGCTCTGGACTCTTTACACTAAGTCATACAAAAGATAATCATTAATTTCTTGCCTATCAAACAATGGCTAAAAAAATGAGTAGAATATCTTTGCAATAAAGGTTCTATTTCATATATTCATAAGACTAACTTCTCCCAAGTCTCAAACAATCTCTTAGTCTGACCCACCTAATGAACAACTCTAAAACTCAACAACTAAGTACAGACAAAATATAAGCTAAAAAGGGGAACAAAAAAGGAACCATGTACCCAACACTATAGACATCACGTTGCCATGGACACAAAGTGTAGATGAAGCAAACAATTAAGTTGTGCTTCAGCTTCAAGATTATTGCCCAGTGGAAAATTTTAACCCTGATTCCCTATATTCAAATAACTCCAACTCCTATTTCCGAAAGGCTGTTAACTTTTGTTACCGGAAAGCATTCACGAAAGCCATCAAGGAATCTACATCCCTCTTCTCAGATGGGTACTTGATTGGGGTAGATAAATGTTTAGGGAAGAAAAGTATTGTCGGGAAGCTCCCCAGGTGCAATTCCTTCTTTGCAAACTCCTTCTGACCACCATCAGCCTGGAATTTGCCAACCTTCACTCCACTTCCGGCCAACTTATCGGCCAATTCAAGATAGGAACTTTCCATTGCTTGGCAGAATTGGCACCATGGAGCATAGAGCACAACCACCCATGGCTCCTTGCGGCTCTCCAATCTCAACAGATTCTCTATTCCAGCCCTGCTCAAGTTGACCAAATTTTGGGACTCAAAAATATCTGTGCCTGCGGCACTTCCATTGGCACTGGAGCTATTGCCATTAAGTTGAGCAACACCGTCCTGTTTCAGATTTCCTTTATGGAGACCACATTCCTTAGCCTTGGCATCTTCCCACCACCACCTTCCCTCTCTCTCATGCTGGCCTGGAAGGACTGGCCTCGTGCAAGGCTCGCAGCCAATTGAGATGTAGCCTTGTGCATGCAAGGTATTCACGGGCACATTCATGGCATGTAGGAAGTTCCATACATCTCGGCCCCCAACATTAGCCATTGGGTTCCACTTGATCAAGCTGCCAGCCCCACCTTCCATTCCTTCAAAGACGGGGTCAACCTGGACAACAGGAATTTCGGACCTAGTACCTGGAGACTGATCTTTCCTTTGACCAGTGATCCAGGCACGTAAACCTTTAAGAGCCCTCCTTAATGGCCTCACTTTCCTTACACGGCAGCATTCCTGGTGCCCATCTTCATAGAATGAGAAAAGGCCCTTGCTCCTCACCAAAGCCTGAACTTCAACAGCATCAGGAAACATGTACTCAATGCGGATGCCATAGTGCTTCTCCACCGTGTCAAAGAACTGATAAGTTTCAGGGTTCAACCTCCCAGTGTCCAGGCTGAAGACTCTAAAAGGTCGACCGGTCAGCTTTGCATACTCGATCAGTGCAATATCTTCAGCACCACTGCACAGAGAAATAAATTATTGTGAATTATCGATCTCGTTATAGATTGACTTTTTTCTACTAGATATCTTAAACAGCCCAAAATAAAGGTAACACTCTGCGTCGATTCATGCAGTAACTAATCATTCTAACTAAGTCCCCTAAATAAACATCATAAGAAATTCATTCCTTCTCAGCAGTTCATCGTTGATTAATTCCTTTTCATTCCAATTGAAATGACCTAAAACAATTTATAAGGCGAAATTTGCAAAGAATTTACTTTAACAAGATAAACAAGTGGACAACTGTGTCTACCACTCAACAAGGGAACATACCAATCAATAAAATGACATATTGACTTCAAAACCTTCAACTCACGCTACTTAATAAACAGGAAAAATCCCTCCAGAATATAATTGGAATATCCACAACTTGATCCCACATGCAAGGCATCTATACAAAACATCAGATCGATTAAAAAGACAAAATGAATATTTAAACCTGCTTTCTCAAACAGTTTTAGACCAAAACAAATCAGCAAGTGATTCGATCAATTTCGATTAAACTAACTACAGGGTGTAGCTTATTGATCCATGTTGAAGAAAAGTACCTGAAAGCTACGGCAATATCGTTGCCAAATTTCTCGAAAGCCTTGTCAATGATTTCCAAAGGAGAAGCCTTCTCCAAATCTTTTGCCAACTGCTCATAGTCCACTACCTCTGTTTTCTCCGCAACTTCTGCAATTCCAATACCCAGATCAATTTGAAAACGAAACAAACTTTATTGAAAGCTATAAACGAAAAACACATAAACATAAAAAATGAACTTACCAGGAGCGGAAATGGTAGCGGCTAGAGGGACAACTGAATCGTTTCGTTTAGGAACGGCGCTTTGTCTCTGAGACAGACTCATGACGCCCGCAGCCGGCCGATCGACCAACCGAAAGGAACCAATTTGTGGAGCTGAATAACATAAACAAAAATCAGACAACTAAACGAGACAAAAGTAGAATATTTAAACCAAGTCAAGAGGGGGCAAAAAAAAGAGAGAAAGAAAGTACCTTTGAGCTCAGAGGAAGAGAGGGACAACGAAAAATGGGATGAAGCAATAGAAGTGGAAGAAGAGGCGGTGACAGTGAACGCCATTATCTAAATATCCTTTTGTTCTTCTTCAATCAACGGTGCAGCCTGCAAGAGATGGATTGAGAGTCGAGAGAAATGGAGTTGCTTGTGCTCTGTATCTGTTTTCTCTTGGCTTCTGTGAATTAAGAAGCAGATTAAATAAAGGCCAAACAAATCGCGGCCTACTAGGTTCACTGAACCTGGACGCAAATTCAGCATACAGAGCGTTGCTTACGTGGGTGGTTTTCATTGGTCATGTATCTTTCTGTTCTGTTCCTTATGAGTTATGGTCTGGAATCTATCAGCTGTTTGAAGCCTCAAGGGTCAGGACCAAATTTCTCTTTTACTTTTTAAGGAGGAGGAAAATTTATTTTGTTTTTATTAATATTATCTTTTATGTATATTTTTTGTTTTTATTTTCTATTATTTATTTTTTAATTTTTTATTTTTATAATTTTATTTCTTTATTTTTTATTTTGATCTAAAATTTTAAATTCTGTGTGTAAAAAAAGCAAAGCATGTGGAAGCACATGCTTCGCGACAAGGACTAGGAATTAGGAAAGAAGATATCAGATGGCAATAAATTTTTAATTTGAAATTTGAAATTTGTAGGGAGCCTTAATTAATATTAAATAATCGTCATTAATTAATAAATAAATACTAATGCCTGTTAATAAAAACAGAAAAAGAAAGAAAATATGCGCATACTTTATTTTATTCCATATTTCGTTTAGATAATTAATGTTGTCTGATTCGAAAAGGAACATGCTATCGATAAGAGTTTTAAAAAAGAGGCCGTTTTTTTTAAAAAAAAAAGGCGGTAAAGACGGGATGGGAGCTTCAGTTGGTCAAAGGCGTACAACGGAGTGGAAAGCGACCAGGTGCATGGTAATTAGTAAGCCATGGCGTCACAGGGTGGGTCGGAAAGATTTATGCATTCACATCTATAGTAATCATATCATGGATTGGATATCCGCATCCATTCGTAAACTTCCTTTCTATTTCCTCTATTCCCATTTGCTTACACCAATTTCACACGTAAATTCAATCTCAAAAATTTAAACAGACTGCCAATCCATTAAATAAATAGACTATTAGCTTTAAAATATACAACTTAGGACGTGCTTGGTTAATAGGTTTGAAATTTATCCATGAGTTTATGAATGAAAAATATCAGTTGGTTATATATGATCATTATATGCACACCATTTTGATATTTGAATTTTAAAAATTCCTTAGTACTCTCCAAATATGAGAGCTATGAAAGTCATTCTTAAGAGAGATACACGTGTCACAAACGTGACAAACCATTATCACCCTCTTAAGAGAAATGTCGGGCATGACACTCACTTATTTTTAAATTTTTTTAGTATATTATTTTAAAATTTAATGTAAAACAAATTATTATTATTTTTCTTTTTTAGCAAAATAATTAAAATTATACAATTCATTATGTCAATATTTACATTATATTACTCTAAAAACAACAGTAATAATCTCATCAAATAAAAAATCTATTATTCTCAAAATCTCTATTTATCATACAACATATTATCAAACTTCAAAGCTTATCAGTGAAAAAATGAACCAGTTACAATTTTTTCTTCAAAATAATGTAACTTTACAAACAGAAATACAAACATTGTTAGATCAAGAATGTAGCGAACATTCATTAGATCCTCTCATGAATACCAATACTCAAGTCATTGAAATCAAATTAAAAGATTCTACACAAGAAATAAATAATAAAAATAACATCCCTTATATTCAACAGGATGTACAAAAATTTATTTCAGAATGTTCTGATTTATTATGTAAATAATTAATCTCTCTTAATACCAATAAACATTCAGCTCCTACTTTTTATGTCAATAATCATCCTGAACAGAAACGAGGAAAAAGACGAATAATTATTAATTATAAAAAATTAAATGAAGCAACTGTTAGTGATGCATATAAATTACCAAGAAAATATTATATTAATAAAAATATATTTAAATTAATATAATTAATTAAAATATATTAAAATTTAATATAAAACAAATTTTTATTTCTCTAAAATTTTTATCAAATTAACCACTATTAATATAAAAATAATAATCATTCCTTAATTCCATCAAACTATTATAATAATTATATTCATTCTTATTTTTTACCATATTTATTTTTATTACCATCAGCCCTGTAAATCAACCGTCCCCTTAATAGTGTTGGTATAACTGAACTTTTGGAGGAGGGCAGATTTGACCAAATTCTGCTTAGTGGACCAAGAGAATTCAATTACAAAACAACTGTGTGGGCAACTGGCCGACTTGGGAGAAGTAAAGCTGATCAGCACTTTGCTACCTATTGAGAACTAACACAAAGCACTTTAAGAAATTAAGAATACAATAGCGTCGTTTCGTTTGTCTGGAGTTTCATGACACTAATATCAGGCTTCAGCGAGGCCTGGTAAGGTAAAGGAAGCACAAATTCTGATATTTCTGTTCCAATTTCTGTTCTGAGTGCGATGATTATTTCTCAGATTGATTAAAAGCAGGTGGTGATATTATGAAACATGAAGCAACAAATAGTACACAAATACGTCTAGGCTGCTACTACCAAGCAAACACACTAAACATGTCCTCAGTCGTAGTAGTATGATTATGTCAACCTCTGCCATCTAGAATAATAAACTGTTTTTAGCACCCCGAGAAACGCTCAACTTATTCAGACACGGCGACACAGATACTCGCAAGTCATGATATTCACTGGAGTTCCTTAAGAAAGTCTTCATGGTCAACCAGGACCTAGAGGTACAGTAAAAGCAATATAAAGCATATCAGAACCAATGAAACTGATAAAAATGTGCACACGGTAAGCAATAATTTGTAACGAAAAGGGAACAAAAAGAGCTGGGTTGTTCATAGATCAAACTACTGTCCCACGCAATTATGATACTTGATCACGGGCAATCATTCCAGATGACTACATTCCATCTCTTGTTCGCCATTTAAAGCTCTTTTCCACACTCGATCACACATCACTCAACCCAAATCTCATGCATCTAATTTCTGCTAAACTTCATAGAATTCTCTCATATGCTGGTAGATAATTTCATGAAATTCCAACTTTCATTATTTACTTTTTTTCTTCATTTTAACTCCAAATAATTTAGGTTATGTTTAATTGAGTAGTTATTAATAGATAGAATAAAATGTAATATTATTTTACCGTTTGAAAGGATAGTTTATAATAAAATAAAATGGAATAAAATAGAAAAAAAAGTTTCATATTACATTTCATTCCATCTTAAACAGTAAAAATAAATTATCTCCGATTTAGAAGGTTTAAGATAAAATTTAAAATGATAAACAACATTTCATTATATTACATGATAAACCCTTCTTTTAAACAACATTTTATTATGTTACATTATGAACCATTTCATCCCTCCCAAACAACAATTTTCAAATAATACATCCATTTACTTTCCATTCAATTATAAATCTTGTCCAACCAAAGATAGTCTTAGCTCAATAGGATATATTCCAGTGACACCCAAACAGAAAAACTACAATCATTACAACTCATTATATGTTGAAGAGTAATTAACTGAGCCAATTCACTTGCACTCTCAGCAACAATGACAATGATATCAAACAGACATTTACAATCACAAACATCATTTCCACCAACCTGAGTAAAAGTTTAAATCTGGAACAAGCAAATCAAGAATTTCCAAACTTACAGTTTTCCAACCATCCGGATCTAGAAAAGAGGTGATTTTGGTGTTGATTCCAGGAATTGGTCCAGGCTGTCGAGTTATCTTTCCACCTAGTTCTTGTGTGACAACTTTGACAACCTCAGCACTTTTATAGACATCATCGGTACTGATTGCTACCTGTAGTGAGTAGCCACAAAAGTATGAGCAAACAAAGGTACTCATTTTGAGACAAAATTTTATAGCAATCACAAAACTGCAGGAAAAGCATTTAACAGACCTGTGCATACGCATTTCCCTTGGTATATTCAGTGACACCATAATTATACGTCAATTCCAGAACAGTTGTCTCATACTCATCTGCATAACCCATCATGGCCAGGGTGTACTGCAAATTGCAAGCCAAAACCACAATATCCTTATCTCAACAATTAAAATCAAAACTTCTGTCAACTGATTCTATTATCAAAGAGGGGGCAGTTCACCTTGTGTTCAGGTCTATCAATCTTCCTCAACAGCCTCATACCCAATGCCTGCTCAGGTAAACCAAGTAACGCATATTAAATCAATGATGGAGAACTCCCATAAATGTATTTATAGACATACATATTTTCAATCTCATTTACTTAAGTATTGGATATGTTGGAGATGCTTAGAAACAAATATGCATATAACTGTCCAATAGCAAGATTATGCAGACAATTTATAGTGAGCAACTTCCATCACTCCACAAACAGATGAGGCTACCCTTAAACCTTTAGATCAAGGAGTCATCAATAAGGTTGAGTCATGTCATTACTCATGAGAAGTCACCAATTTGGTTGAGAATGTCAAACCCCCTATTGAAACACCTCGATGCCAGGCCTAATTGCAAGTCTACAACAGTTGGTTTTTTTCACAAGGCCCATATTGGCTACATGCTGCATAAACAATCCATCTGCTCATGCAATCGGACAAAATCATCACGCAACTCCCTTTCAAATTCATCTTTCAATTGTTTCAATCAGAAGAATTGGCACTGGAATATCAAATTTATTAGCAAATCAGGTTTTTAGCATGGATGGGTCATTACGAACAGAAAATGTAAAGAATGCAGGGCTGTTTTAACTGAATATTTCAAGGAACCATAAAAGTAATGTAGCAAATGCATGGTAAAAATTGTCCCACTTATGAGACAACAAGGATACCAACTTATGATGAACTTCATCATCCCTCGTGGCATGTTGCTACCATATAATTCACAAGCTTGAAAAGGAATGAAAACTTAATTTATTTCTCCTGCAAAGTATACTCAGGAAAGAACAACACCTTCTCATAGAACTTGATAGAGCGATCCAAATCACCAACACGCAGCATAACTTGACAAAGAGGCTCAGGGGTTGGACCTCTTTGAATGATTTCAAAAGCATAACCATCAGGGTCCTTAACAAAGGCAATAACACTAGTTCCACCTTTTACAGGACCAGGCTCTCTAGAGACGTTGCCACCTTTGGCTCGGACGGTTTCCACCAACTTGTAAACCTATAAAACCATTAAGATTAAAACATTATCACGTTTCGCCGCCAAGTAAAGTTCAATTAATTAGAAAACATAGACTCAAACCTACATCCTCAGTAGCAATGGCAAAATGCCCAAAACCAGTGCCAATATCATATGAATCCACTCCATAATCTGCAGAACAAAAAATCACCAATGATCAGGGTTTCGTACTGTTACGACCCAAGATTTTTAGTGCTAGCTCGTCAAGTTCAACGAAAAAAGATTGAAACTTTAAAGAAAAGTGAACCAACTTTAAAAGAAAATAAAGAGGGAAGAACAAAAAGGAAGTGAAGATTATACTGTAAGTTAACTCAACGACAAAGTGGGACTCCTCGGGGCCAAACCCAAGAAAGGCATTGGAATATTTCTCCTCAGGAACATCCCTTTTCCTCAATAGCTTCATTCCAAAGCACTCCGTGTAAAATCTAAACACAAAAGAGCAGATAACAAAAAAGAATCAACAAAGGTAACATTTTCAGAATCCAAGAAAACTGAAAATAAAAATTTGAGAAAAATAGTAGAGACCCACTTGATTGTGCGATCAAGATCCCCAACTCGATACACAGCATGGAGAAACCGGCGTTTGTCCTTCTTCGGCCACTCCAACAACTCCGCATTTGCAGCTGCCTCTGCCATGTTAACGCAACTCTAAATCGGGTGCCAACATGTAAGAAAATACAACGAATTATCTACATGTCATACAGGGATAAATAGGTCTGAATGAAAACTTGAAAGACTTTCACCTTTACAATGCGATCAAAGACAGAAGAGTGTGGAAGCTCCTAAAGCACAAGCACAAACACGGATATTAATATTATTCTTCGAGAATTGAGTTACTCTAGAGTCACTGCTTGTCAATAGTTAATCTGAGAAATGTACGTTTGTGATGCGTCTGTTTTACAGAAATAGAACTGCTACCGTTGTTTTAATTGCATACTTGCATTTCTGTGCGGTGATCATGACAACAAATACATTGAAATTGAATGGAGTATATCTGTCAACCGATAATTTGCAATTAATTGGGAGGGCAAAATTTGGGGTACGTGGTCGAGAGATGCATTGCCATTTACCCAACACTTTTACGAATCGACCCGAGAGAAATTGGGGATTCCCAAAAAGTTGTGATTATCGAATGTGTTTGGAGGCGTTGTGAGAAACGGATTCGTCTTGGAATTATCCCCTTTCAAATGATCTTTTCATTTAGATTGTTATAGACTTGTGGTGGACATGATCTGTGATGTACGTTGGGGAATAAATTGGCTTAAGGTTCCATTCATCGAGTTCACTTTTATGCATATCAGCCTCATTTATTGTTAGCATTTTTATGGATATCACATATGATTAGATTTTTTCTTATCCAAATTGGAGTTTTACTCATGTAGGCCTCATTTAGTGTTGCCATTTTTGTTGATATCATATCTAATTAGAATTTTTCTCATCCAAAATAGAGTTTTACTTAAGTAGATGTATTTAGGGATGTCAATTTCGGCCCGACCCGGTTCGTTTTTTACCCGAGTTTAGCGGGCCACGAGCGGGCCTGGTAGGCCTGTGGAGGCCACAGGTCGGCCCCGTCAGACGGGCAGCCCGACAAAATGGCGTCGTTTTGTTCAAAACGACGTCGTTTTGTATTTTTTATATTAAAAAATATAGAACGGCCGAGTTTGGCCCGACCCATTGACATCCATAAATGTATTTGGGTGTTAGGGCTGTCCCAAACATTTGAGCATTTTTCTCTCTCCAAACAGCATAAATAGAGTAGCTAAATATTGATTTAAACATGTTTAAGTCTCCTTTTGTGGAGAAACTCAGCTTTTTTTGCCAATTTTAGTATACGCTCCGTACTTATAACACCTATTACATTTAGCTTGCACTTGCCCCTATAACTCAATAGAGAATTGACATTCATAAAAAATGGAAAATACTTCCATTAGCTTATTGGAAGAGCTCATAAGTTAAGTTACGACTCCTTTTGATTATATCTTTAGTCTTTATTCTCTTTTCAACAGTTAATTATGGCATGAAGGAATGTTTTGTTGGACTTTAGGGTAGCATTTGATTTTATGGTAGCCAACTCATTTAAAAAAAAAACGAGGAGTACTTGGTGACTTTTAAGAGTAAAACTGTGAAGACTCAAATTGACTACTTTCTCATAAGATGGAGCGATCGACTTAGTTGCAAGAATTGTAAGATGATACCTAGCATTTGCTTGTTAACTCACCATAGATTGTCGACTATGGGTCTTATAATTAAGGGGGAGAAAGAAAAGAAGTCTATGGAGATATACTAGAGTTAGATGGTGGAACCTAAAAGGGGATACAGTGGAACAACTTAGGGATAAAGTAATATATGGAGAAGAATGAAAATTAGAAGGAGATACTAAACAGATGTGGAAGACAAAAGCGACTTATTTAAGGAACGTAATTGCAGACATATTGGGTGTTTCTAAAGGGCCTAAGGATAGTAAGATGGAGTCTTGGTGGTAGAATGAAGATGTAAAATAATTTTAAGATTAAGAAGGCTGCTTATAAAGCTCAAGTGGATAGCACCATAGAGGAAGAGAGGGAAATTAATTGAGAAAGTTATAAATTAGCAAAGAAAGAGGCGAAGAAGATAATCTCGAAAGCTAAAAGCAGAACTTACAAAAAATTATATCAACGATTAGAATCTAAAGATAGAGAAAAGGATATATTTAAGTTGGCAAAAGCTAGGAAATAGAAAGTGAGAGGCTTAGATCAAGTTTGTTGTACAAAAGATGAAGCAGAGCAGGTGCTTGTGGCTGAAATGAGGCTAAATTCTTGGTTTGTGAGTAAAAATATTTTCAATCCGTGATTTATGGTTGAAAAAGGAGGGAGGGATGGAAATGGGGCAATCCGCCGGGGTCTACCATAGGTGGCGGGGTGGACAGCATGGTGTCCACCCGCCATTTGAAATGACGGGGTGGACACGGTGGCTTCACCCCGCCGATTTAAATGGCAGCGTGGACACCATGCTGTTCACTCTCCGCCCAAATTTATTTAAATTCGAGTATATTTAAGTTAATTTGAAGTACAAGTTTTAATTTGTTAACCCTGCATTGAAATTATTTTGATTTAATTTAATTT
>JAOTAY010000002.1:14811638-14835636 GCA_025629805.1 Erythroxylum baracoense
ATGAGGAGGGTAAGATGTACGCAGTCATGCCCGCATCTCCTAAGAGATACAGAGACTGTTTCCTTATAGACCCCCGACTGTTTTGGTGACTCGAACTCAAGACCTCCTTAGTCTTTAAGTAAGGAGTTAACCAACTAGGCTACTCCTTCTTATATTGATTGGAAAATAAAAAGGATTATCTTACTTTATAGGGTCTGTCGGTTCCTGGAATTATAGGTTCTCTGCCAAGTATCAGAAAGTGGGTAATATTGTCCTTCTCATCCTGATTACGCAAACAAAATTCAAGAAAAACTTTTACTATTAACATTGAAGTATGAACTAAAGGTTTTTCAGTAAGTATCAGAAAGCAGGTGATATTGTCCTCATCTTAATCATGTGCGTGATGAACCAGTTATTATAACCAGAAGCATCAAATTGAAGCCCGCTACATACAGGGCACAACAGACTTGAAACAAGTAATTTAGTACATGTACAAACACGTATTAACATGAATTATAAACCATCCTTTCCAAATTAGAAGATTGATGTTGAGAACTTTCCACTTGAAAAGTTTTAGTTCAAAAGGCATTGACAGTTATCCACCAAAAGTTATGTAATTGAAAAATTCCACGTTGAAGATAGATTAATAGAAAAGAACAAAAAAGTTAAGAGCCTAAACATACTTCAGTACTGCGGGTTCTTGTATTCATTCAAATGTGACACTTTAAGCTATTTATTTACTCATACTTACAGATTATCTTGCAAAAATATTGGGGGTACTTTGACATGTTTTGGCACACAAACTTGTTTAACTTCTATGCCAATCATCAATAATTCCAAAATTGTAGTACCACTCATCTGCATTTACATGGTAAATTCCTTCACTTTCATAAAGTTCATCAAAACATTCACTTGCGTTGTATTCATTACAGATAGTTTCCATGAGCCCTTGAAGGACAAATCCCTTCCCTTTAACTATTTGTAAGAGAAAGTATCCATCAGCTCCTCACACATGTTGCTTCCTTATCAAATTTATTACGGATAGGCATTCGTTAAGCAGATCCTCTTAAAGAATTTGCAATCTTTTAACTTATTTTACCAACTTCCATCAATATGTTCCTGAGGGAACATAATTTTTCCTTGAATAGAATGAAATGATATACATTTACAGACAAGCCAAGGGAGCAGCGTTACTTGTATTTTATCAGCAAGAATGTCAAGCCCATAGATTTCTGCCGCCCGAGCGCTAGCAATAGCTCCAGTATCTCTCATAGCACTTAAAGCTACCATCTGTGGTAGAGTACAATACCCTTGAGTATATAAATAAGAATCTAATCAACAAAGGTTAACCAAAAAGGGTCGAGAGGAATCTAATGATTACCTGAGCAGCACCAGCAGTATCTTCAGCACTAACTCTTACTACACCTAACTTGCTCAACATCATCTCACATTGGGCAAGTGCCTGCACGTCAGGATTTTGTTAATAATGTAACAATTTTAGAGCTGAAAGTAATCACCTCCGCTACTACTAGACAAATTTATTTTCAGTTGAAGTTTGCAGCCAACATATATCAAGAGGAAAAGAGATATACAAGTGGCTTTCTGACCATCTAAATTACTAATCCTGAAGAAAGGAAACAAAATTTTGGATCCTATATTAGGATTCAGTGTACAGCCTCTTTCTCTTATTTCATATTGGCGCCATATAAGACACAGGTTGGATATTAGGCACGTATAAATATACACTTAGTTGACGGCTTAACAGAATTAGCTTTTCACCAAACAGCTGTTGCTTTGCCTTATTAAGAACTGTTCTTAAAGTTTTGTCATTAATAGAATTTCTTTTGGTATATTTGAAGAATGTTTATATCTGTGAGAAGGAACTCATGTATCAAAAGAAACAGAACCATAAATGATTCGAGGGAGATAAGAATGGCCAACATGTGGGTGGCTGGAAACACGCTTTAATTCATTCTTCTTTACGCCAGGCAACCCCAAAAGGCAATGGTTCACTGCCAATTGCACCTCCCCCACTATGTGCAGCCTATGACGGAGGAGCAAGTCATAATTACGGTGGATGCTGCCACCCAATGAATTCTCAATTGGGAGGACTGCTTTATCAACCAACCAGAGTTCAACTGCCTGTTCAGGAAACATTCAGATAGAGATCACACTTGCTTGTGGAATAGCTCAATAAAAATAATGAACAAACAGGGACAAACAGACCTTAAATGCATCTTCAAACTGATCACATGGAACAGTTTCACATTTGGGGTATGCTTTTAAAGCTGCAGCCTCACTATATGCACCTGGTAACCCCTAAAGATGAAGACATAGACTATGGCAATAGCATAAAAGACATATATGACATTTGGAGATGCTGAATGTTTAAATGATTACCTGATAAGCAACCCGTACTTTTCTACCGTTATCAAGGGAAGAAAGATCTGTTGCAGACAATGGTTCTGCAATTTATACAAAATTAGTTGATTCACAGATTGAAGCATAGAAGAATTAAGAGAATACATATGAGCCAGGAGGATCCCAAATAATTTCAGGTCAACCATACACAACCCCAATAGTTAAACCACTTAATATCTTGGATATAATTATATAGAGATTACAAGTATACACTACTACTACAGTACAAATAATAGTTCAAAAGTTGGCAACAGACACAAATACCCCCGGAAGATTCAATATATGACACAAAGTATCTGCCAGGAGCTATGGTTTCTGCCAGGAACTATGGTTTAGGTGGCAAGCCTTGAAATTCTTTCCATAAAAGTGTTGACAAGTACCTGTCTTCATTACAACATCAAATAAACCAATGTGCTGGAAGATCATAATATATGACCATAGACTTTTCTACTTTTAATGCATAAAACGATAATTGAATATACTTCTTCTTGATGACACAGCTGTGATTGCAGCAAAACCTTATCGTTTATGTATTTGTTGGCGTTTATCAATCAAAAGCATTCCCTAGCCCCCTACCTTCTTTGAGAAACGAAGTATTTGTGTCAATAATTCTCATCGTTCAGACGAGAATTTCAAGAAAGTCCAGTCATTAGACATCAGGACGAAAACTTAATCCACATTTTCCCATCAACTGCAACTCGTGGAATTCAAATAGCAGTTAATATATGAGGCTAATTCAGTGTTAAACAACATCAGCATATATTCAGTCCGTTTAAACTAAGGCGGGCTTATTCTGCATACAACAATAATATTGAATTTCCAGTCATACTAACAATTGGGCTGTTTGTCAAGAACATATTTTACATAATTGGGGTTTTGACAAACTCACTAGGAAGAAGGCTCAAATCCCTGTGGAATATCGTGGACTTCGTTTCTTGAAAATTATCTATTGTCCGAGAAGGCTCCACCCCAGGAGTGAAGGACTTCTCTTCGTCCACAGGAGTCATATCTCTTTGAGCGACGACAGCCGCACAACAGCATTGCCATTTATGAGACTTCTCAAAATCGCAATTGTACATTAAGTTGAAGCCAAATCCACGTCGGCTAGACCCCAAATCTAAAAGACAAACTTTAGAGTAAGGCTTGATGGGACTAACCCAGATGGTCCCGTTAACTCTCAAATCCATGAGCGAGAGAAAGATAACAACTTTCACTCCCTATGTATATGTATGAAAATGCAAATGCAGCAGCGATAGAAATCATGAGAAATTGAGAGAAGGGTTGTTGATGATGGAGTTGTTGGGGTTGAGCAAAGGTGAAACCCAGTATGACATTGTTAAAGTGGATAGGTAATCGGTATATGGAGTCGAGGAAAACAAATGGTATTTGGAGTTGAAGAAGTTAAAACAAGTCCGAATCATTAAACTGCAGCACAAGAAATTTGGTAGTGTTGGCAATTATGAGAGGCCATCGGGATTAAACAATGGGATGCATTTTATAAGGTCAATCCATGGAGCTGTCTTCTATTGGTTAAGTCTCTCTGAAACGTGTTTGCAACTTTGCAATTGTCTTGTCCGACACAAGATTCTCTTTCTCCACGCCAGCCACCCGCTTCCCATGACAGGTAAAGGCGTGGGCAATATGCCAATATGTGTCATGGTGTTTTAAAAAATAAAAATTACGATCAATGTGAAGAACTGAAATGACTTGATGTTTACTGTAATGATGGTTTGTAATCTTCATATTATACATAAAAAAAAGGCTCCCGAAGGAATAGGGTTAAGGGAAGAATGAAGGGTAGAAATGTGCTTAAGTAGAGGTTAGGTCAAGGGGACACCAAGTCCTCAAGTGAATTGAATACATTAATAAATGCTCTATCTAGAAGCGCTTTGGTCTTCGTGAAAACTGAAAACAAATATCATTCTAGAAACGAGGAAACTAACAAAATGTAAGTAAACACAACATGCATGGGTCAAATGCTTTGTTGCCAAGTACTAGTAGGAAGAAATGTCAAAGCAACACCGCCAACCTTGCAACGTGATAACCGAGTAGGTGTTCCAAAGATTCACATTGTTTAATAGAAAGGTTTGTTGGTATAATTCAGCTTTCCCTCCCATCCATCCCATGCAATGGCTAATCACAAAGGTTGAACTAATTTTCCTAGAAACGTCAAGTTTCCATGCCCAATGGTAATTTGGTGAATGTGGGTATAGCTAATTTTGGCAGTGGTTGCATTTCTCTATCTCTAAAATTAAACAAAAAAGAAATATTTGTATGATTAAATTATGCAAACCTGACCTGGCAAGCTAATGAAAGAGTTAAATATGAACTTAATCTCTAAATTCAATGTGATTTGGACCTAGCACTAGTATTCTTCACTAAATTGTACTTACGGTTCTTAATCACTCATATTACTAGGCCAACAATGGATATTAGATTTCGGTTTCCTTTCATTTCAAGTCGCCCCCTCAATTAACTCAGAAGATTACGCTGCTTTTTGATTAGCTTGAACAATCACTATATAGTCTATGTTTCTACTATAGGAGAGCAGCTAATCTGCACAGACCAATGATAATTTAGTTTGCAACGGGGAAGAAACATATGATTGATTCACCGGCTCCTAGTGGCTTGATTATTGTCGGCAAGCTGTCCGCCTTCTTGTCATTCGTTTATGATTTGCCTTCTTCTAAAGACTGCTATGGTATAGTGAGCGTAGATTGTGAGGACTGGGGAGTTGGTGAAACGTAACAAAGGTGAAAATTACTCATCAACTAGTTAATTTAATTATCATGCTAAAAACAGATATTAACCTTCTATTAATATGATTGTATTGTAGCGTATCCATTGTGTCTTGTGCGTACTGCACATTTTAGTTAATTATTTGACTCTATTAGAATAATTTGACTCAATAAACTATTTCTTGTTGGT
This sequence comes from Erythroxylum baracoense, assembly GCA_025629805.1. Lineage (NCBI taxonomy): Eukaryota > Viridiplantae > Streptophyta > Magnoliopsida > Malpighiales > Erythroxylaceae > Erythroxylum > Erythroxylum baracoense. Next base: position 14,816,967 of record JAOTAY010000002.1, read on the forward strand.
GTTTTTAACAGAATTTTTAAAAGTAATTCAAGAGGTAATTTTGAAAACGAATAAAACAAAAGGAGATGTCTACTTTTTTCTTTTACCATTATATATATTCCAAAGCAGAAAAAGAGAGAAGAATAGAATTAAAGTCTCACAATTATGATTATTCACATAACATTATTATTTATCAGGGTGTGAATATCATTATTCATTAAGAAGGAGAGTAGGAATGTCATTGAACTTTTGTTTATCATTTCTTATGGAATGTTGACATTACAAGGAGGTCACCGAACAAGATTAAATGGACGAACATATGATCACTAAAAGATGGAGGAGGATTGGGCATTATTCCTATTAGAAGCACTAATAAAATGTTGCTAATCAGGCATCTTTACATAACTCTATTGGATAAGTAAACTCTACCAATTAGGTGGATTCATTCCATCTACATAAAGGCCAAAAATTTTTAGGGTATTAGTCCTACTATCAACATTTCTTGAACCATGATGCATATCCTCAAGATGAGGCAGTTAGTGATGATGGAGATTAAGAGCAAGATCAAAAATGGCTCTAACATCAGTTTTTAGCATGCTAATCAGAGCACTGAATGCCCCTTCAGTAGTATGCTTTAAGAGTGCTTATCCCTGATTATGCTTATGTCAAAGATGTGTTATTCTCTAAACTTTACAACCTCACTTATAAGGACAAGACATAGATATGGCCATTTCTTTGAGACATTGCATTAGCTTTTCGAGGATTGATTTAGGGTTATTTCTTTCCTTCTTCAGTCTCTTGATAGACCATCTTGAATGTCTTCCTATGTTGGAAGTGTTTTGTATTCTAACTTATTATTTAATACATTTTTCCTTTTAAAAAGATTTTTTATCATTTGACCATCTCAACATCATATGTAAAAAAAGATTATATTTAAAAAATAATTAGTAAATATATTTACAAAATAAATGTGACCATATACCTCTAAGTCCTAAAATTGGTACCGGCAATATTAAGATAGGGAAATGGTGCAAACTATAAATATTTCCTGACTTATTTGTGGCTAATTATAAAGAGGTTTTCAACAAATTCAATTTTAATCTTCCCAACAATTGTAATCCTTATTTTCATTAGGGATAATAATAATTTGAGTCAAATTTAGACTTTTTGTTGTCTATATCTAATCTAAAATTTAGTCAGATTTGAAATATTTAGCTTAAGCCCAAAATCCAATTCGACCATGTCAAATCAAACTCAGAAAACCTAAAATAGTGTAAGTAAGGAATTATGTTATTTACAAATTTTGACATTTTCCTTAAAACTTACCAAGTCTATTATAATTGAAATAGAGTAAGGTAAGGAATTTTGTTGTATATATACTTCATGATTGCTGTAATTAGTGCTTTATAAACTTGAACACCTTTCTGTTAACTTTTTTTTTTGTAAAATTGAAACTTCTTTAAGAATAATTGCATCATTTCTATTTTTCATTTGTAACTCCATCATATAAAGTAAGCTATAATAACAAGAAAACAATGTATAATCATAAAATATATAAAAATGTTAGTCCCTAATGACACCCAAGGTGGTGGGGTTGAATTGAGTGTTTATAAAATTCAAGAATATTTTAAACAATAGATTCAATTAAAAATAATCAATATAAATAGTATGATGACACCCAAGAGGGAGGAGGGGGGATTGAATTGAGTGTTTATAAAATTCAACAATTTTTTAAAAAACAATATATTCTATTAACAATAATCAATATGAATAAGTATGAGGAAATTACTTAAGATAATTTAATTAAATAATTGAACAATAATTTAAAAAGTACAGGGATGAGAGAATACAAACTTATTTATAATGGTTCGGTAAACAACCCTTGTTTATGTCCACTCTTAAGACTCTTCTTGGAATTCCAATAGAATTCCTCTTTTAAGGCAAAAATAACCTTTTTACAATCTTTTCCAATAAAGAGGAATCCTTTTTTCAATCTTCTTCCAAGGTGAAGGGGAACTTCAATCTCATTTGTATTATCGCCAATTACAATAATATATTTGCTAACCAATTATTACAACTCAAAATACCTCACTTTATTACTTAACAACTCCAAAATGGCTCACTCACACAAATATGACACAATGATGCTCAAATAATTAAAAAACTCTTTACAATATGAGTATATAACACTCAAAACCTTCTTTATACTAAAACCAATGAGAAAATCTATTTATAGGGTTCTGACACCCAAAATAGCTATTAGAGCCAAGAACTAGTTGTTAAAATGGTTATATTCGATGCATTGGTTGACCAGTATGTATTAAAAGCTCTAAATTCACTAGTTATTGAAACACTGGTCCACCATTACACATATTGATTAACCAGTATGGCATATTAATTAACCAATACATCAACCAATGTTACAAACTCATAGTTTACAAAGTTTAACAACTTTAACGTATATTAGTTGACTACTAACCTATATAGATCGACCAATCACCCAAAAAATATGATTTTAACAACTTCAAATGATCAAAACAAAATTTTTTAATCCAACTATGATTAAAAAACTTCCCAAAGATTATTTGAAAGATTAAATTGCTTTTATATTAAGATCACAAGCTTTAATGCCTTTTGATGAATGTAAAAACTCATACATTGAAGTAAGATGAATGATTATGCACGGTGAGCCTTTTGAATCATCAAATTAACAAACTAAGCTTACAAATAATAATGAAATGACCTTGATGAGTTTTAATCTTCTTATTTATTTATTTATTTTGATCTTCATTTTATTGGTTGCAAACTTCAACTTTTCTTTATCAACTTTATACACTATCTTCTTAAGTTTATGACTTCATTTTGTTCTAATATTGTTTTTATCAAAACAATAAACAGATTAGTATTAATTATGTTTTTTAATCATCAAAACATCAATTGGAACCTCCTTTGGATCAACAATCTCTCCCTTTTTGATGATGTCAAACATTTATGATATTAGAGAAAAATAATAAAATTAAGCATACAAAACATAATTCAAGATAGTAATTAGCTTCCCCCTAATTCATTCATAAAACATTATTCAATTTGAATAGCATAATTCAATATTAAGAACAACAAATATTTAAAATCAAAGAAATTTCCATACATGAAAATAACATAAAATTTCTCAAGCATATCATATAGAACTCAAAAAATACAAAAAAGACAAAATAATCATTCCCCCTATGTTTTATCACTTCCTCTAAATCTAATATCACCAAGCTTTCCCCCCCTTTTGGAATCATAAAAAAGAGATCAAAAAATGCACAACGTAAAGGGTTATGCATCAAGCTAACTTAGTTAAAGAGATGAATTTAATCAAAATTGTCAAACTTTCTCGCTAGAAAGCGCCATTAAATATTGAAAGAGGAAAAGAAAAAGGTCAATTTTCATATAGATAGCCCTAATTGTGTCAAATTTGAAAAATCCTCAAATTTGGTATGATGCCTAAGTTGAAAATTTCAATTAAAACACCAAAGGCAAGTTTTCACAAAATTAGCAGTTGGAATTGTAACAAATAAAACATAATTACTATATCCAACAATCAATTTCATAAAATAATGTAATAATTTCAAAAATAATAATGATGTAAAGTAGTCAAATTTGAAATTCTAAAATGAAAAATATGATACAATCACACTTGAAAAAAATTAAATGAATCATGTAATTTATGAAAAATACTTGAACATTATCGAGTCATCCTAAAGTTAAGGGTTTATCCAAAAAGAATATGAATTAAAAAGATCTTTAATAAAAAGAGGACAAAATTGAAGGAGGTTGTTATTTGTAATGGGGTATGGTGTTTTTCAAAGATATAACTGAGTTTTATAGGTTTTGAGGAGCCTTAAACAAGAAAAAAAAGGAAAACAAAAGCAAGGTAGACGAGAGGGGCATTAAATCATGTATATTTTTGACCACATAGGGAAACTGGTTGACTAGTAAAAGGTTATGGTTGACCTTTATATATCTACCAAATATGTCACAAGTTAACTTAATTATCTTTGTTGAAAGATAAATTGCTTGTCCATTCATACAAAAAACTTCTCACAAATATACGAGAATTGTAAAATTTCTTTAAAAAGGAATATTGGTCGATCACTTCAAAACATTGGTCGACTAGTGTGAGTAATTAAGTGACTAGAGCTTCAACCAAACAAAGAGCAAACTCACCAAAAAATAAAAAAGTTGTGACTAGGCAATAAAGGGGAGCGCGTAGTTTTTATAAAATTTTTACCATTTTACCCTTTTAACCACCTATATATTCAGTTCTAACTCTCCTTTTACATTTAGTTTCATTTTAACTTTATCTCTCTAGACTTCAAAACCACAAAAGCTCTCACATCTCTCTAAAAATTTCAAACTTCCAATCTTCCTCCAAATTCTACTCAATTCTCAAGAATTATGCCGCACAGTAAGCAGTCAGCTAGAGGGGAGCAATCAGGGTGAATTCAAGTTATAGGATGTGGACAAAGAAACCATATAGTAGACTTTGGCACGCCCTTCTTGATCTACACAGAGGAGAAGGTATTTGTTTTCAAACTCTTAATGCTAGAAAAATTGTAGTTTCCAAGTACTTTAATTTTGAAACACTCGATAGGCTAGAGTTGCACGAAAGAGTAGAAACTTTAATGGATAGAATCCAGTGGGCCCAATTTATGCAATTCCGATTTCCTATCTATCAGGAGCTTACATTGGAATTTTTTCACTTCACTAACTTATGACCCTAAGAATCCCAAGGAATTGTGATTTAGGTTGAGAGGAAGAGCTTATGAATTGAATGTAGAACTCATGTGCGATATGTGTGGATTCCCTGAATCCTCCATCGTCGATCAGCATGAGGATTTTCATCCTTCTTAATATTGGAATGAGCTTACTGGAATTAAGCAATTTCATGCCAGGAATGCTCATAACAACATTATAAGGTCCCATGAATACTTGTTGCTGCACAAATTCATGTGTCAGCTGGTTTTTGACAAAACAAAAACCACCAAGTGTTCAACAAAGGAACTTTTTATATTGTGATATATAGACCACAGTATTCCAGTCTGCACATCCACACATGTGCTAAATGCCATTGTTATGACTCCGTACAAGAGGAGCAACAATCTAGGAATGGGGTACATAGTTTTTGCCATTGCGGAATATTTTGGTGTGGGTTGTAGTGGGTTAACTGTCCATTTACCTAAATTCCTAAACCATCACCACTTATAGCAAGCCAAAATCCTTAAGTCCCATAACATGGAACTTAGGGATATCAACCAGAAGACACATGTCAGGATTAGGGCATGTCAAGTGAGTTCAAGTTCAGCCCCACCGCAGCAAGCAGAGGAGGAATCTACTAGTGAAGAGTTTGAGTAAGAGAAAGAACATGGTTGGCAGGAAGTTAGCAATACAATCTCTGAAACTAATAAGACACTTGCAGAAAACACCAGAATGATGAAGGAGATGGCCCGGACATAATGCTGCCAAAGTTGGGATATTCATTGGGATCCATAGATACTTCGAGGTTCAGGGCATTCAATTACCGCCTCTGACACCATCACTACCTCAATCTCCATAGGATTTGTGTCTAACCCATTTATTTGTCTTTTTCAAATTAGCCTTCATTTCTATTTTTTATGTTTATTTCTATTTTATTTTTTTGTCTACTTTAATTTCTTTCTTTTCTTTTATGTGATGTTTGCTCCCTTTTCACATTAAGGACAATGTGTTGTTCAAGTGTGGGGAGGGGCTATGTTTTTTACTTTTTATGTGATTTTGCATACTGTATGATAGTTATTAGGTTGCATTGTGTGAATTGTTTGAACATGTCAATGACTTAGATGGAGTGAAACTTATTTAATTTTGAACATAGTCTATTAGGTTATAAATAATCATTAGCCCGCAAAATTAGTGAATTATGGATCTTTGGATAAATATACAGCTTAATTAGGATTTAGTATAAATTTGGCACCCTCTAGGTTGTCACATTCATTCATAATTTGAGGCCTTTCAACTTAAGTAGCTTAACTAGTGTTTTTCATGGAAATGAGTACCTTAAACAAGATGTATGAATAGAGCTAGTAGCCAGTTGAAAACGTGATATCGCTGAGTAATGATCGACACGCATCACAAATGTGTGTCTCTGCGTTAAAAAGCTATAATGACATTTCAACCAAGTTGTTTAATAAAAAACATGACTTAGTTGAGTAACTGGATCGACATTCATTACCAATGTTTGCCTCTATGTAAAAAGACTAAGTCTGTGTTCACTAATTAAAAAAAAAGTGTGCTTTCTTAATAAAAACCTACCGGGCTCTTGACTTTTCATGAAAATATACTTAGAAATAGTTACAGAGTCTGAATGACTAAATAATTATTAATTTGTGTGTACAATTGAAAAGGGTTACTAAATTAACACTTAGATCTCGATTAATGTGTATATTTAGTTCAAAGCCCCTAGACATAGATTTTCCACTATGATTAGATATAACTTGTATGATTGTGTTCAAGATTAAATTTGTTTCATGAAGTTAAAGCCATTGCCTTATTATTACATTAAGTGTTTTGTGTTTGGTATGCGTTTGTTGTTTTGTTTGCTTAAGGACAAGCAAATGTTTAAGTGTGGAGATGTTGAAATTGTGATTTGCATTATGTTTTAGGGTTCAATTTATTATGTATTTGGTGTTAATTTGAGTGTTGAGTGTATATTTATGTTTTAATTGTGTTAGTTTATGTGTTTAAATGTTTTTATGGGTTAGCATGAGCCTTTGAGCTTAAATGTTATGTTTTTGAGGTACCTTGATGTGTTTGATAGTGTTTTAAGGTAAACGATAAAGAACAGAGAAGTTTTAAAGAGTTTCGGGCCAAAACTATGGCCCACGATCATGACAGAAAGATGTGAGACACCAAGAGCTAGGCTATGATCGTGACAGAGAGGCCAGAACTAGGTCACGATCATGACACTTTGGTCATGATAGTGAAAAAGAGGGTTAGGCACTGGCCACGATCGTGGCTTGTGTCAACAGACACAAAAACTGAGAGGGTGAATCCTAGTGTTGATCCCACGAGTAATCTAATTCTAAAATCTAAAGTCAAAACAATGCGCAATATTCAAAATGTAACGAAACCAAAACAAGTATGCAATTCAATCAAGTAATTTAATTCAATAATCAATTATGAAATATTAATAAATTAGCAATTGTATTGCGCACATTCAAGAATCGACCTAAAGAACTACTAATTGAGAGAAAGGGAAATTTTTACCTATTTTTAATACTAACCTAATTGATTATGAATTATTGGATCATTGGTCTTAGACGATCCTAGGGTTGATTATTCTATCTCAAGTCATAATCATTAACCCTAAATTATAAACCCTAATCAGATTATGGAAAATTGCAATTTCTCAATTAACAATCTATCTAAATCCTCATTAGATTTGAAGTTTTCCAATAGACTATCGAGAACCTATGTGAGATCTCTCTTCACACAATTACCGATTTGGTTAATTTCTCGTCTTATTATATCACCTAACTCTCTTTAGCCTAATTTAATTATTTTTTATTCGATTCACCATCTCAGTCTATTACTGAATTATGCAATCTCATAAATCAATCACAATGAATCCAAATAACATAAAACAATCTGATTTTTATTAAATCAAAGATAAAACAACCTGAAGGTGAGTTTAGACATCCTCAACATTCACACAATACTATCATCAACGGTCTAATTCTATACATTAATAAAATTGAAAATACACTGGAAACAAGATCTGAATGGATGATGGAGGCAGTAACATCGGGAAATCTCCTATTTTGGGAAGTACTTTGCATCAGCTTCTTCTCCACGTCTCTCTTCCTTCTTCTTTTTATCAATCTCTCGATGAACTCCCTCTAGGGTTTCTCATTGGTGGTTGATGCAAAAGCTCCTTCATCTTCTTTGTCTTATTCTTTATATGCCTTTTGTGTTCTAGGCAGTCCTAGGGTTTCGAGGTCTGAAAGGTCCAAAAACTCCCTAGAAACTTTACTTTTTTAGTGTTTAGGCGTCTGCCCGACGCAGGCCACAACCATGGCCCTACAAACTGCAATCGTGGGACACATCTGAGCTTTCTGTATGTGTCCTGGGCTTCTGTCATAATCATGGCATATGGGCCATAATCGTGGGCTGACTCCAGTGCTTTTGTCATTATCGTGGTCTGTTGTGCCACAATCGTGGGCCGTTGTTTCAGCTCGAGTGTCTCTAAAACTTCTCCATTCTTCAATGTTAACCCTAAAACACTAACAAACACATCAAGGCACCTCAAAGACATAATAATTAAGCTCAAAGATTTGACTAACCCATAAAATACTTAAACACAATTAATTAACAAACTAACACAATTCTAACCTAAACACATACTAATCGATTAAGTTAACACTTAAATGCATATCAAACTAAGCCCTAAAATATGATGCAATTCACACTTATCAGTGGGAAAGATACAAGGATTTGCAACAAAAATGCCCATACTGTAACTTACCTAAGGAATTCTTGTTGCAAAAATTCTTTAATGGAGTAAAGGCTAATAGAAAAAAGAGCATAGGGAATACTGGCATAACATCCACTATTGGATTCAAAAAAGCGTAGGCTTCAGGCAATTTTGTGAAGAAGGCACAATTGATGCAGCTTCAGAAGGATCACTGATGAGAAAGAGTTAGATGAAGCAAAAGAGTTGATAGAGGAGACGACAAGTAATAGTTGCCTATGGACGAACAAGCAGAATAGACAAACCACTAATTTCCAAGAACAAAAAGAATTGTAGCTATTGATCAAATGACGGAGCTGCAAGCAAAAATTAGGAACCTAACTTGACAGCTCAACAATATAAAGGCTTCATCCTCAGCTTCGGTAAAAGTCGTGCAACTTAGTGTGAACTATGTGGACAGATGAACCATGATACGGTGGACTGTTTCTTGATGAAGGAAAGTAATCCAAAGCAAGTGAATTATATAGGAGCTCAATATGGACGAGGATAGGAAAACAATCCCTACTCTAACACATACAACCGCAGGTGGAAGAATCATGGTAACTTCTCGTGGACAAACAAAGCTGGAGGACAGTTCAGATCTCAAGGACAATAGAGCTTCCAATAAAATAAACCAAGCTCAATGGAATCTAAGTTTGATAGGATTTTAGATAAATTGGAGGCCTGGAGGATGCACATAGGAGGATAGAAAGCAAATTCAAGTAAGTCACTAAGAACCACGCCTCTTTAATACACAATATGGTGTTCCAAGTAGGTCAACTAGCGAAGGCAATTTTCACTCAGAATGGAGGAACCCTTCTAAACATTATCAAGTCTAAACCAAAGTAACGGATCATGGTCATTACTTATACCTAGTAAAAAAAGCTCGAACATGTGAAAGAAGATTGAGATAAGGGAGAAGGACAAGTAATTATAGAATTCCTTCCAAGTGAGCTCGTATTTGAGCCAATCGAGAACCCTGACCTGAATTTTTGTACCTTATTCTAGCTAAAAGGAAGTTAATTTCAAGTAGGGCGATGAGGAATTCTAAAGAGGTTGAATTAAACAAGGTTGAGGGCATAACGGAATATGTACAAACAAAGCTCATGCTAAAGGAATCAGTTAAGAAGAAGGTTAAGGTGTGCATAATGGAAGAGAACCTAATATAGCATAGAAGAAAGAGGACCCAGAGGATTTTTACATTCCTTATAGTATCAATAGAGTCAAAATTGATAGGTCATTCGAATATTTGGGCAAGTATCAATATGATGCCCTATAACTTTAGTCAAAAATTGGGGTTAAGAGAGTTAGAATCCACAAAGACGCTAGTAAAGATAGCAGATAAAATAGTTCATCGACCGAAGGGGATTATTAAGGATGTCCTAGTGCAAACCGATATTTTTACCTTCCCTAATGACTTCTTTATATTGGATATCGGAGAAGATGTGGAAACCCCTATGGTCCCTGGATGACCATTTTTGGCTACTACCCACTCTATAATTGATGTTGATAGGCGTGAATTAACTTCGAGGGTCGGAGAGCACCAAATAACCTTGACTATGTCAAAGAAAGATAATAGCTCTCCCTTACTTCCAGTTAACATCAAAGAAACTGAACATTGAGAACAATGGGAAGATATTGAGGATCTTGGGAATGTGTTTAGAAAGAAACGATCATAGAGGAGAAGGTGAAGGAAGGTGAAGCAAAAAGAAGATGGAACCCAAGACATGGTAGCTCATGAGCAAATGGTAAGATCGATGACTATGCTACCATTGCACCATTCATTTGAACCACCTTAAGCACAAGAAAAACATTGAGCTACCGATGTTAAAAGAAGCGCTGTATAGGAGGTAACCCGTGGATTGTTAATTTGATGTTATTTCCTTTGATTTTTAGATAGTTGAATTTCGTAGTTAGGTTATTTTGTTTCCAAATAAAATCAGGAAGGAATAAGACTACGCCATGAATTAGATGATTGAGGAAGTAAGCAAAAGAGAGGTGAAAGAGCTATAAAAGGTTAATAATGCTAGGGATGCCATAGATGCAAGCATCACATGCATAAGAGTGCAGCGGGAGTGTCAAAATCTAGATTCTGACTCCATGAAAACCTGAGAAAACACATAATCACATGCATGCATTGATATGTAAAAGAACATGAAATATAAAACATTGTACCTTTTTTTTCTCCTCCTTTTTTGTTTCTTCTCCTTTTTTGGGTTGTTGCAAACACCAAACCCTTCCTTGATCACCCAAGAACACGTAAAGATCAAGAAGAAACAATGTATAAAGGTGATTTGAGTACCAAACTAGATGAGTCCTAGTAGATGCTTAATATGATAGAAGGTAGATCAAGACTCTTGTTGCATGCACTTTGATTCATGCAACAATTGCATAAATTACAAAAACAAGACTCTTAATACCTCTCTCCGACTCTACAACTCTTCTAGAGCTCTTATGCTATCACTTAAATGTGTAAGAAGTGGTAAGACTCTTGTGTACATAAGTGAAGAACTCACTTATGTACTCATTTGTGCCCTCGGTCATGATCATGGCCAATGAGCCACGATCATGGCCTATTTAAAAACAGGTTCACCTTTGGTCATGATCATAGCCTACTTAAAATTAGCTATACATATTATGTTATTCATCTGATCTTTTATGCGTGTGACCCTTAGGTTCCCGGTTATTTTGAGCAATTAAATTAACTCTTAATTCAAGCAAATTATCAAGGGTTTTATGATGCCAATTTGCTAGAATATAAGTGGATTAACACACGAACTCTTCGATAGTTAATTATCCAACTTATAAACCTTTCCATAAGCAATTACCGTGAAATTCATCCTTTCACCATACTATACCCCACTTGATTCGAAGTATGAGCTATGTGTCAACTCCTACTAGACTGACTACGCCACATCTAGTCCAAGTGATCTTAGTTCTTGTCTTGGGATCTCATTACTCTATGTGTCATTGAAGACTCTCTTTATGACACATAACTGATCTGGCCAGAAACTCTTCAGTAATGACCCTGACAAGAGGTCATGAGTATCATCTCCTTCTATTAGGAATGGTAAATCCTTTATTGGCTATCCAATTACCTTCGAATACCAATAGCTATACCTAATCACCACCCTAAGAGTGACCTCATCTTGAGGTAACAAGGAATGATGTCAAAGCATAAGATTAGTATCCAAGATATGCTTAAGTATCTCAAGTCTAAGGATATTTTCACCATTGCTATGATGAGATTAATCATTGACATTTGATAGATCATCCATATGATAATCTCATAGCGGGTCATCCGATATACTTACTACCCTTAGTAAGCATCCATATATTAACTCTAAACATCTCATGCTAACAGTTTATGTCCACTGCTTGATCAAATCAAGGAGTATAATATGTGCTAGTCTGTCTGGATTAATAATGTCTTGTCTTATTAATCCTACGACTAGGGATTATTTAGAGACTAACATAATTGCACATGATAAGAATCTCATTATCATGATCTCATTGTGATTTCCTTCATGCTATATTTTGTATCATGGACTTCTTTAATTAGATTTAAGATCAATATCAATTCATATATAAATGAATATCAAATCAATGAAAAAATTCCTTTTACTTCATTAATCAGAATAAATGCTAAAGGTGATTGCCTTTAGAGCATTACTCTAACAATTGTCCTTTATTGTTAACTATTGTTTTTATGTTGTTTACTAAAAAAGCACAAAAATATGGTATCAAGTAATAATTTTGATGTCATTTTGTGGTATCAAGCAATCATTTTTTAAAGTTGCATATAAACCATTTTCTTGACAATGGTGATATCAAGCAACCGTTTCTTGCTTAGAGTACTATTGATTAAGTAATATGCATTATAAATTTTTTGAAACTATATATAAATGTAAGAGAGTTTGAAGTGGTAACGCTGCTATGAGATATGAGAAGCAAAGGTTTTAAGGCTTTTGTTGTAAAATATATGTAAAATGTGAAACCCAATTTTGTGATTAATAAGAGTCTAACTCAGTTGGTATTTATCTATAGTGACAGTTAGTGCATGTGTTGAATTATTTTGGCACTTTTCTATTTGGTGTGTACTATGTATTTTTATGTGTACTTGTGACTATTTAACATATATTGGTGTATGTTGTAACATGTAGTAGTATATTTTACATAATTAAGTGGTAATTTATGAATAATGTTCTAGTATTTATAGTAAAAAAAATAGGATGAGTTGTTTATATACAAAAACCTTATATAATGGGCAGAGGATATTGAGACAGAGGTAGTACTTGAAGTGGAAATGAAGTTTGAAAGTTCAAAAATGAGGATATTAAGAGTTTGTGGTTGTTATAAAGGAAGGAAATAAAGAAGAGAATAAAGACTTAAGAGTAGAACATTTATGTTTCATAGATAAGTTGAGAAGAATGAACTTAGAAGAAATAGATGTATAAGTGGTTTATAAGATGTTTATTAGAATAAAGTAGAAGGATAGTGTATCTTTCAAAGGAATTGACTATAATGAGGAAGGAAGGTTAAATAATGTTTTCTAGATCAATGTAAGAATTCAAACATAATATGTAGAATTTGGTAATGTGGTCACATTTGATACCACCTTTCATGTAAATATATACCAAATTTTATTTTTCCCCATTTATTGTTGAAAACTATCATAAGCAATCTATTTTTCTTATTTGTGCACTTTTAGGAAGTAAGACCACTTATAGTTTTTGTTGGATATATTGTACATGGTTAAGGCATTTGAATGGAATGAGTATAAGAGTATAGGTAATTCCATTAATGAGGTATTCTCCACTATAAGGTATAGATTATGTTTTTGGCATATACTAAAATATTACCAAATAAATTTATAAGAGTTACAATAATTTGAAAGAAACTTTTATAGATGTTGTGCATGATGTCAAAAACAACAAAGAATTTAAGAGAAAATAGAATGAAATGGTTATAGAGTTTGACATGGAAGATAGTTCATAGGTAAAGTCTTTTTTTGATGACCATATGAGGTGGGTTTCTTGTATATTAAAGGGAATATTTTAGGTGAGAATGCTAATGACACAGAGAAGTGAAGGAAGGAATATTTATTTTAATGGCTATATGCATGTCCATGGTATATGAGACAATTTGTTGAAAAATATAATGAAATAATCATACAAAAGATTAAGCATGAAACAAAGTTTGATTACTTGATTACAGGGAGAATGTATTGTTGGTGACGATTTTGATATTAAGAAGAATTTCAGAAGATATACATTAATTTCCCATTTAAAATTGTAAAATAAGAACTAATACGTGTGAATTTAGAGTGAAGGAAATATTAAGATTTATAAGGTATAAGAGATAGGTGAAAGATGTAATGTGCAATGTGCTTAAGTTGTATATGTTTACATTAAGTAACTCACTCCTACTAGATAAGTGCAACTACTTGTTATTTGAATTTAAAGGAATTATGTGCCAAAACATGTTCAAGTTTTTGAGTAGGGTGAAGATGAAACAATTTCTGCAAAATCTATTTGTTAGGAGATGGGGAAGGATGTTATTCAGTTATAGAAAAATAAAGAATGACAATGTTTTAAAGGATGATGGTATTATTATTAGTAGGGCATAGAAATTGGAATAAACCTTTTATAAGGCCCTCAATTATACTACGAATAGTGAAATAAATTTTGATTACATATATAATATGTTGGAAAAGGCAAATACTTTTTACTGCAAATACAATTAAGTTAAGAGATGTTGGTGACCATTGTGGGCATATTAAATTCCTTTAAAAAGACGTTAGGTTGAATGACCTAATTGTCTATAATTCATATGGTAAGCTAAGAATAAAAGGTTAAAATCTCAAGTGGGGGAGGTCTAAAAGAAGATGGGTAAAGGAAAAGTAGGTTAGCTATTGAATATTTTATATTAGCAGTAATAAACTAACATACTGAATGTGTTTTTTTTTAATATGATATCATTAAATAATTAAATATATATATATTACTTGTTTAATACTATTAGTTAGGTGTGATGAAGGTTAAGGAGCTGAATTTATATACTTGTATCTTCCATAACAAAGAGAGGATTGGAAATATGAATTGCCCTTTCATTTCATTTCATTAACAAGTAGAATATGTTGTATGATTTGTTAATGTATACATTGTTAATAATTGTCATTCTTTTTAAAATTCTAAACATGTTGTAAGCTAACTTCAACCAGTTATACTACTTACTAATGTCCATGAACAATCCTAAATGTGGTTGATAAATGTTTATGAATGATTTTATAATGTTTCATTCACTATTTTTTATAAAGATTCATGGTATTATAATGAAAGAGTTATGGTAATTTTTAGTTAATTTTTATACTATTTTATAAATCCATAATTAACGTTAGTTTTGTTATACAATCTTGAAAAATAAGTATTTTTTTACATGTCCATTTAGATAAAACAAAGAAAGGACTCGTATCTTACATTTGTAAAAAATGTTTGTTATTTGGTACTATGAATTAAGAAAGTCCAATATGACATATTTCTAAAATTAATTGGAACCTGTTTTCAGATTTCTTAACTTTCATTTTCTCTTGTTACGTAAAATAAATCATGAGTTTGAAATAATTATGATAATGCACAACCCTATATTATCATGTATACGCCTGAAAACATGGGTCATTTTTGTAGCCATATTTGGCAAGAAGAAATGGATAAAAAATGGGTATTATTGTATTTAAGTGATTAAGAGAGTACTTTTGATCACTTTGTTATGCAAATATATAGAACTTGAGTTTAGACATGTCTTTTTGACTTGAAAATAACAAGGGAGTTTATGGTCACTACCTTTTATCCATGTTCACAAATGGGGGAGTCATAAGTCTACATATATATGGGTATCAACTTCATTGATCCCCACAAAATGACAGTACATGTCTATTATTTGGAAACATATGAAAATAATAGGTTTTGTATAGATGACTATATCATATCCTCTCTTAATGATGATGGATAGTTGCTTTAATTTCCTAACTTAAATTTCATTTTCTTAGTAATTTTTATGATGAACTTTTGCATGGCACCAACTGTGTGGAGTAAGATATAGTTTAATTCATGCACAAGGTTTCAATGCTATTTACATAGTTGTGAAAGATAAGTAAGAAACTATAAGTTCTTCGATGGATATAATAAGTAATATAATTGTTTTTTCATTTATAAAATTATCAAGTATGTTGCATAGATATTATATTAAATTATTTTAGGTACAATACTCTAACCTCCTATCTAATTTATTCTTATGTCAACTTTCACGTCCTAACTAACACAAACACATGATTGTGTATAGATGTCCAAGATTCTTTTATCGTAAGAAAATATGTTAGGGAACCTAAATTCTAGTTAGTGCTCTAAAGACACATTAACTAAAGATTTCATAAGAAAAATGAACTATTAAAGCCATAGGTAAATATATATTGACCCACTTAGTAACATAAACATTTTGTGTATTTTGAATGACCAATTTTTTATGTGATAAAATATTTTGGCATCACTATAAGATTTCAAGTCATTGATATTGACTTAAGCATTAATAATAAATCCATCACAAAATCATTAGAAAGAATAAAACATGTACCCTAATTAAGGATGAAATGTTCATAAAGAAACAAAAGGTTGAAGTTACTATTATCAATGATGATGAAGATAGTGCATCACTGAATGGGGATGACCAATAAAGGCTTATAAAGAAGGAAGTAGAGGATATTCATGTTTGGCCATACATTCAAATATTATATTGAGGCATTTATTCATTATACTCAAACTTTTATTCCTATAATAAAGTGAATGAATTACTTATGAGCAATGGTATTTTTTTGTTTATAGGAGTGGTATTGAATGTTTGGAGTTATAGTATCATATATATTGACACATAGTGTTTGTTATACTTAAACATGTTATTCTCATTATAAAGTGAAAGTATTACTTATTTGTTATGAGTGATGTTATTTTTTTATTCTTAGGAGTTGTATTGAATGTTTGGAGTTGTGGTATCATATATATTAAGGTATGGTATTTATTATATTCAATCATGTATTCTCATTATAAAGTAAAGTTGTTACTTATTTGTCATGGTATTACATAGGCAGCTGATGTGGACCCTTAGAATTTGAAACTTATAAATAAAACTTTCTTAAAGATATATAAAACAAACAATAAAAGTTGGTATATGATCATCATGTTTTTTAAAATTAGCTTAGATAACATACTTGCCAAAAATTGACATAAGCAATATTAACTCATACTTTGATTAAATCCAGGTAATATTCAAATATGTTGTTTTTGAAAGGAATGTTTTCCTTACTGTAGCATTGAAAATTTTATTATCATCAGATTTTATCTAAAATATTTATTATCTAAACCATTTCTTTAAGCACTTGAACATGTTTGTTGATCAAAGTTTGCTTAATATATGCAACACTAAAATACATTTGTTCAAGTTAATATAGTAATATTCAAATTAAAATTTGCATCTCTTTAAGCATTTGAACATGCTTCAAATACACCAATTTTAGCTTCAGAATAAAAGTAATTACACACCAAATGGAAAAGTAGAAGATAAGCACAACAATGACAAGTTTTAGGTTCTTATATTCATATTCACCAAATTCTATCTTTTTCACCGTCTTTGTTATTGTTGTCTCTATATTCTTCTTCAATACATCGAAAGTGAGTGTTGAAACGAAATTACTCATTATAGGTTCCAATCATTAGAAAAAAATCACATCCTTTTTACTTATATACTGCAAAAATAATGTCAAATCAAACAATTATTAATAAAAAACACATTAATAATTTTTCTTATCCTTCATTGCATACATTTAATGAATCTCTTTCATAAGTTAGTCATCATCATAAAAGTTCTAATAACAACTTTCAAGCAACAGTCACACAAATGATAAAATCAAACTTTTTAGTGTAACTTCCACAATTCATTTTTGTAAATCATGATTTTTAGCAACAACTTCTATTTTGAATGAAAATAGAAGCTTTCAAATATTTTTGGAGATAGCTTCCTTAAAACCTACATCATTCACCATGTAGATATGCTTATTAATTCAACTTTAAGATGTTAGTTCGTTTCATATTATATGATTTAAAATTCTTTTTCAGCAATAGAAGCTCGGGGATTTATATTTGGACCTACCATTGCATTGGCAATTGGAGCAAAGCTTGTTCCATTAAGAAAACCAAGAAAATTGCCTAGTATTATTTCATCAATTTTGTATTAGTTTCTTCTAATATGTCTTGGGATATGTGTGTGCTAGGTCCAATGACATAGTCATTGATGAGTTTTTATGTTCTTTTTTAATAGTCTAACTATTTATATTTGAGTTATGTTTGAATCATTGATGAATAGATGTATCATTACATAAGCATTTATTGTATGTGGAATGAGTTTGAGATGTTATAGATGATTTGAGGCATAATAAACTCCTAAGATGGTATATAGGTTGGAAACCTATGATGCAGCTCCTATGAGGCTTATCGGTAAAAAATTTCACGAGCCTAGGAGTCACAGTGAGAACTTGTTTTCTTGATTCATAGGTATAAACAATGCCACGTACTATAGTTTTGAAATCAATTGTAGGTCATTAATTCGATCAATTAATACTTTAACTTCAATGTGATTAATGCAAACTTATTATTAACACAAGGAATTAATTCATTTTATAGACAAGACAAATTCTTTACGTAATAAACGTCTTGGATGGTATATAGGCTGGAAACCTGTGATGCAGGTCCCGTGAGGCTTATCGGTGAACAAGTTCACGAGCTTAGGAGTCACAGCGATAACTTGTTTTCTTGATTCACAGGTGTAACAATGCCACATACTATAGTTTTGAAATCAATTGTAGGTCATTAATTCGATTGATTAATATTTTAACTTCAATGTAATTAATGCAAACTTAGTATTAACACAAAGAATTAATACGTTTTATAGACAAGACAAATTCTTTACATAATAAACCCCTAGGACTGTATATAGGTTGGAAACTCATAATGCAGCTCCCGTGAGACCTATTGGTGAAAAATTCCACGAGCCTAGGAGTCACAGCGAGAACTTGTTTTCTTGATTCACAGGTGTAAACAATGCCGTCTACTATAG
>JAOTAY010000002.1:14835736-14848529 GCA_025629805.1 Erythroxylum baracoense
TGACAATAATAAACACATTAGTGACAATATTTTTTGTAAGAACAATTTTTCATTTTTGTGACAAAATGATGTTGACACTTTTTCCTTAAAATATTAGTGACCAAGAAGCAATGGACACTAATAAAAAAGCAAGAGTGACAAATATTTTGTCATTATTTTCAGTTATTTTAGTGGCGATGATGTTGTCATAATAAAATGAAATACTGTTACAATTATATTCGTCACTACTTTATATTGTTTGAGTTAACAAACTTGTCATAAATATGTAAAGTTACTGTGACTATATAGTTTTGTCCTAGATTTCATAGTTTTTAGTGTCAATACTTTTGTCACAAAAGTGTTACATAATTGTGGCCATCATTATCAACACCCAGTTGTAGTCTTACTGAGCCGCGGGGTCTAGGAAGGTCCGATATTACGTAGCCTTACTCCTACCTAGTAGAGAGGCTATTTCTAATAGACCCACAAGCAATGTGTCCTGAAGATCTTACAAAATGATAAAAGGATGTGCAAACATATCTAAGAAATAAATTCAAATAAATAAATCAATCAAATAAACATAAAAGGTAAGAGAAAACTAAATATAAAAATAAAACACAATACATATAAATATTAAAAAGAAACAATATGCGTAGTATTAAAAATAATTGGCAAGAGTAATAAATACAACACAAACTAACGTACCTATAGAACGTGTCTAAGATTAGCAATAAACTTTAGGAGAAATACATACCATAAGAGACGACTTATTCTGAACAAAAGAATTGTACAGGAGTAACTTTGATTAGGCCTATCAAGTCATTGATTACACTACATAAGAAACTAACTAAGCTATACACCTTAGGAGGTAAATATTATTTATTAAATGCAAACGACGCAGGTTATATAGCCTACAATAAAGTGAATGTCCTACTTCAAAAGAGACCCTTAACCCGTATCCTAGTACACCGAAGTTTCCTAATGCGAGCCAAGTCCTCAGTAAGATCTAACCTAGTTATATCATTTTTGATCACTTCCCCTCAGTTCTTTTTAGGCCTTCCTTTTTTCCTCTTAAAGTCTCTAAGTAATATTTTCTTGCATCTTCTCATTAGCACGTCGGGATATCTCCTCCTAACATGTACAATTCATCTAAGTTGTGCCTCTCTCAATTTGTCATTAACACTAGCCACCTTTAATTTGTCTCGGACCATTATATATTTTACCTTATCTCTTCTTGTAAGGTTATATATCTACCGGATCATCCTCAACTCAGTTACCGAAAGCTTATTAGTATGTTACATAATTGTGACCATTTTTCTAAATTAGTCACTATTTCATTAGTGATAAAGGTATTTGTGACAGGAGGTGACAACTTTAAATATTGGGCATTATTAATAGTAGTGACTAATATTACTGCTTTTAGTGACCATTAAAAATACAATTTCTTGTAGTGAATGGAAAACTTTGTCTTTATGTCCTAAAATCTCATACCTTTTTAGTAATTGCATATACAATTTTTCCTCTTAGATTCCATGCAAGAATTTTGACTTCACATTAAATTGATCAATTTTTTACTTAAATTAACTTCATATACAATTCTTTAAAGTCTATGCCTTCTTATTCCATGTACCTATGTGCAACCAGCCTTACTTTATATTTTTGGCTAGTTCCATCATCATGGAACTTGATCTTATAGATCCACTTTAGCCAACAACTTCCTGCCCATTTGGGAGATAGTAGCTCCCACGTCGTGTTTCTTTCTAAAGCTCTCATTTCACCATCCATTTTTTTTAGTGGTGAATCCGATGAGGAAGAACTTGGTGAAGATAAGTTTGAGGTATTATATTGGCTTCATCTTAATGTAGAAGACTGAGAATTGCTTAGTGTAGAAAGAACGGAACCTCTATTTTGATCCTATTATCTTATGGGAGCATTAAGAGATTCACTATCTTTAAGTAATGCACCTCGAATTGATTTTATATTCTTCCAATCCCTAATATTTTTCTTATCAAAAGAAATACCATGACTTATTAGTAATTTTTTTGTGAGAGGATTATAAAAACAATATCCCTAAGTTTCATTACTATAATACATAAAAATATATTTGATGCTATTATCATCCAAAATTTTCTCTTTTTTATGATGGAATATGCATAAATGTAATTTAACAAAAAAATCTTAAGTTAGTTACTTTAGGCTTCCATCTATGCCATGTTTGAAATGGTGTTAGTTAATTCAAATCTATCATAAGAGATTAATTAAAAATGTAGGTTACTATATGGATCACTTCTATCTAGAAATTGTTTAGAAGATGTTTGGCTTTCTGCATGCTTTTTCCTATCCCTACAAGGATACGATTCTTCCTTTTTACGACTCTGTTTTATTATGGTTAAAGTTGGCTATTAGTTTTCTTAGAATCCCAAATTCTTCAAAATTTATGAAAATCTTGAGAGGGGAACTCTACTTTATGATTTGTTCTTAAGATCTTTATTGGCTATTCATTTTGCTTCTCAATAAGTGCTTTGAATTTTTTTAAGATAGAAAAAGCTTCTAATTTTTCCTGTAGAAAATAATTATCATTCGACAAAAATCATTGATAAAGTCTAAGAAGTACCTGTTGTTAAGGAAAAGTGTCCTTATGGGCCCATAAATGTCTATATGGATCAACTTTGCCAATTTTGAAGAGCTTCTTGCTTGCCTTTTTAGAAAAGAGTTCCAATGGTACTTCCAAACTTTTCCTTTTGCCATGTGTATTATTTCATCACCTATTGTAATCTAACTAGTCATAGACTCGTCTAAATTTATGAAAAGTTGCAAATCCCTTGTCATGTGATTACTACAGCCACTATTGATATACTAAACTTATGAAGGACATTCTTTGGCCAGAAAACATGCAAGGAAGAGGCTATCACTTTCATCTTCCTTTTTTCCTTGGGTTACATGAGTTTGTTTGTCTTTAAGCCCATTTAACATTTCTATATGCCCATATTTCTTATAGCATAAATACCATTTTTAGCTCCCATTTTCACCTTTGCCAGTGCTTCTAGATTGTTAGTTGTTCCTATTGGATTGATTATCTATTTTGCCTCCTCTTCTTTTATGGAAGGAATGTCCACCATGCAACTTGTTAAAGTTACGTTTGCTAATGGATTCTCTATCACCTTATTCACCTTATGAATTTACATCTTACTATTAAAAGCATTCTCAATATAATAATTATCATATCCCTTCACTAAATTTTTATGAGAATAAAAGGGGCCTTTTAATTCATCAATAGTTGATAACTACAGATCTTTTGACTCTTCAATTTCAGCCACAATATAATCATTTTTCTTAGGCAAACTCCTAAGAATTTTCACAACCACCTTATTCTCACTCAAAATCACTTTATATTTTCTAATTTGATTAACAATACTGGTCTTGGTGAAAATATATTCAGACAAGCTATCTTTGTCTTTCATAAACAAACTTTTGAATTTTCTACAAAGATTTTGAAGTTTAACAATTACCACTTCTGAACTACTTTGGTAAACTTTCTAAAATGCATCCCAAGCTTCTTTTTATTTTGTGGCAGTAACAATGAGGGGGAAAGTATGTCATCCACTACTCGTTGAATGAGAAACGATGCCTTGGAATATTTCTTTTGAAGTTTTCCAACATTATCAGTCACTGCTCTATCTTCGTTGTATCCATTCTCCACCGAATCCTTTAATTCATGGGATAAAAATAATGTCTTCATTTTGATATTTCAAACATTATAGTTAGTACCTTGAAAATTTGGAATTAAAGGTTATGAGAGGTTTACACCACCATGATTCTTGGCCACCTGGAAGTGGATCCAAGTTCTGATATCAGATGTCAAAGAATAAGGAAATTATGTAATAATAAAAATTAAGGAAATTTTATCAAATACATAGTAGGCAAGAAAAGTGAGCTGAAAAATCTAAATTTATTCAAAGCATGAACCAAACTTTTATAAACAAAATTTGTGATAAACTATTAGAAAATAATAACCCACTTACTTATAAATAACACAAATTAATCTCATAAAAATCTGTTAGCACAACTCAAACAAATATCAAGTATTTTGATTTAAAAATAAATCCTATTTGACTACAAACTTTTAGCAGTAAAAGTAAATCAACAATAAGTAAAACTAGATTATAATTTGTATATTATCTCTAACATTTGTATCTTGTATGTGGATTATTTGCTCATCTATGACCGCACATCTATGGGAACTAACATTGTATTCCTCTTGAAATTGCGTTCACTGTCCACCACTAGTCACCCAACCATTGCCTAACTATTGTTCAATGCCTAGTCACTCTGCCTGATAGTTGCTCCTCTCTACATCCTTAAATTGGTGTCTTACTAGATGTTTGTTCTTACCATCAATGTAATCTTTAGCTTTAGCCTATCTTTAAATGCACAACAAAATGCTAATTATCATCCCTAGATCATTATCTTCCCTTTCAATTGCTCCTCTTAGTATTGATGCAATCTTTAGTCTTAGCCCATTGTACACAAAGACACCCTAATTTTAATTCCTTTTCATTAGAATTCAGTCATTAACTAGTGGCCTCAAACTTTTGTATCTTAATTTATTTTTTATTAATTGACATTACTATGTAGTGTACTCATGTAATGTTTATATGTATATTGATACCTTTACTCCATATATTGTTTAAGCAAGTGCATCTATCCCCTTATAGTATAGGATACTAAATAGCAAATATCGATCCTAAAAGACTACAGTTACTAATATTTACCCTCTTTTTACTATTTAACCAATAATTTAAGATGTGGTGATAGTTAGACTTAAAATTAAAACAATAAACTAATAATGCATCAATAATTTAAATAAACTAGAATAAAATTTAAACAAACAAATCAATCTACAAAACAAGAGTACCTAGAATTCGAATCCCCCATAGTACTTCTTATAAAATTATGATTTCACTAATCAATTTACTTTAAAGTTTATTGGATTGTGGAAATTCCTTTTACGCTAATAATTTTCTTAAGACTAGTAATACCTCATCTTGGGTTAACTAGTTTAATCTCTTTGTAATTAAAAACCATAGAATTGCATTAGTCAATTTATGAAGTTCACTATTAGGTTTGACCCTAATCTTAAAGATTTATATTAACCTATCTTTAAATTTTCTTGAAACTCCATTTAATCATATTAGATCTATTCATATAACTAACAATATTAATTCAAGAATAATAAATAATAAATAATATAATATATATATATATATATATGTCTTGAGGTTCATCTAATCTAAATACCAAAAATGGTTTAGTTCCTAATTATGTTCATCATAACTTAAAAATTAAAAAGAAAACAAAAAATCAAGGATAACAAGATAAAATCCCTTTAACCATTAGAAAATTCAATCTAGATCAATGAAAATCCATTTCAAAAGGGTCTCTTTAGTTATTCTTCGTACTTTCTATTATCTTAGGGTTTCTAATTATATTTCTTGAGCCTCATTTATTACTTTTTCTCTTAATTTTACCTTTTATAGGTTGAAATTTAGATTTTGGAAAATACACAAGCATTAATACGGGCTTGTTAATGACTGTGTGCTTCAAACATATGCATGATGCTTTTTTAGGTCTAACATGTGCACAAACACAGCCATGTAATATCAACATGGCCTACTCATCACTCATTATGGATGTGTTCCTGATAAAAACAAGCATGTTTAACAGAAATCAATTAACATGCCTCCAAACTCTTCAAACATGACCAATTACTTGTCGTACACTCTATAACTTAGTCAAAACTAGTCCAAATTTCTTTAGACTAGTCTGAATTTGTTTCTTTTACTTCAAATAAGTGAAGTAGATCATTAAAACAAAATATTAACAACTTAAGTACTAAAAAATAAAAATACTCAAATAAACAAACAAAATACACTAAATATAATCCTAACAATAAGACTAGAGCAACACATATCAACTTCCTCACACTTAGCATTAGCTTGTCCTTAAATAAATAACAATTCAAATTCAGCAACTCTTTTAAATATCCACCTCTCCGTCACAACCTATCTATTCACACTTCAAATGTTATGCCTTAAGAATCAAATTGAAATACAATTAGAATAAAACAATTATAGAATAAATTTCCTTAAGAAAACACCATAAATAATATCTTGACAACCTTTTTGAAATCAAGTGCTACATGATTCAACACTCTCACATAAAAGATTTACTCAATTCACTCTAAATGTTTGAGGTTTAAATCAATGGAACTCTCAGATCAATACATAGAAAGAGTTGTAAGCATAGGCTTGCTAATATTTCACATCTACACCACTATAAACTAAACTAAAGGTAGACATCAAAAGTTTTCTACATTAAGGTATAATAAGAATTAGGTAAAGACATAGTAAAGGTAAATTTTTGGGTTAATAAAAATGAAGGAGTTTGTATAAGCAAGATTATATGAAAATTTGATTTAATATAGCTAAGTATCTAAAGAAAATGACAGTAAGATGCAAAATAAAATTTGAATAACATAATCTTCTTTTTCTCTTTTTTATAGTTACAAATTTTTCTTTTTTTAACTATGCTCATTTAAAGATATTTATGAATTAATTACTTATAAGCCTACAAGGGGAATATATGAAACATTGATAAATGATAAATAAGAAGATATAACCTCAAATAGATAAGCTTATACCTTTCCTTATTCTTGATACTTCTTTATAAAAAATCCCTAGAACTTTCATCTCAAAACCTTATAATGTTCATTTTCAGACCCATTTATGTCAACCTAAGTTAAAGCTTCAAGTGTTTTCTTCTTATCCTTCATCTTTTTCTTATAAT
The DNA here is from genome assembly GCA_025629805.1 of Erythroxylum baracoense. Classification (NCBI taxonomy): domain Eukaryota; kingdom Viridiplantae; phylum Streptophyta; class Magnoliopsida; order Malpighiales; family Erythroxylaceae; genus Erythroxylum; species Erythroxylum baracoense. The sequence goes on from JAOTAY010000002.1 coordinate 14,842,562, forward strand.
TTGTTCATACTTTCCATCATCTTTAAATAGAGGACAATATGGCTTCATGTGGCTGAGTTTTCTAAATTTAAAGAAAATAATATTATAGGACTTATATTTTAATTCACCTTTACCTTTCTTGAAGCCCTTTCTTTAATAAATTTCTTTTTTAATAATTTATTGAATTTTCTAATGATTAAGGCAATGTCTTCATTGCTTTAGTTGATATCTCTTTCTCTTCACTCGATTCTTAGTTTGAGGCTTTGAACACTAAATTCTTTTTCTTTGAAAGCATCATTTTTTCTTATGTCGTTTTGATTTTATTTTATATATAAGAAGAGATCTAATAAGTTCTGCCAATGGTAGAGTCATCATATCCTTGGCTCTTAGTATAGCTCTCACTTTAACTTCTTATATCTTCAGAAAAGACCTAGGTAACTTTCTTACTATTTCAAGATTAATATAGGTCTTTCTAAGAATTTTGAGAGAATTGATAATAACAATAAATCTAGTGTACATACTAGATATGCGTTCATCATGTTTCACTTGAAACAATTTATATTAATATGTTAATATGATTTTTTCCCTCATAAGTAACTTCTAAGTTGTGGTAAATTTTATAAGCCATTTCTCATAAAGAGGCCTATTAATTTAATCTCTTCTCAATGCATAAAATAAGAAATGTACGACCTTACTATTCAAGGAAATTGATCTCTTATCTTAAGATTCCCATTCTTCCTTTAATTTTGGGACTTTTTTGTTATTACAATTTTTGAAGTTGTAAAGGGACCATTTGAAACTATTTTCCTTAGGTCTACACTTTCGGCCATTAAAAAGAATCTAATCTTAATTTTCAAATAGAGTTAATCATAAAGAAAGGTGCGCTACTAATGCTTTATCCCTCTTAGTTGAATGATGATGATGATGACCCTAATATATCATTATGATCTCTGTTATAGGATTTCATTTGAAATGTTATTCTTATAGACTTGCTTTAACATTGCTTGCTAGTCCCTATTAGCACCAAGAGGGGAGTAAATTGGATGTTTATAAAATTTAACAACTTTATAACTAATGTACTCAATTAATAACAATCAAAATAAATAAAGATGAGGAAATTGCTTAATATAAATCAATTAAATAATTGAACAATAATCTACAGAGGATATGGAAGAGAGAATGCAAATCGATTTATAGTGGTTCAATAAACATCCCTTGCCTACATCCATTCCTAAGACTCTTCTCAGAATTACACTATAAATCTTCTTTCAAGGTGAATAATAACTTTTGTATAATCTTTTCTCAACAAAGAGGAATCCTTTTACAATTTTCTTCCAAAGTGAAGAAGGACTTCAATCCCACTCGGTACACCCTCAAAGATAATAATATAATGCTCCAACCAAGTCTTAGAACTCAAAATGCCTCACTTTATCACTTGATAATTGTAAAGAAGCTCACTTATAAAAATATGAGACAATGACGCTAAAATAATTTTTTGAGAACATGATCAGAGGGATCAAAAATTGCTAATTCATATAGAGCCATCGAGTATGCTCAACCAACAACCAAATTTCTAAGGGATCAAAAATTGCTAATTCATATAAAGCCATCGAATATGCTCAACCAATAACCAAATTTGTATGTATAATATGGACATACAGTAAATGATTAGGAATATTCAATACAATAATATGGTTTTCTTGTTACTATGATAGGTGAATTCTTTATAGATTCATCCTTCAAAATATTGGACATAATAATTTTTCATCATTCGGCTCAAGCAAAAATCAGTAAAACCAAAAAGATTCTTTAAAAACATTTATAAAAGACACCCAAATACTTCTTAATACAAGAACTAAAGAAAAAACATGTATTTGTGAGATTTTAGAACCCTTATTAGCTGTTGTAACTAAGAACTAGTCGTTGTAATGGCTAATAACATAGTACTAGACAACTAGTATCCATTAAATATACAAATTCATTATCATTGAGACAATGGCTGACTAGTAGGCATATTGGTTGACCATTATGCACATTGATCGACTAATACATGAATAAATATTACTATAAACTCTAGGTACTTTATTTTTGACAACTTTAACTTATATTGATTGGCTACTAACCTATATAGATTAATTGATCCCCTTAAATTTTATTTTAATAACTTCAAATAATCAAAATCCATTATTTTTAATGAAATTATGATTTAAACACTTACCAAAATGTACCCTAAAGAATGATTGAAAGAGCAAGAGGTTTTTTTAATTAAAACCAAAAGCTTCATTGACTCTTGATGAATAAATAAAATCATGCAATGAAGTGATATGAAATGTTTATGCATGGTGGGCCTTTTAGAACATCAAAGTCACTAAATAAAACTACAGACTAAATAATGACCTCAATATTCCTTATTATTCTTTTTGTTCTTAAATTGGTCTTCACTTTGTAAGTTACAAGCGTCATCTTTTCTTTTATCAACTTTATAAACTATTTTCTTAAGTTTGTGACTACATCTTGTTCTTATGTTTCTTCTCATCGAAAATAATAAAATCTATTAATAGTACTTACGTTTTGTTATTATCAAAATATTGATTGGAATCTCCTTTGGTTAGTAATTATAAATAACTAGACACTTCTTTAGGCCTATTATATTAGTTTTCTCATTCAAACCCTAGAAAACTTTCTAATTCGTAATAAAATATCTAGATATCTCTCTATGTCTCTTATTATAATTTTTAGTTCAAACCTTAGATATCTCTCTAGATTCATAGTTAAATACTTAGATATCTCTCTAGGTCTCTTATTTTGATTCTTAATTTAAATCCTAGATATAGCTTTAGGTTTATAATTAGATACATAAACAACTATATAAGTCTCTTATTATAATTTTTAGTTAAGCTTAGATATCTTTTTAGGTTCATAAATGAATACATAGACACCTCTTTAGGTTTTCATCTCATTTTTAGCTCTAAATCTAGTTGCATCTTTAGGTTTATACTCAAATTCTTAGGCATATCTTTAGGAGTCTTACCATAATTTTAGTTTAAACTTTAAATATTTTTGTAGGTTAATAGCTAAATACAAAGATATCTTTATAGGTATCTTATCATAATTTTTAGTTTAAAATCCTAGATATTTCTAGTTAAATACCTGAAAACTCCTCTAAAAATCTAATTTTTAGTTTAAATCATAAATACGTCTCTATGTTTATAGTTAAATACCTGAACTTTTCTTTAGGCTCCCTACTTTAGTCTTCAATTTAAATCCTTGATACCTCTGTAGGTTCACAGTTAAATATCTAGATACCTTTTTAGGTTTCTCTTAAAACTTTGGTTAGAACTTTAGATACCTCTTTTGGTTCATAGTTAAATGCATATATATCTCCCTTCATCTCATATCTTATTTTAGTTAAATTTTATATGCTTCTTTAGGATCTCATGCTTAGATACATCTCTAGAACTTGTTATTTTGTTTCTATCTTTTATTTAATTATTATTAAATTCTAGTTACTTTTATTTAGTGTACATTTTTATATTTCTCTGGGTTTTTAAGTTTTTATTTTTTGACTTCTAAGTTCATTTAGTCTTTTAATCACTTTATTTTGAGTTTATTTTTTCTTTCTAATTCATTGATTTCACGTGTGATGGATAAAATTAAAGCCAATTCTTTTTATGTTTTATGTACTTATTGTTATAAAAATACTTATGATTTATTTATTCTTGTAAATAAGGATATGTAAAGGGAAATAATTATAGACATTTAATTTTATTCTATTTTACTTTATTTATTTTGTAACTATTGATTACAAAATCAACAAAAATTATAAAATATTATTGAAAAAAATGTGGGTTTTGATTGTTAACTTAAAGTTTTTATTAATTTTCATCACTTACCTTTTAATTGCCTTAGATTTGTTTCTTGTTCTTTTGGTTAATTTTTGAAAAAAATAATTTTTGTTTAATTAATTTTATTTTAAATAGTTCAATTCTGTAGGCATTTGTTAAATTTTAGGAAGTTTTAGGTTAATTTAAACATATAATCAAAATTTGGGTTTAGAATTGAAAATAAAAAAATGTTGGACTGAAAAGAAGAAGGGTTTAAATTGACAAGCATGAAAATACTAAATTGCAAAAGGAAAAATATTAAAGGCAAATATGTGGAAACTAAAAAAAAGATAAAAAAACCTAAGCTACATCTTTTAGAGAAAAAAGCAAATGATAGTACACTAAATAACTAATTATAGACATTAATATATGACAACATAATATTCCATTATTCCTTTATAGTATATGTTAAAGCTAAGTTTGGTGGCATGAAATTACAGCTGAAAATTGAGATTTAATCTTAATGACATGGACTTCCAGAATAAAGCATGCAAGGAAGCAACCCTAGAACAAACTGGAGAATAAAAAGATGCTTCTAAGCTTGGCATAGGCTCAATCATCAAAGACCTAGTTTTCAAATCCAGTATTAAAGTTAAAGGTGGTGCAAGTAAGTGATTTACCTTTTTTGTCCCTCATTATCAACTTATGCGTGTAAGATCTCTGTAAAAAATAATCGTAGCTGAATTTAAGAAACTAGATCAAAGCATCCATTCTCTCCTTTATCTTTCCGTAGATGTTTTTATGAGAACATAAAGCAAATCAAGTCTTTATCTTCATTAATTTTCTTTCAAAAATTATACCTAAATAAAGGGAAAAAGAATAAAAGATGTTTTTAATGAGAACATAAACCAAATCAGGTCTCTATCTTCATTAATTTTCTTTTATACAAATTAAACAATGTAAAACTAGAACCTAATAAATTGTGAAGATGAAAGTACTTATTTTTCATGGATTTAAGCTTAAGCAACTAATTTATTCGAGATGATATCAATGGATTTTGCTATATTTTCTATATTATTTCATTTGAATTCATTCCTATTTTTTTTAGTTTAATTGCTCATTTTGTGTTCCTACTGATTTTACATGTAGATTTAATGATGGAATACAAATATAAGATTAAAGCATGAAGTTTTGAAGCCGTTAGAAGCATCAAAAAGACTGTCCAAAATGACAGCCCATGAAGAAAAATCCAACAGCTAAAACGATAGCACAGATGAGAGGCAGAAGCAGTAAAACGCAGTCTGCATTTCATGCAGACTTCTTGCGTAACACAAACGACGTCTATGTCTGTGTTTAACATAGACAACATCATTAAACACAGGCGTTTGGCAAAAGAGAGGGGCATGAGGTTTTAAGTGAGATGAACAATAGCTAGGAATTTACAATCTTATTCATCCCATCACGCTACAGTGAAAAGAAAAGAGGGCATAACCTTGCGACAGAGTGGGGGATGTGTGGCGGTAGCAAAATAAAATGGAGAGTAGCGTGAGAAGAGAAGGAGGGTGGTTACAGAGGTGAGTAGCGTGAACAGTGCAAATGGCCAAACCTTAATGTTTAATTGTCCCATCAGCTACAGTGAAGAGAAGAAGCTTGGGCAGTGAAGAAGAAATGAAGGGAGTTGCGGTAGGGATATTAATATGGACTGAACTATTTTTTCGGTAGAGACTCATGGAGAGCTAAAGGTCCCGATGTCGGTTCAAAGGTGACATCGACACTGACGACCTAGGTTAAGTTTATTTTCTTATTTTTGTTGTTTCTTTCTCTCATTAGAAATTGATTGTGTTATCTTGCGTTAAGTGATTTGGGTTTTGTGTATGGATAATCAGATTTTCCTTATTATTTGGTTATTTGTGTATAAACCTATTGGGTATTGCGAAAGGATGATTTTAATGCGTCATTGAATCATTTAATTATATATCAATTGCTAGAATTTTGATGTAATCCGTAATTGTTATGTTGAAATTCATATGTAGCGACTAATGATTCGTAATCACTAGGGATAACATGTCCTAGGTTAAATGATGCATCGTATGTGGTTGTTGCCTTGATTAATCGGTTTTCCTAATTCGTAATGCTACTACCTAATTAAATCTAGAGATCGTATC
>JAOTAY010000002.1:14862869-14874546 GCA_025629805.1 Erythroxylum baracoense
GTATTCGCAACATTGCTCCCATCACCACCTCTTCAAATTATAAAACACTTATATTAATAAAAAATTTGTTAAATACAGTATCGACTTAATCTATTATAATAAATAAATGCAAATGCCAAAATAAAAAAGAGGTAGTAACTGAAAAAGTCGAGCCAGATTGCGTCGAGTCTCTCCATCTCTGTCTGTACCGGCACATTCCTCAATAAAAACACTCCATCCCGTCACGATTACAATTCTACCCTCCAAAACAACTTGCGTCTTTCTCCAGTCAAAACAGACTTCAAAGTCTAAATACTCGGTCACTGTCTCTTCACTCTAATCATTTCATTTGTCTCTTTGAGATTAATATTTTGGTTCCCTTCTTCTCCTCTCTGTTACCATCATCCCATTAATTTCACTTTTTTTTAATATGTCAAAGCCTTCGTCGTCTTCATCGACGACGCCACTCACTAATACGACGCCGTCCCATGCTATCAGACCCGAAGACTACGCCCACAGCCCCGTCCACTATGCAGTCGTTCTTGGCGACCACACCACTCTCTCCAGGCTCCTCTCTTCCCTCCCTCGCCTCTCCGATCCCTGTGTCATACTCACCGAGTCCGACTCGCTGGCTCAGGAGCAACTAGCTGAACAGATCTCCGCCGTTCTCGACCGCCGCGACGTTCCCTTTCGCGAGACTCCTCTCCACCTCTCCGTCCGCCTCAATGATGTTTTTGCTGCACGCAGTCTCGCCGCCGCCGGAGCTGATGTCTCCCTCCAGAATTCCGCTGGTTGGAACCCCCTCCAGGAGGCTTTGTGCCGCCGGAGCTCTGAAATTTCTTTGATTCTTCTCCGACTTCACCACCGCTCCGCTTGGGCTAAGTGGCGTCGCCGTCTCCCTCGAGTTATCGCTGTTCTACATCGAATGAGAGACTTTTACATGGAGATCTCCTTTCACTTTGAGAGTTCCGTTATTCCTTTCGTCGGCAAGATCGCTCCGTCCGATACCTACAAGATCTGGAAGCGCGACGGTAATCTCCGAGCAGACACTTCCCTCGCTGGCTTCGACGGCTTGAAGATTCAGCGGGCCGATCAGAGTTTCCTCTTTCTCGGCGACGGCGATCAATCTCAAAACGTTCCGCCAGGGTCTTTACTCGTTCTCAACCGCGACGAACACAAAATCTTCGACGCTTTCGAAAATGCCGGAGCTCCGATGAGCGAGTCTGACATTGCTGGATTCTGCTCCCAAACAAGCGTTTATCGACCGGGAATGGACGTCACGAAGGCCGAACTTGTAGGCAGGACGAACTGGAGAAGACAAGAGAAGACCGAATCAGTTGGTGAATGGAAAGCAAAAGTTTACGAAGTTCACAACGTAGTTTTCAGCTTCCGCTCGCGTAAAGTCGCTAACAGCGAAAGCGACGTCGCTGGAAGCGAGCAAGTTCTACCTCTAGAGCTGGACGAAGACGACGACGGTTTCTTAGTCGCAGAGAACCCAAGCTTTGGTTTCAATAGCGACAGGAGGAGGCACAGTAGTTTTGTGAGAGAGGAGAGAGAGTTGGTGACCGTAGGGAGAAAGAGCGTGGACATATTCCCTTCATCATCGTCGTCGTCGTCACAAAGAAAGCCGGCAGCGGTTACAATGGCTGCGGCGACCCCGCTGACTAAGGAAAAGGAATACGTGAGGAGTTTGAGGCCGTCGGTGTGGTTAACGGATCAGTTTCCCTTAAAGACAGAGGAGTTACTGCCGTTACTAGATATTTTGGCCAATAAAGTGAAGGCTGTACGGAGGATGCGTGAGCTGCTCACTACTAAATTCCCGCCGGGTACTTTTCCAGTTAAGGTAAGGGCAAAATTGACAAATAGTATTCAACTTGTGTGAATTTTTGTTACTTCCTTGTGTTAAAGAGTAGAGTGGTCTAAGCAAATCAGTCAAATTAGTCTTCTTTCCTATGTTCTGGGAACAGATCTTCTCTTGTTCCCTTCAACTCTGTTCCTTCTTAAATGTGTGATGAAAATCAATAGAATAGGGTTGGAATTGGGTAACGGATACAGAGGATCTCGTGGAAAAGAAGGGGACGTCCCTGGCCGTGGTTGGTGAAAATCACGGTCGGATGGTCACCATCACAATGGTGTCTTGATCCAACGGTCATCGAGTGTGTGGGGTCCAAATTATACGAGGTTTCAAATATTATCAAGCAGGAGATGGATAATTATGCCCTTTGCCTTGAAGCATAACTCGTTGACAAAACTCAATGATCATCCTGATTTCAATTTCTATCAAACATTTGTGCTTTTTGTATGGAGTTGATTTGATGTGCTTAACGATAGTTATTGTGATTGGTTGTGGTGGGGCCAGGTTGCAATTCCAGTGGTCCCCACAGTAAGAGTGGTGATAACATTCACCAAATTCGTAGAGCTACAGTCAGCTGAACAATTCTACACTCCACTCTCAAGTCCAAGACTTTTTGGCAATGGAGGCAGATCAGGGTCAGATGATGTTCAGAAATCGGATGGACATTATTGGTCATTACCTTCTTCGTCTTCATTTTCAACAACCACGTCATGGCTTAGGCGGAACAACAGTCAATCCACTAGCAAGCAGCAACCACGTAATAATTCTTCTACTACGACTACTCCATCGGACCCATTTGCCATCCCAAATGGCTATACTTGGACAACCATGGATGACAAGTCTGGAAAGGTCAAGAAATCTAAGTCCGTAAGGAAATCCAACAAGTGATTCGTACTATGTGATAGAAGTTGGACTTTAGGCCAGGGGAGAAGGAAAATGTACGAAAGGGAATGTTTGGGGAGATTGCCTGATGATATAAATCTTTCCTTTTCCATTTCAATGTCTTTACCAATACAATATATTGTAGATATGCCCATCTTTTGCTATTCAATCACTGGCCTGTGATTTGGCCTATGAGATTCTTTGTGCCTAGAAGGTGAGCTGATTGGCTGCAGATATGATGCAGCCCCATTTTGGTCTCAGTGTAATTGCTTCTCCAAGTAATTAGTTCATGTTTACTATTTTTTTCTCCGATCTCGTTGGATATTATTTCTTTCCAGATGTTCTTTCAAATCCTTAGTTTCCCATGCATTAAGACAAAGTCATACAATCCCCATGATTCTCTTTTAAGTTGATATTACGATTTGGGAATTCGATTTGACTTTAACTTTTTTTCCTTTTTTGTTTCTCACTTTGGCTTCAATGGTCGTTAATTTCTGGCTTTTTGTCAGTAACATATTATTATAAAAAGAAAAAGCAGTTACTGAATCATTTTTCATACTGCTGACTAACAAATGTGTTTTGATTAGCTTTTCTATACAGTGGTTGCGTGTCTTGTTTGCAGCATAAAAATCAATGAAGGGCATTTTGTAATAGATGCGCTGCAGCAAATTTCTATGGTAATGAAGTCTCCATTTCATTTAGTTCCTCTAACTGCACTCTACTCTTTCTGGCCGTGAAGATCAACATTCGAACATTGGGACAATCTCAGTTAGCGAAACTTATTTTGGCTACTTGAGATCAGCTTGTGTTTATAAAAATAGTTATTTAGCCATGTTTCAAATATCACTGCATACTGATAGGAGTTTGGTAATACTCTTTTGCCCTGTACTGAAAAGTCTCTTAGACTAGAATATCTCAGAAATACTTACTGCCTATATGCAGTGTGATGCTTATTGATTAGTTGGGTACATTCTGAAGCAAACGCGGTGTCATATTCTTACCTCCTTTTCATTTTGTACGTAATCCAAATGCAAGGGTCATAAGTAGAGCAGTTCACCAAAGTGAAACTCCCTACGCATATTTCTAGGTTTCTATGTTTTGGTGTATCTTCATGCATATATGGAAGTATATGACATTTGGTAACATGAAAGAATTATAGGGTTTACGAGACACCATACTACCACTGGTGAAACCCATATTATGAGTTAATATGAAAGTGAGGAGCATGTAGAGCGGGGACAATATTAGGTTGTGAATCTTGGTTGAAAGTAGGGGTAGTTATTATTGCCAAATGTTTTTGTTAGGGAAAAGAATTGAAAAACTAAGGGGGGATGCTTGACCATAGTTTGCTTCACAATTAGGAAACCAGTGAGCTGGCAAGTCTCTTTTTAAAAGAATATAGTGCAGTTAAAGACAGCACGTCTGCAGGCAACTTTTTCTTTTGCTTAAGAGTCCTCAATTACTTTCCATTGGCTCCTCAATCAAGTTTTCAATCCAAGTGCCAAGCGGTCACCTTGAGGTACTATCTCTCTCTTTGTCTTCCAATAGATCTAGAAAATTATAATCTGCTCCTCAATTATGTAAAACTTAAAGTTTGTGTTTAGGATGATGTAGATTGAGATCTCTTCCTTTGTCTCCATAAGATGCATGCTTACCTTGATAAACCAAACTCTGCCACCATTTTCTGAAGCGTTGAGGAATTCTTATTTAGACTTTGAGCTGCAACTAAGCATTTCTTTTAGTTCTATCCTTGAAACCATTACTTATCCAACCTGTTCTTCCATCTCATTTCATGCTTTTTAATTTTGACTACTGCAGAAGTTGTTAAAAGATTAATCTTTTCCCTGTAGGACCAAAGGTTACAACTACAGTTTCCTCCTTGGATTCTGGGATTTACTTGGCAAAGCAAGAAGGAATGGAAAGTGAGGCACCGAGCTGGGCAGATCAATGGGGTCCAGGAGGATTTGGTGCAATAGCAGAAGAAGAGGCTGCCAACAAGAAAGAAACCAGCAGTAACAAGAGTGGAGATGCCAAAGGACTAAATAAAGTCAAAGCAGCTGCAATCGTAGGAGCAGAAAAGATCAAGACTGGAGCATCCTCCAGCATCAAGTGGGTCAAAAACATATGCCAAAGGAAAAGCTCCCCTAAATAAATAAAATAAATTATATATATGAAAAAACGAAACACTTCTTAAAGTTCCCTTATGTTTCAAACTCTAATCGTAAATTGGCTTCAATCGTTTGATTTATTGTCTCAATTATAACCTTGCAGGATATGAATATAACGTCTTGTCTGTTTCTTTTACAGTTTTACTTTAACGTTCTTCGCTTTCCAGTCTCCTACATTGTGCTGCAGTATAGTATAAATCAAGGGAAGTTACTTGGTAGCTAGATATCTGATAAAACTAATTGGCATGTAAGTATCTTGTGTGTCCTCTTTAGCAGCTAGATATCTGATAATACTAATCGGCATGTAAGTATCTTTTGTGTCCTCTTTTTATTTTTTAACAGAAGTTTTACCAGGGACTCCCAACAGAAGCCTTACTACTCTGTTAGATCCAAGAAGAAACCTACTATATTATTGCCCAAGGACAAGGATCCACTACATCGAAGGGCCGGAAAGTTTTGCCAAAAAACCAACTCTCAAATAATTCAGATCTAGTAACTATTTTCTCTTTAATATCGTTAAATTATAAAATCTTGTTTTGAATTTCTAACAAATGGATACAACCATAAGCAGCAAAAGATGTTTAGATAAACAAACAATAATAGAAAATAGTAATCCATATCCACTTTAAAAAGTTTGCCAAAGTCCCGACCCGAGCAGGTCAGAGCATCCGAGACTGAGAATAGACATATTGCAGGTTTGATTTACAGAGATTGAATTCAATGGTCTAAGTAAGACCCAAAGGTATTCTCTCCACTATAAGTCATGTAAAGAAAACCATCTTCATCCTTGTTATCTTCATAGATTGCAGACATCAATGCAGCTGCAACAACATAAGAAGATTAGCAATATGGCTCACAGATGCTACTTAACTACTAAAATATCGTATTTTTCACTAACCTGTAGGAGGTAGTGTGTTCTTCACAAAGACAAATATAGCCTTTTCAGCACTCAGCTTAATCCTCTTCCTCACAACATAAACAAATTGCCCAACTGTCAAATCAGCAGGCACAAGATATCTGAATCCACAAGAACAAAATCCAAAGTTAGTGTGAAGCATTAATCAATTTACCCTCATGAAATTCAGTAATCTAGCATCAGCAATGCCTTCAAGCTAACTCTACACAAAGCCACAACATACAATTGCATGAAATCTTAACGGTTGCTATTCAGAAAATGTTTAGGCCTTCTAACCGACACACAAATGTGGATAGAACTCAACCAAGAAGACATTCCAGGGCTCGTTATCACTCCTGCTGCATTCAACCACTAACGAATGGCTTCAAAGAAATAATATCCACCAAGTATCATTACTGTACAAATCCCAGTATAGTACATCCCTACTTCTTTCACTAACAAAGACGCCAACTATATCATACGCCAAAACCAGTTTGCTGTGGCAATTTGTAACACAATAGCTTAGTTAACGAAGGAATCAGAACCACTTAAAGAAATAACCTGATGAAACCGTGGAAATCTGTTATAAATGTCAAGTTTCTCGCACAATTTGATAGAAAGGTAAGGAAACTAAATAGCAACTAACTTTTTCTTGTCAATGTCTGGAACATCGCTCTTTTCAGCCTTTTCCACAATGACCTGCATCAAATGCAGAGTATCAGAACAATACACGTAAGCCAAAAAAAAAAAGGAGAAACTTAACTCCATACAGGTACTCTGTCCGGAAACTTCTCCCTGATGCGTGCAGCTTCTGCTTGTCTTCTCTCTGAATAGTAGAAGTCCAAAATTTAAAAGAGTAAACAAAACGATACTAATGACAACATAAATTCCAAGAAAAAAGAAAGCAGGTTCAAAAGCAATATGTGTAGTCTATTATCCATACAAACCTAAGAACTAAAAACGAATAAATCGACGGCAGATGGAAAATATGATGCATGAAATAATCAAACTTGTAACATACAGATCAAACAATAAGGTGGCTTCGAGTCTCGAACGTACCCATCCCCTTCCCACTCAAAACAAAGGAGCAAAAGGAAGATCAAAGTAAAAATGGAGTAACCCATAAATCTTATTGCAAACTTTAAACTTAATGCAAACGGAAACAAGAGAAGCCCCAGCCCACGACCAAACTAAATCACCAAAATTTATCATATTCTCGAAACAAGCTATCCCGAGTTTCACATGATCCTGATAAGAAGCTTAAATTTTGACATTGCAACCGCATCCATCGAAGCTTATTTTATCTGCATGCCATACAGAATTACGCAATCCAGAAGCTCCGATTAAGAAACGATTACGGCTAACCCCCAATCTAACACAAACAGAATTAAATTTTGATGAAAATCGAAATCGAATGGTAAAAGAAAATAGAAGGGGAGGAGAACGATACGAACCCAAGGGATGCTCAAGCTTGGACGAACTTCTTGCCATGGGGTTTTGAACTTAGATGAAGACTATCTACGAATTTCAAACATCGAAACATCAGAACCCCACAAATTATATGTCCTTTCCCTCAACATATACAAATTAATGGAACTATACAAAGATAATGATTTCAAGAGAAAACCCATCAAGCAATCTACAGCGACTAAGGCAGTTACGGGTATAAAGATAATTTTATTCCCATACCCAACAAGGAGATGGATTGATTAATATCGCGAGAGAGAGTTACGGTTTCGATTAATGAAATGGAAAATTGCAAAAGGACGAGGATCAAACGAGCGTTAAATCACAACGAATACATCCATCAGTCAAGAGTTTGTTGGAGAGTGTAAGTTTAATTCCAAGATGCAAACCATATTTGTTGCTAAAACTTCCACCATGCAGTCCTTTGATTGGCTTTGAATTGCCTCCTTTACAAGCAAATTTCTCTACACGACATTGTTAATGTCCATGTTTTTCGCTTGGTTGTTTTTCTGTTTTTCTTTTACATGTTATAACGTTGCTTAGATTGAAATTTGTCGAACTTTTGTTTGTTGATACCTGGTATAAATTTCAACGTAAAATTGGTGTAGTTGGGAAATTACGACCAATTACACCAAAATCTCTTATATTGTTGTAAGATATATATTTTGAACTTAACTTCATAGATATTTTCATTTGGTAATAAATAAAATATCCCAACTTTTCATATTTTATTTTGTTAATTTTACTAAATTATAGATTTAACTTTAGTGGTTTAAGATGATGTCATACTATTAGTTACCATTTGATCAAAAATTTAACACGTAATAGAATATGTAAAAACGATTTATTATTAATTATTGTTTCTCTAAAGCAAAATAAAATGTAAACTATAAAAGAGATTTAATATAACTTATCACTAAGAATTTTGTTGGGAGCTATGGGTCCATTATCTCGTACATGAATACGTAGCGGAAGTATTGGAATCAAAATTCTAACTCCATGACATCTTTAAAAAATCCATAATCATATGTATGTAATAGACATAATTGAAAGAATATATAATTAAAATTGTGTACCTTAAGGACAACTCCTCCTTGCTTCTTCTCCTTGTTTGGGTTGTTATAAACACCAAAAACCTTCCTTGGCCTCTTGAGAGCATGAAAAGATAAAGAATAACAGCATGTAAGGTGGTTAGAGCCCCCGAACAAGATGAATTCAAGTAGATGCTCAATCGAGAGTTAGATTATAATTACGTTACATGCAATTAAACTTATGCAACAATTGCATAAAATTGCATGAATAAACCTTAAGATCACTCCTCTCAACCTCCAAAACTCTTATAGACCCTTAGCCTCCCAATGGAGTGTGTTTTTTGGTTGAATTTTTGTGTGTACATAAGTGAGTCATGATTGTGACTTGCTTAAAAAGACAGTCATGCATACTTTGTTTTTCATCCGATCTTTTATACGTGTGACCCTTAGCTTTCCAGTTATTTTGGGCACTTGAGTTAACTTTTAACCTGAGAATATCATGAATGGTTTCATGCCACTTGCATTAACTCTTAATCCAAGCAAATTATGAAGGATTTTATGATGCCAATTTGTCGAAACGTAAGTGAATTAACACACGAACTCTTCGATTTTTAATTATGCAACTTACAAACCTTTCCATAGACAATTACCGTGCAGTTCATCCCTTTACCATTCCATACCCCACTTAGTTCAAAGTATGGCCTATGTAATAGTCGGATTCCAAACCTACTAAGAGATTAAAGTGTTAGTCATATGAATTGCATCATATTAGAATGAATTGATGCACTTAGAATATGATTTTTATGATTTCATTCGCATGCATAATATGAGCATACACACATAAATGTTGATTTAGAGAAATTACACTCAATTGATATGTTCTGGGGTATGAAAGTTTCTAAGTAATTGTGACATGATTGTACATTTCTAATGCCTTGTATTTTGAATTACAAATGAAAAGAATTAATTGATTGCAATTAGTAATTTGGAGTTAATTGTTACAATTGAGAGATTGATGAATTAAAATGTACATTTAGACTTGGAAAATTTTCAAGGAGCAAGATAAGTTGACATGTAGAAAAATAGGATGACTAAGCTTATAAAATGAGTGACATGTAGTAGTATGATTGAGTGACAAATGGCCTAGGGAATTGAGTGACAAGTGGTAAAGGAATTAAGAGACATATGGCAGCATAAAGAGAGGACATCTAGCTAGCCTAGACACTTGACAAGTGTCCCTAAACTCACCTTACACCTGCACTATATGACATAGTCATTGCAAGTGTCCCTAAACTCACCTTACACCTGCACTATATGACATAGTCATTGTGTTTTGCTAGAGCTCTCTCCTTCTTCATCCTCTCACTACCGAAAGCTTGCCTCTCCCCCACATCTCTGTGTTTAATTGCCTAAGTTTGGTTCAATTGCCATACCAAAATCCATGCAAACATCCTTCATAAAGATAGGTATAGAAATAAAACATGGTTGTATCTGCTGTCTTCTTCTTGTTTTTACATAAACTCTTCTTACTCCCTCATTGATCTTAAGATGATCTTGCATGCATGTGAGACAAAGTAGACTTGATACATTGAGGTGGAATTGGAGCTATACAAGTAAGTAAAATACTGGTCTTTGTGGCATGTGATGGCAGAAAATTATGATGACTAAATTGGGATGGATTGCTTGTGGTGTTGATGATGAAGTTGTGCTGGAATATGGTGGATGAATTAGTCACTTTTCTGTTTTGTTTTTGGATGCATGAAAATAGTAGTTTATAGGATGTTATATGGATGATCTAAGTTAGGATTGGAAGTGTACTTGATGAGAAACTCATGCATAAGATAGGTGTTAATAAAATTCATTAGAATTTGGAAAGTTAGAGATGTAAAAGAGGTTGCAAAAAGAAAACTGTTAATGATTAAAGAGAGCAAAATTTGGGAGCCTTAGTGTAATCAATATGAATGCTAAATTAACCTGAAATGAAGTAGCTTTAAGGATCATAAAATTTGGAAAAATTCAAGGGTTAGTGATATCTTTAAGTATGTGGAATTTGTGGAGAATTGAGGCAAAAGGATAGTGCACGATCGTGGCACTCATCCAACGATCGTAGCTTGTTGCACTAGCTTCTGTCACAATTTTGGCAAGGTCCACCATGATCATAGGCATAGTTATGTAATGATAATTTCAATTTTGTGTACTTGTTGAACTAGCTGATGAAAAGTCACTCTAAATTGGTATATTTGGACTTGATTAAGGTTTGAATGAACCTAGTTTGTTACTTGATTAATTGGATAAGAGTTTGATAAGTTAGGTTATTAATTGAAGTTATAACATAAAGAATGGATTGTTTTGATATTTATATATCCAAATCTGGATATTATGAGTTGTTAAAGGGATCTAGGTGTTCTTATGAATGCAAATATAATCTTAAGGACTTGAGTAATATGTATAAGGTAATTGTGAATGAGAATTGGGTAATTGTATGAATATATATTGCTAGAAAAGTTTGGTGAATGTATGATTAATGAATTTGGAGTAATCAAGTTTACTTAAGGTATAAACCTAATTGCAAACAAGTTGTATACAAGCTTTAGTGTTTGAATGATCGAGTTATTTGTACAAGAATACATACTCGAAAATTAATTGGGCATGCATTAAAAAAATGTCACATATACATATGCATGATTATATATTCATATAATTAAACAAATTAGTGATTTGTGAACTATGTGTGTATTGCATGACGATAGATGGGCAAGGTAATCGTGAACATCCAGATATTACCGGATCATCAAGGCAATAACTTTTCTGGAGTGGTATGTTACAGGTTATATGTCATCTCCCACTAAACTAAATGTAGCGCCCCCTTATCTGGACACCGGGACGCCCGGAGGTCATTTCGGTATATATCCTACGATAAGGTTGAGCTACGTTCGATCGCTACATTCACTTCACAAGGCATCGTATCATTACTCACTTATAAAGTATCATAAGAAAATCACAATATTTTAAAACCAACTTTTTTCTCATGTTATTTCACAAAATCGAAATTCTACATTGTATCTTTCAACACTTACTACACGTACATCATCAAAACTTAGTACAAAAGTATTACATGAAAGAGGAAAATATACAAAGTCTATCTAATCTGTCCAAAAATCCCAGCTGACCGACCTTTGAGCCATGACTTCTCTTGTCAAATTACAATCTACACGGTTGGTAGAGCCTCTCGGTAGCTAGAGTCGTCTCTTGGTCCTGAAAAGACAACGTTGCAATTTTGGTGATTTTTGCGAACTCAATGAGGTAACCATCATCGATGGTTAACTCAATTCATGCAACACAACATTTCACATAACACATATTTCACAAAATTGTACTTTACATCAGTATCACATTTTCA
>JAOTAY010000002.1:14886242-14907103 GCA_025629805.1 Erythroxylum baracoense
TGCGATAGTACGTTCTGTTTACGACTACACAGGACCCTTAAGGGAAATGTGCAGTACGTTCTGTTTTAGATTCACCCAAACCATTCTGATGTGCTCATGATTTTTTTGACAAGATGAATTCATGCATGGTTTGTAATTGAACATGTTTTATGTGTGCAAAAAGGTTTTCTGTTTGTTCCTAAATTATAAACCTGTTACCCACGAGCTTTAAGCTCACCCCCTCAAAAATTCTGTCCAATTCAAATGAAGAACAAGAAAGTGAGTAAGTCAAGAGACAGGGCAGCACCCCGGCCTGCATGTTTTCTTTTGTACTCTTAAGTTAGATTTTTGAGAACTTAAGGCTTTAGCCACCTTTCCAGTTTTATTGGTTTATGTTAATGCATATTCTAACATACCCTAACCTCTTCCTATTTGCTATATTATCATCCAAACATAAAGGTTTACCTAGGGAACTAGCTATCATGCTCAAACCTTTTGTTGTCCAATATTTAAGAGGAACATTATAGGAATTTACCCATATTGGAACCGACCTCTTTTCCTTGCAATCGATCTGAAAACCAGGCTACCGTGGCTGCAAGAAAAGTGAGAAATTTTCCACATGTCATGACCTTTCTTCTACAACCTTTAGTGCTTGAGCCTTTGAAGAAAAGATGAACATTATGTATTTATCTTTAGCTATCAATGCCTGAATAAAACCTTAGTTTTTCCATACTGATTGAGCCCATTTTTGAATGGCAAGAAATGCAAGTCTTTTATCCCAGAAGAATCCTATAAAGGAGTTCTCCCAAGACTTAACACCTTCCTGTAGGATTTCAACATCAGGGGAGACAATACACGTCCAACTTCAGTCTTGGGGGGGCAGAAATGTAGAGAGAGATCTGTGGAGCCCCTACCACTTGCTTCCATGTTTTCCTCACAGGTGATGTGGTTAAAGAAGGAGGTAAGGTATGGGAAATGGAAGAAGTGAACTGAGATGATGAAGCAGCTGAAGATTGTGGTGCAGTGGAGGAATGACATGGTTGGCGTAAAGGAGGAAGAGGATTAGGTGCTGTAACTGTAGTATCCTATCTCTCAAATTGTTGAAGGATTTAAAGTGTTAGACTATTGAGTCACATGAGTGGCATCATATAGAATGAATTTGGTACATTTATGACATGATTTTATGATTTTTCTCAAATTCATAATATTAGCATACACACATATGAATTATGAGTTAGAGAAATTGCACTCAATTGACATATTCTGGGGTATGAAACTAAAATGAATGTGACATGAACATTTTTAATGTCTTGTGCTTTGGTTTACCAATGATAAGAATTGATGGATTATAATTAGTAAAATGGAACTAATTGTTATAATTGAGAGATTAATGAATTAATATGTACATCTAGTATAGGAAAAATGTCAAGTGGTAAGACAAGTTAACATTGGAAAATTAGGATGACTAAGCCTATGAAATAAGTTACACATGGCAGTAGAATTGAGTGACATTTGGCATAAATAATTGAGTGACACCTAGCACCTAATGAGTTAAGCTAATGCAGAAATTGTTTTGCTGTGTTCATTCTTCTCCTCTCTTCCCTTTCACCACTGAATTATCCACCCTTTTATGGCTCTGAATTTTTGCTTCTATTTTGTTCATCACCACTCTAAAATCTTAGCAAGATTCTGCATTAAGAAAGCTATACGCTGCTGTCTTTCATCTTGCTGCTTTCTTGTTACTGAAAGCCATTCAATTCCCACCTTGTATTTGAGATGATCTTGCATGCATATAAGTCAAAATAGATTTAATAAATTGAGTTTGAACTTGAGTTAAACAAGCAAGTAAAGTATTGATCTTTGTGGCATGTTGTAATAAAAATTTTATGATGATTGAATTGGGATGGATATCATGTAATGTTCATGATTAAGTGTGCTAGAAAATGATACATGAATTGGATACTTTTCTGTTTTGTTTTTTATGCATGAGAACTATAGGTTATAGGTTGTTATATGGATGATTTAAATTAAGATTTGAATTTTAAATGAATGTGAATTTATGCTAAAGAAAGGTGTTATTGAAGTGATCTTGAATTTGGAAAAAAACTAGGACTACATATATGATGAGATTGAGTGAATGAAAGTTTCTATTTTTTCTGTATGCATGAAAGATAAATAGTTTATGAGCTGCCAATTTAATGAATTTAGGTTGGATTTGGAGATAAAATTGATGAGGAATTGAAGTATAATTAAGGTATAATTAATGGACTATTATGAAGGTGTTTTGAATTTGGTATTAAGGTATTAGAATATGGAAAAATTGAAGGAAATTGGATAGTGCACTTCAGGGCACTCATCCCACGATCGTGGGAAGGTCTTTCACAATCGTGGGCAGTGCTTTGAAATGCAAAACTTCTATTTTGTGTAATTGTTGAACCACATAAGGATAAGTCATTTTACATTGGTGTATTTGGACTTGATTGAGGCTTAAAATGAACCTAAATTGTTGCTTGATTCATTGGTTAAGGGTTTCATAAGTTTAGGTTGTTAATTGATGTCATAACTTAAGGAATGGATTATCTTGATATCAATGTATTAAAATCTGGAAATTATTAGTTGTTAAAGGAATTAAGATGTTTTTATGAATGCAAATATGATTCAAAGCATATGAATAATGTGTACTAAATATAAATGAATTATCATTGTAGAACATTAAGCAATTGTGAGTAAGAATTGGATAATTATATGAACGTATATGATTGATGAATAAATCAAGCTTACTTAAGGTATAAACCTAATTGCAAAATGGTAGTTTACAAGCTATAAAGTTTGAATGATCTGAAAGCGTATAAGTACAGTCAAGATCTGTCTATATTAATACATACCTAAAAGGTCAATTGAGCATGCATTAAAACATTATATATATTGTAACACCCTACTCCCATCTGACACGTGCCCGTACGTCCTTCTAACATTCGAACACATGCCTGATGGAAGTAGTGCGCTAGAGCAGTCACTTTCACTTATCTCATGGCATCATAATTCAAAACATAATACTCGATGTCTAAAACTCAATTCCTCATTTCATTCCATAAACAAAATGTACATTGTAGCATTTCAACATCATCCATATATATAAAAATTATCAAAAGCAAATCAGAGATTATAGTTCTGTTTACAAAATATACTACATATATAAGGAAATATACAAAACTTCTATCTAATTCCTTCAGTCTTACCTGACCGACCTTTAAGCCATTTCTTCTGTCTAAATGTAGTACTAAGTTTCTTCTAAGTTGTCTTAGAAGCTAAGTCGCCTCTCTCGTACCTGAAAAGTTAACTTTGTAAGTTTGGTGAGTTTTGAAAACTCATTGAGCTACCCATCATCGATGGCTCACTTATAACACATAACACAACAATTCACATTGAATTCATATAACCACATAATTCACATCACTTCATTAATCAACATATTCATTCAAAGACAAGTTTGTTCATATAGTTCACACTTCACATTTATAACAAATCATACAGCTCAATTCAATCATTTATATAATGCATATCAAATTGTATGTGCAATGCTCATGAGACTCACTTTCAATTATTACATTGTTATGACCAAGTGCCTTTTTCACTGTCCCATATCTATTATGGATACTGGGCTTATTAATAACTGTCCCTTATCTGTTGGGGATACATGGCTCATTATATATAGTGATCCAGAGGCTCTTACCACATTCTAAGCTTTAAGCTCCTTTCACTGGCGATTCTGGTCACAACTGCCTTTATCTTGTCATGCATTTATGTAATGAAATGCATCGCATGTATTCAATGAATCTCTAGTGCTCAATCATTCACATTCGTATTTACGTTCACATTCTCATTCACATTTATCAACAGACCTTGGTCCGGCATTCAACAATTAAGTTGAGTGTCACTTATTTTGTCAAATTCACATATAATGAGCACTTCTAATATAGTATTCATGCATCAAACACCTCAGACATTCATTGTCTGGAATTAACCCATTCACGTCATATAATAATTCATTGCATAATTTAAACAAACGATAAATCATTGTGAGACCATCTAGGTTACTCATAGTATGCTCCAGATAGCTATTGCTTGAGGTCCCGGCAATGTCTGGATGCGGTCGCTCAATTGATGCTTCTATATCTTGCAACATATACATATTACACAGTACTTATTGACACAATTATATAAGTACTCATTTGTGCACATATGTATATATGGATTGTGTACAATGCATGCTCAATGACAATCCTGAGTATATTTACTTAATTCACATCTTATGATGATTCATACTTCAAAACTCACATATGTCTAATTTGAACTTAGGCTTACACCTCAAATGTGTAAGATTATTCTAAGTTCATCATTCAATCATTCATTAAGGTTGTTCTAACATTTAAAGATCCCAAAACAATCAATTTATCATTTATCTTTACTTAATACACATCATTCATCTTATTTGAGTCACAATAGCCTTCATAGGATCACTTTCATTCTCATAACATCCTAAAATTCTAGATTTGAACACTTAATGTATGACAATTCACTCTTAATTTATATCCTCAATCATCACCCTAAGCATATCACTCATTTAATCTCTTATTTCCTGATCAAACTAAGTACATTTCAAGCTCTATTTAAGCCTAAATGCATCATAGGAAAGCATTGATAAGTCAATAATTTATATATATATGACTTTGGGACAATAAGCATAACTTTCTCTGTGGATTTCGGATTAAGGTCATTAAAGTATGCTTTCAAAAAGGAATTTTAGTTCTATAACTTCTGTGAAGATCCTAAGGAGAGATTTTGCTGTCTAAAGGGTCAAGATTGCTCATTTATGTAAACGTCTAGAGAATGTCTGTCCAGCGGACTGATGTCCCTCCAAACGGACATGAACGGGGCTGGAATGTTGGAATTCCAGAGAATGTCCGTGCAATATCCCACTACCACAAGGTAAATACCCGAATACCTGTAGGACATTCAAGTACATACCCTATGAAAATGGTATGTTAGAGCAATAACAAATCCAACTTACACATGGCATCATCTAACATACTCGAAAGTCATTAAAATTTTAAACCATTCACTTCATTCATTCATAATGCTTACACTGTTGCCATCAAACAAATATTTACAAAACCTTATACAGGTTATAGAAAAACTACAAAAAAATAACAAAAACTATATCACTTCTGGTGTCAGCTGATAGACCTCTAAGCCATAACTTGATCCAAAAATTAGTCCTGTCTAAAGAACTAGGTCTCCTGTCTCGTACTTGAAAAGTCACATTGTAATTTTGATGTGTTTTGCAAACTCAATGAGTGAACCCTCATTGATGAATTCACCGGATTACATATACACATCACATATATCACAACTATTCATTTAGAACATATAATTATTTTTCAGATACTCACACATCATGGCATAACATATGGTCACTCATTACAGCTTTGCAAATCAATCATGAATTTCAATCTTATATGAACGCTATATGCATGAGACTCACATTCGTTCTTATTATTGTGATTGAGTGTACTTGTACAAAGATTGGCCCATAAGGCTCAGTCAGAACAGAATCACGGAGCATAGCTCTACGTGCAGAACATATATCACGGAGCAAAGCTCTACGTGGAAGCGCTTCAAACTGGCTACTCAAGTCACAACGCCTTTATCTGAGCATGCATTTTATGAAGTGCATCAAATACTGAATATGTCATATATCACAATCTTATTCAAATGCTCAGACAAAGTTTTTCACAGTCATCGGACCTAAGTTCGGCATTCAACTTTTGTTGAGAATCAAATATCATTCAAAAATTCATATCAAATCAGAACACTTCCAATAGATGCCCAACTATTAAACTCCTCGGACCTTAGGTCCGGAATCCAGAAACAACTGACAAATAGTTCAATAATATTGAAATTTTAATAAATCAAATTAAATTCAAATCAAATCAACCCTAGGAAATCATCTAGGTTGACTCACAATATGCTCCAAGAAGCTATTGCCTGGATAGTCTGGCAATGTCCGACTGTCATCCGATGTGCTCCTCTAAAACATACACAACACATTCACAAATATCACATTTTTTTAATGTATAGAAAGTATGCACAATGGATGTTCAATGACAATTCCGAGTATCTTATTGTAATTCTCGTCATCAAATCGATTAGATATCAAAGCCCTCATTAACATCATTAGTACTTATAATTTGGACCTTAATAAAGCAATGTGAAATCTATTACATAACTTAATTGACCACTTGAGATTTTCTACTCATAAGATTTCGGGGTCAACTTTTCATAATTAATCAGATAGGGTAAATGACAAAATTAGGCAAAAATTCCTTCTGAAAAGTTGTTCTACAATATCTTAAGTTTCTAATTACTCCAACATTATCCAATTTGATTCAGTATTCAATGAGTTATGCACAAAATACCACAGACTGTGCACATGTGTACTTTTGACTAGTACATGATCATACCCTCTAATTGTACAACTCATATCTTTCAGCTAAGATATCCAAAAATTACAAACTTTATACCAATTTAAAGCTAAGAGAATAAGATACAACTTTTGTTAAAGATACCTGAGCCTAATGTATCCCAAATCAATACAATAACCATAGAACATGATTTCTGTCCCTGGTAATGCTACAGTCTAAGCTAAAACTCAATTTCATGCCAATTTTAAAAATCATAGAGACAGAATTAAAATTCAAATTCTTCACAAAAGTTGTAGACGTATGTCTCTAGTTTAATAAGAATCAAAAATCAACTCAGTAAGATATCTACAGCTCAAGTTATAATTAGAAAACCGAAGCATAATCATGAAAATTTTTCAATTCATAACATTCCAGCAGACTTTCACAATGTCATCCTATCAATCACTTTCTAATCAATTCAGATAACTCTAAATTTTTAAGGAGAGAAAGAAAAATGTCTTAGGAATCCATTGGTCCAAGTTTCAAGTTATTTGGAGCTCGGATGAAAAAGTTATAGGCAAAAGACTTAGGGTTATTCAATGAAATACTCTAATTTTTAACCCACACATATAAACTATCACCTTTTCTCTCTCTATCACGCAAATCTTCATCTTCTTCACCAAACCCAGTGCTTTCTTCTCCTTCCTTTTCCAACTTATTCATTTCTAAATTATCTATTATGCTTGTCTACACTCACTGTAACTTCCAAACAATTCAGAAACAATCCTACACTTCAAACATCAGAAATCCAAAACTACATACACACTTCCTCTCTCTACTGTGCTTCCATTCTTACTATACTTGTTTAGTTTTTTTTTAGACACTCAAAAACAAGCAGAACCTCGTTCAGTGTTCTACTCTTGTCTAAATCTCCTTAAGCTTCAATTCTCATAATCGTAGAAACAATTTCTGCACAATGTCCATTTCACATCATTTTCATATATTTCATTTTTCTCATCACCGAAACTACTCTTCATGCATGTATTCACTTCCAACACTACGACATCATCAAAATCAGCCACATAATATCTAGAAAACTAAAACCTAACTTACTCTAAACTAGCTCATAACTCAAGATTAAAGTGAAACATCTATAAATAACAACAGTGCAGCACTTACTTGTTTCTTCAGAAAAATTTCCAAAAAGAGGAAGAGCAATGAGGGATTTCGGTGGTGGAAGGACAATAACACAAACACAAGCAGATGGTGGTTTCGGTGAAACAATGCAGAGACTTCCTTTGAATCTTGCCACCTGTTTTTTTTTTTGACATTTCATGTGTGACACTTGTCACTATTCTCATGTACCACTTGTCACATAACTATGTTGTCATATGTCACTCTCCCATTTGTTTCTTTTTCTATTTATTTTTGTCCAAAAATATCCCAAATTTTCAGAAATTTTCTAAATTCACCAAAAATTTCGAAATAATACTAATAGTCTCCAAATAAAATTTTCAGCTCAAAATAATTTACCAAAATATCAAAATATCCAAAATATATCAAAATTGTCAAATCACAATTAATACACTCCAATTTAATCTACAATTTTCACTTATAAATTAAATTTACCCGGAAATGCCAATGAATGCATGTACAATTATATGAATGTGTAAAATAAATGTGTATGTCACAATTAACTTACGCATGACGTGCATTTTCCTAATTTGACAATACTTTCTCCTAAATTACTACTCTAGCCTTAACATGGGTATCGAGATGTTACAAAATGCATTGTTGAATTTTGAAGGGGGGGCCCTACTTGGCTCTAATTGTCATAGAAAATAAAATTTATTTTTACCATCCCCTATTTTACACGTTGTTTTCTTCCATTGATTCTCTCATCTTTAGCAACTAAGTATTACACCAGAAGCAAGATGGTTTGCATCTAATTTCCTATAGACTTCTACCCTTTAAGATGTAAGTGTGTACTTATTTAACCCAAAGGGTTCCATTTGTCATAGAAAATAAAAGTTGTTTTACCATCCCCTATTTTACACGTTGTTTCCTTCCATTGATTTTCTCATCTTTAGCATTGAGTAATACATTAGGAGCAAGATGGTTTACATCTAATTTCCCATAGACTTCTACCCTTTAAGATGTAAGTGTGTCTTTATTTAACCTAAAGGACTTCTGTATCGCTTATTAATCTATGTAATCTCTTCCCCAATATAACTTCATTAGATAATTCAATACAAACAATTCCTAGGCCACCTTTAACTATTAGAATACAAACTTCATTCCAGGATACCTTAGCTTGATACCTCCCTTCTTTCTCACTAGTCTATAGGAACCTTTTAATGTCCTTCTATATAGTTTTAATCACCTATTTGACTAAGACAAAGTATAAGAACGACAAAGTGTGAGGACCAATAAATATGCGAGGAATTGATGGTTGATGTCATTAATTGTAGCCTTTCAACATATAATAGTTTCTTATTGCACCGCATATTCAATCTCTTATGAACTTTTTCAATTAGTGAGATGCATTCAAAATATCTTAGTCTCTTGGTTACTAAGGGAGCCTAGGTTTTTAGAGGGAGGTTGCATAATTTTCAAACCAGTCATTTGTGAGAGCCTTTGTGAGTTATACACTGCACTACTTGATATTACTAAATGACTCTTCTCTCTATTTAATTCTAACCCTAACAGTTCTCTGAAGCTATGTAAGGAAGACATGATAGAAAACTCACTAAACATTTATTACCTCAAGATAGCATCAACAAGTCATCCGCAAAAGCTACACAAGTTATCTTGAGTTCCTTACAACTACTCCAGTACCTGAATGTTTGCTTATTG
The DNA here is from genome assembly GCA_025629805.1 of Erythroxylum baracoense. Lineage (NCBI taxonomy): Eukaryota > Viridiplantae > Streptophyta > Magnoliopsida > Malpighiales > Erythroxylaceae > Erythroxylum > Erythroxylum baracoense. The sequence continues at coordinate 14,895,542 of JAOTAY010000002.1, forward strand.
TTAGTATTATTTCTAACAAGCCTTGTAAGGACCTCCAAACATAGTATCAATTGTAAAGGGAGATGGGATCCCTTTGGCTTAATCCCTGCCACCTTTAAAGATTTGCGTTGGTTCCTTATTGATAAGAACTTAAAATGAAACTAGGGTAATATACATCATTATCCACAACTTGAATTAGTTAGGGAACCCAAAAGCATCAAGTACATGTCCCAAAAACACCCAATAGATTGAATTATAGGCTTTGTTAAAATAAATCTTAATAGTATAATTCTTGGGGGAATTCCTCTCGAAATAATATTTCAATAGTTCTTCACAAATTAGGACACTATCTCTAATTCTTCTAAGAGGCATATTAAGCTTGATCTATAATATTCTTCAGTGCCTTTCTCAATCTTTTAGTAAAACTTTTAGTTTTAACTTTATAAGAAAAGTTACATGTTATTGGTATGAATTTATCAAGAGAGATATGATTGTTTACCTTTAGAATGAGGTATAAAAGGTTTTTGTTTATTGCTAATAACATCTTGCACTTCCCAAAAACTTCTAAAACAAATTTTATGGCTATTTATTTGAGGCCAATCTTTTTGGAAAAACAAATTTATCTTATGTGGACTAAGGCTCTCTTAGGGTTCATCTTATATATAAATTGTTTAATTTCTCTAGGGGTCACAGGGGCATTTAGTTAACTAATTTCCTTAGGGGAAATCTAATTCCTAATGAAGGAATAAAAGATTGTGGAGAGGATTTGCTCACTGGTAGAACAACAAGAACAGATCTTATTATGGTTCTTCCTTGCTACTAAAGTCTTAAGGAAATAACTAGTATTTTTTTTTCTAGGATCCATTTCAACCTTATTCTTTATTTTAGAAGGGAATAATGGTTCCTCTCGGTAGTTATGTAAGATCACAAGGCATTCTTGTCTTCATTTAACAAATGGTGTCCCCATGATGTTTATATACTTCCTTTTATATTAGAGTCAATTTTTCTTTTACTTTAATGACTTAATGGGATGTATTAAAACCCCTTCCACTCTTGAGCTTTTTAATTCGTCTTTGATATTTGACAATTTCCTTATACACTTATAAGTTTTATACACCTAGGATGGATATGCTAGCCCCCTCTCCATAGCTTGACTAAAGGGGAAACATCTTTTACAGTTAGATAAGTCTTGGACCATAATGGGGAAGTGGTAAGATAAATTAAGATATAGGAAAGTGGCTTTAATTTAAGGAAGCCTACCAATCATTCTTTATTGATATAGTTATATCCAATTTTTTAATAATACGCCACGTATATGCTTATTTATTGCTCCAAGTATAGTAGAATACCTCATATTTGAGATATGTTACTTTTATCTCTATAACACATTCCCTCAAATCATTGTTAAATGTCCTCAAGTAATAGTTCTCAACTGCTGTCAAGGTATACATTGTGTAATTAAGTCTCTTATTATCACCTATGGAGAGTTAAACTTGTTGATGTAATTTATGGATTTCCTACCATAAGGCCTTCTTTTAGAAACCACAGTTTGATCCATACATAAATATGATAATAATTATAGTGTTATCCAACATAAACTTATCCTGATTATGGATGTGATGGTCACTAGAGTTGATAATATCTACCTTTACACACATTGTATCAACAACAAGTATTATGCGACTATGGTGATGATAATAATGGTTAAATACAAAATCGCAATGATTCCATACTAGCTTTAAATTTTTTATCTTTTCACTACTTAGCTTTATTTCCAATATGCCAGTGATACTAGGCTTAATCTCCAAAATTAATCCTCTAAGGGATTGTTATCTACTAGGGTTAGTTATGCCCTTAACATTCTAAGAGATCAATGAAATTTAGGGAGTATTGTTCTTAACCCCTTTAACCTTACTACTTAGATCACTAAAGAATTGATTCACCAGTAGTCCCTTACCTTGGTCTTCCTTTGGCGAGGTTAGGTCCCCCTTTAAGGTTTAATTAGCTTTCATATTTGCTACCTTACTTACTTAGCCTATAGATGTAGATTTTGTCTTCTCTTGATATTCAACCCATTAGCTTCATTGTGATCTATATTACTAACAATTAGGAGCTTCTCAGCAGAGTTACTTATAACATCCAATTTTTTAACCACATTTAATCCCATCTTTTCATTATAATCATCCGTTATGAATTTTCTACTAGTCTCTCGCCACTACTTGCCTTGAATTTTCAAAGAAGACTTCCATTGGTATGGGATCTTTATGAAGTCTTCAATGAGTAAATCCCCTTCACCAAGTCTACGTAATGGTATAGTGTTATGCAATTCCTTATTAAATTCAATATTGACACATAATCTAGTATAACCAATCCTTTACCTTATGGAGTCATTTCATCCATACACATTGGCTTCTTTACATAGTTAAGTAGCATGCTTAGCCCCTTGGTTGGCCAATACTCAATAGGGACATTATGGAGGTTGATCCATGGGGGAACACTCTCATGATTAATATGATCAAAATTGGTTCCTAGTTTACATAATTAGAGAAACAATCAAATAGGGTTGAGCTCTATGAGCTATCTCCTTTCTTAAGAGTGTCCAAGTTAGGCACAATAATGAAGTTAGGCACATTAGTGGTTCTTCTTTCCAAGCTTATAAGGGGACACATTGCAAGGATAAATCTAGACTTTCTAAGTATTGATTTCTAACACAGTTGAGGGTTAAATTTCACTCACCTAAGAACCAGATGATAAAGAAGGATTTCTAGAGGTGGGAGTTGAGGCATGCCTACTAGATATAAGAAAAAAGAAGGGACATTCTATGGTGAGGGGCCTCAGTTTTAGACATGATAAAAGGAAGGAAGGTTTTAGAGGTTTTATGAGAAAAAAGGTTTAAAATTTGTTAATATTAATAAAAAGACGACGCATGGGAGAACCTAGAAAGATAAAAATGCCCATACAAAGTTACATATAAGTATGAGTCTACTTTAGACAACCCCAATAAAGTACTAGACTGATTTAAATGTAAAGGTTAGAAGAGTGAGACAAAGGAAGTTAATATATTGGAGATATTAAAACTATGATTTATTGTTATTTACATATAAGAGTGACTGCCAAAGACTTTGGTTTCATTCTATTTTTGATTGAACTAGACTGATTTAAATGTAAACGTTAGAAGAGTGAGACAAAGGAAGCCAATACATTGGAGATATTAAAACTATGATTTGTTGTTATTTACATATAAGAGTGGCCACTAAAGACTTTGGTTTTATCCTACTTTTGCTTGCCATCTCTAATAACTCCACTTGCCTATCATCGACACAAAAGACACTCCTCTTAAGAGGATGGCTTATTTTAAGATCAAATTTATTTTTAGTTAATTAGAATATCAATTTAATATTAAAATAAATAAAATTATATTTTATCATTTTTAAATTTAGACAATCCATTTCAACATCCAATCAACATAAATTATTCAAATGGGATATTACATCAATTGTCTAATAATAAATAACTAAACGAAAGTAAATGAACTTAGAATCTAAGGTGAAATATTGCCATTTTATTAATGTTAAGGTGTAAATGGTGCTAGAGATAATGACAAGGAATAACTTAGAACTTTTGCAAAACATTATTTGATGATTTACACCTTTTTTCTAAAGTCTATAGGATGAATATACTTTATAAATAAAATTATGATGAGATCATAATTATAAGATTTATATTGTATTAGTGTTATTCTTGAATTTTTCCTAATTATTGCTATATTAAGACTGGACATTAATAACGTAGGAAGACTAGCATGTGTAATCTTTATTCCTTGTGACAGAAATAGTCAGTCCATATTATGGATATACTTTAAACAAATGTGTAGTTGCTTATTAGAGAACAAGTTCACTAAACTAATCCGATATGAGCATTCCATATGAAACATTACTAATGTGACTATAAAGATGATCATTTTGCTGATTATATAAGTGAGTATTGACTTATTAAAATATCTCATATAGAGATTGCTATGTTTTGATACTACTTATGACATATCATAATCAATAACTCACTTGGTAGTCATTAGATATGGCTTGAACTATATAAAGGTATTTGCAACATTTGTCACCCTAAATTAATTAGAGAGAATGCTTTGTTATTCTCAATTAGTATCAATTTTGGTAAATTTTTGGCCAAGTAGGAATGAAAATTTGAAGATATTTTCAAATACCATTAAAATAATCAGTGATAATGATAGAGAACTAATATGATTGAACTTAGATAAAGTAGATATTGACTCTATATTTTATGTTTAATCAAAACATTATATAATGAAATAATTGAATTATATAAAAAAATTGATGCAACAAAAGGTAGTTAAAATCATTTTAACAGTCTTATTATTTGGATGGTTATGATGAGTTGTTTTCAATAACTCTTATTTAATAGGTTGATGACAAGATCTTTACAGATTTGGTAGTTGACTTAAAAAAGCTCAAACAAAAGGAGTTCAATATTACTATGTAAAGTTTGATCGATATTCAAATTATTTATCATTGCCTAAAAAATCTTTGGTTGGATTCTTTCTTAAGGGTCTAAAACTAGAATTAAAACTGATGGTGAAATTATTAAACCCAATAACTAAGAATGTAATGGATCAAGTCAAGCCCAAGCTCCTGATAGCCTAAACCCAACAAAGTTTTCAGGGCTTGGAATTGGATTTAAGCGACCCAAATAGCTTAAAGCTTAATTGGCCTTTGATGGTCGAAAAGCCTAGTTAGTTTAGGCCAACCTAAAAAGCTTGAAATTTATATTCGTGAAGTATTTGACCTTATGCTTAGCAAACATAAGATTATAAATTTCATTTTAAAGTTATCTTACTTTTGGTTATATCATCATGATTTACATGAGTTTGTATAAAAATTGTAGTCGATGTTCTATAAGAGGAAATACTATGACATGAACTCTAATATCAAAATTCAAATGAATAATCTCCTAAAAATTTAGGGCATTATAGATGGGAGTAACAATTATTAACATATGAAAAAACACTCGAGGGAGAGAGGGAGAAAAGTTAGTAAAAATTGCAGTAACAGCCAAAAGCATTATTATATATAACATATATATAATAACATCTAATAAAGAAAGTAAAAATTACAGTAATAGCCAAAAGTATTATTACAAGAATATCATATGCTTTACTTTTCACAGATCGTGATGGATATAAGTAACTCTTCCATAATAAGCTTTATTAAATAAGATGATGTATATCCTTAAATCCTTTATAAGCTCTTAAAAGTGAAAACAAATAGAATTGAACATTGTACAATTATGATACTATATGTATATTCATCAAAAGAGTATAGTTATAAAGGATACTCATCTAATAAGTGATATATCTCAAAAAGGAGTTCATTCACAAAATAATATATAATCTAATAGGCACTAAAATAAACTTATGATATAATATACTAGAAAAGGTGCAAATATTTAAACTATGAAATCATCAATGTATAACCTATAAATAATTTGATTACTTTTTTATATAAGTACATGTACATATTTTCTAAGTTAGAAAGGACAAATGCAAATCAAAACTAAATGTATCAATTGAAACCAATCCACTTCCCTGTTAAGAAAAATGATAAACACAATGATATATGACATGTAATCCACCTCCCAATAAGATCATTTAGTAAAAGTGTAATAATGGCATTACAATTTAAGTAGACAAGTTATAGTTTTCCTTACTAGATTTGCAAATTACATCTCTATGTTCTACTAAAAGTAAGAGGGTGACCTGTAAAAGATTAGTAAAGCCTACACGTTTCCTTAGAAACTACAATTCCCATATCTTAGACATTATAGCTAACATGTATTAACTCAAGAAAGTTTAATATAAATAAATATGCAACTTACTAAAGGATAATTTGTTAATGGACACATTCACTAATAAGAATTATTAACTTTTAATTGATGAACCTAACATGTAAGTTTTGTAAACTGACAAATAGAAGAGATATATTTTAACTTTTGAAACATTTTTTAGTTAACCATTAACCTTTTATTGTTAATCTTTAATAGTAGTTTTTCTTATAGAAGAAGACATAAATGAGAGCCTAACTAGATTAATAATTTGGATGTTTTACTATTTTATGAAAAAATTTTATTAGAGATAATATAGTATTCACAACTCCCTTTAAAAATCATAAAAGTAGACAAGAACTCGCAAGTAACTTCATTAATTGATTTTATAGAAAGTGAGGATTCACATATGAATAATAGAGTTCCTACAAGATATGGCAAAAACATAGAGTAGTAGAAAGATAAAAACTCTAAAAATCAAAGAGATATTCAAACTTATAATTAAATATAAAAATAAGAGGGAACAAGCAAGGAAAAACTTTCGAAAATCCTATAATAATACTTAGTGCTATGGGGTAAGCGGTGATTGGTCAAGAGAGAAGCAATAAACAAGTAAGTTGTAGATAAATGGCAGATGGTGATACATATGGATGGCAATAATGGCCCGGCCCGTTTTTGGTCGGGGTTGGCCAGGCCACAGGCTGACCATGGTCGGCCCAGTCCAGCCCGTGACCTACCCATTTTTTCGAAACGACGTCATTGTGTCCAATCGACATTGTTTTGAAATTTTTTCTTTAAAAATTAAATGGCAGGCAGCTTGACCCGGTCAGCCCACCAGAGGGTCAGGTTGTGGGCTGGCCCATCCTGGCCTGCCGGGCTACCATGAAAAATAAGTTTAATATAGAAAATGAGTTTAAGATTAAGTTTTTTTAACCATCAATTAATATAATGACATTATTTTGCTACTTTAGGAAAAATATATTTTTTTAAAGTAATATATCTATCAACCTTCAGGTCAGTCTAGTCCTTAAAGCCTGAGCTGGACTTGAAGTTCATTTTCTTTTTAAGAAAAACCTGATATTAACCCAAAACTTGGTAGACGTGGGTTAAATTCATTGACTTTGAGTTAGGCTAGGCCAATTCCTTCCATCCCTGTCAATAACACTTCAATAAGCATAAGTACTTACTAGAAAGTAGGAAATGGTGATGGCAACTAACTTAATCTCATAATAAATTGAAAGAATATTAGGTTACCCCATAATGTTGGATCTATAAAAAGTTGCTTAACCAATTGGATGGAATATTATCGACTCTAGGTAGTTAACTTAATAGACTAGGTTGCATCAAAACTAACAAAACATCGAAGTCTTTAATAATAGGGAGTTTGATGGAAAAAAGTTAATGATCTTTATTTCTAGTGTGAATAAAACAACATGCCATAAGTGTGAGACAAGGTAAATTCATTTGTATATGGTAGAAGGAAAGGAATATTTTATGGTGGAGGAAGACAAATCAACAGGTGAGGAAGGTATAAAACAACCTATACCGAAATATATTATATTATAAACTCTTTTGTCTCTTTCAAATAATTTTTTACTATATTACATTCATTTTATGGTAAACTCTTCCTTTCTATTCTATTATATTCCTTCTGTTTCATTTGATTAATTATCATCCAATGTCTCAAAATGGAAATTAGATATCAACGAAAAAGAAATCAACGAGACGTAACAATTCTAACCTCAAACATTAAAGACGTTGACAAATTGACATCTCCTACGTCTCACTTCCTGGTGAGACAGAAGCAGATACCAAGATATGTCTTGTGGTCCATACCCTTTTAACACCATATAAACCCTCCTCCCTTTGCCTTTCTTTTATCGACCAAACATTTCTCTCCTTGCTGGCTTCTCTTGTTTACCGACAGTTCTCCTCTTCAGTCTTCAATCGGGTCACGCTTCTCTTGTTTACCGATAGTTCTCCTCTTCAGTCTTCAATCGGGTCACCATATTGGTAGATGGGTCAGTGCTATTCTTCTCCATCAACCTCTAAAGCGGTGCACAGTAGGGAGGCTTCAACAAGCTCCAGGAAAAGATGGTTGCTCATGGCTAAGGAACAAAGATCTAGGTTCTACATTATGAGGAGGTGCATTATTATGTTACTGTGCTGGCAGAAATATGGCAAGTATTAATTTTCTAACTGGGATCCCAGTGCATGTCACTTATTGTCCAATAATTGCATGCACTCTAGTAGTACAAGTTTGCAAGTATCGTCAAGGGCCTCTCTGAGACACACTTCTAAATCATGAATCAAGGTGAAACAATGATGGGGCTCCTCATTTATCCATTCTGTTTTCTATGTACAATCAACATGAGGGTTCTAGTTTTCTGCTTCATGTAAATCTTTAGTATAAGCATATTAGTTACGGTTTACGAGTAAGATGTGAAAAAGGGAAGAGTGGATGGAATGATCTCATCAAAACCAGGTTGGGTTCTCCAGCCACCGAGAAGAAGCTGTGTTGATGCTGATAGTGTATGTGTTGCAGGTTGGTAAGACTTGCAGGGTTTTCACGTGGAGGTTTTAATATAAAGTAGAGGTATGCGTGTCGTTTGTTCTTGTTTTTAGATGAAAAAGAAAGTACAGGAAGTGGCAAAGATAAAAGACATTAATTCACATGGGGAGAATGACAGATCGTGACGGAAGGTGAATTCAGGTGCTTTTTTGTTGGACTTGCGAGACAGAGTTTTAGCTTACTTGCCTGCTTTTTTCGCTGCTCCTCTGTAAAATTCATTAACTTGGTGCATGGAAACTCGATCAATGCTCGGCTCCAAATTCAAAATTCTTTTGTCAATTATATGGCTTAATGCATGTAAGCTATGTCATGCGTAATATATGATTGGCTCCAATTCCTAGTTTCCACTTTATGTGGCTGACATAATTTTGGGTTCATTTAGCGATTTGATGTGAACATGATAATGGGAAACGGAAGCATTAGCATTAGTAATGCCATTTACTTGAGGAGCATAAACAAAACCTGATAGCAAAATGTGTTGGAACCTCCTCGACTTGGAGTTTAATCTCTGCAGTAAAGGAACACACGAAAGCTGTTGTTTCATATGATCTAACAGTGGCAGTCCGTTATATATCTTTTCTGTATTGACAAGGGACCCAAGGGGTCTTGCTTAAAAATCTTTGTAGAACATGAACATGGGTTCTGACAGTGGCAACATCTAACCCTATGGGAATGCTGATTGGCGACCCCATGACTAGAAATTGCTTAAATGTCACATTTTATCTGCTCCTATTTTTGCAACCATCTTGCCTAACTTTGTCATCTCAAATCAATTATGTACGAATTTGTTTGAATGTTTTGTGAAACTGGGTCTGTATGAGAGCATGGAAATATTTAATAACAGTGTTAACTCCACATTTGTTTTTAAGCAAAAAGGTCTAAGTATTTTTGAAAAAATCATCGACAATGGTCAAGAAATAAGAAGCTCCAGATGTGGTAATACTGCTTTTAGGGAAAGGCAAGCGATGCTGCTTTGCCATCGGACAAATTTCACATATATGTGTTTCTATGGTGACTACAAATTATTATTAGCAACGTTCAACAAATTTAATACATGATACAAGACCAATTGAATATCATGTCAAGTGTATAATCGTAAGTTGGATAGCCATCACATCATTCAAGGACCCATCCCCGTCCATCTAAACCCTTGTTAGCTTCATTTAACAGCAACTTTTTCCCTGTATGTATGTATGTATGCATGTTTGAGGCTTAATGGTATTTACACACAACATAGATCCATCGTTAAGTTCCGTGATTGGGGCATGATCTACAATTAATATATAACTAGCTACTCAATAACTCAGTGGTACTGAAAGAAGAGCCGCTTCACCGTTTCTCCAATAACGATCTTCATATTAAGCCGCAGGTACAATGCTAAGGCAACAAAACATTAAGATAATTTACACTCATATAAAGTCAATAATGAGCATCGTGACAGTCGGAATTGCTTTCAACAGTTACAAATGATTCATATACTTGGCAACGTATACATCGACCAAGGAAAAAAGTAACGTAAACAAGCAGCACACATGTACTGTGCAAGTGCACCGATCCTGACCAGTCTCAGCAACTTCTGCGTGACTGGGTTAAATATCTTCTTATGCTTCATACTAGGCGATTTTTTTTTTTTTCCAGACAGGTGACACAGGTTAGAAGTACTATGATTCTGGTTTTCGTAGAATATCAACAAACAGAAAAGTCTTTAAATAGACTTTGCATCCCATTGCTTTTGCTTTGTAGAAATTCAAATCTTAGTGGCAATGTAAAGATGCCTTCTTCAAGCTCATAAATACCATTACTGAAACAACATAATGAGAGCTTTTTGCAATTTTCTTCAAGCTTTATATTTAATATACCAACCTCCTTTTTGCTGTTGGTTGGTGGCAAATTGAATGCCCACCCTCTTCTCTCTCACAGATATTAAGTGACGATGGCCTCAGTCGCAGAACGCATCTTCACTAGCAGAAACAAAATCCCATCTTCTACATGTCCACCTCCATTAAGTTCTTTTCTTCACCTTTGGTACCTTCCATGTACATAAGTTCTACTCGCTGGAGTCAGTCGGGGCCTCTTTTCTTTTGAAAGCCCTCTTCTCGATTTTCCCAGTCTCTTGCTTCTTTCTTTATATTACTTACCAGTTTCCGCGGTTATTTATGGCATTACTTGTATTTTGGTATCAAATATGTTTCAGGTCTTGGATTCACTATCTATCGGAGGACGACGAGATGTTGGTGCGGTTCAATCACAGAGCAGTGTTCTACATGTAGAACTGTGTTGTTTGATTGAGCCGTGCCAATATCACGGCCCACCGTTAGATTAATAACTTTTATTCTCCTCACCAATGTATGCAACTGCCTGCTTAATTTTTTTCCGGCCTGCGGTTTGTGTGCATTTTAAGGCGACAAAGGCTTACTGTTGGATGCCATACTATGCACATTATGAGCTCTCCAAGCTCTATGAAGTTACATGCATGGTCATTTGCTGCTTTTACCATCTCCTTTTTTTTTTTTTTTGAAGGGTTTTACCATCTTCTCTTTCATATTATCTATTTCGTATTCACATGAAACCGTCGGTGGTATACAATCTATCTACTTGAAGAAGAAATGCACTAGCTAGAGTATGGCATCAGTCACTTTAAGGCTACACGCCAAAGCGTTCATTATCTCTTCTTCTATTTTTGTTCTTTTTGTACTTTTTGGGGTATGTTTAAGATATTATGTGACCTACATATGTAGTTTGGATGCGCATTCTCTTTGGTTACAAAAGATCATAATCATGTAGCGGCCACAAACGCGATAAAGAGACGTGTTTGCGGCAGGTAAGTAGAGATGTCAAAACGGGCCATGCATGGCCCGCGGGCCATGCAGGCTGAGGCCGCGGGCCGAGAGGGACGGCCCGCGGGTCGGCCCGCGGCCCTCGAAATAGTGGACGGGCCGAACCGCGGGCCGGTCCGACCGGCCCGGCCCGTGGCCCGTGGCCCGCCCACCAAAAAAATAATTATTTATTTAAAAATTAATAAATAATTTAAGTAAGTTAAAAATTTGTAATTAATGTAGTTCATAATTTTAACACTAACTTTTAACTTTTCATATAAATTTCTAATTAATTGAATTAAATACCCTAATTAATCATACCATTACATACATCTCAATAAC
>JAOTAY010000002.1:14907203-14917533 GCA_025629805.1 Erythroxylum baracoense
GCCCTCTGCGGCCCCCCCGGGCCATGGGCCGAAATGGCCGGACTCAAAATTTCAACGGGCCGGGCCGCCGGCCCGGCCCCGGCCCGGCCCGTTGACATCCCTACAGGTAAGGTTAGAAGGCAGATATGAATTGTGTTCTTTTTCCTTTTAATTCTGTATAGAGGTTGACCACTTTTCTGGAAAGTTGGTGTTAGTAGGTAATAGAGATCCAATGTGTTAAAGCTGTTAATCAATGCTTCCATTAGATGCTTGAAACTGAAACGCTTTGTCATAATACAAACATTTCTGTAAAGGTGCACATGAACTACAGGAGCAAAGAGTGAACATTTTTAGGTACATGTTACCTTTTCTCTTTTTTTTAATGTTTTCCTTTCCGGTCTGCAAGTGCTTTGCTATAGGGTCTATCAGATGGCCAAATATTTCTTTATTCGACCATCCAATTCAATTGTCATCAATTGATAGAGTAATCCTCAATAACGAGGCTACTATGATCTAATGGATGCTCAAGCATGACATTTACCAAATAAAGAGCAAATATACGTTTATGACGATTGTAGCCACAATAGTTGAGCGTGAGTCAATAACCAATGCATTCTTTCTCTATATGCAGGGAATTTGTAGCTTGGTTGAGTAGCTCCTTGAGAGCTCCATGTTCAAACACATAGACGGGGAATCTGTAGCTTGGGCAAAGGGAAATGCTAATAAGAGAAAATAACACAAAAAAGTCATAGCTATTGACTAAAGGGAAAACAGTTGACAGGTCCATTCCATGTAGGGCATTCAATTATATTACGTATAAGACAGCCAAATCTGCCTAAGAATATAAAACACAACCTATTTATGTTCTCACTGTCCATGGCAGAGAAGCAACAATACAGCGCTCCAACTGTTCAAAGAATGACTATTAGAGACCACTTGATTCTTCTTTAACGTTCCCTGAGGTTGGTCACCTTTTGTCGAAATGTACACGGGCCCCGGTAGCCACGATTTTCCCTCTTCACTGATAGTTTACCATTCTATAAGGTAATAATTGCATTTTCTACATCAACACGGGTATGTTCAAAGGACCTCATATATACCACCTTTTCCAAGTTATCCTTCTTGAGCTTGAAATAAGGTGGACGGTGCCTCACAAAGCTGCACTCCAGATAGCATTTTGGTCTTCACCACATCGCCTATGAACCTCCATCATCCTATCAACAGAATTGCAGATTCCACCACATTTCAAATCAAACGAGGCTGCACAATTGATCTCCACTTGAGCCTTCCACATGCAATCCGCTGGAGGAAAGTTACATCAGAACTTTGCAACAAGTTCTCTCATAAGAAAAGCAATAGATAGTTACTTCTCCGCATTTTTTTTGTCATCTCTTTTGCAGAAACATATATCAGGTAGGCGTAAAATCTGTCTCAATGCTTTCGACTAAACTTTGCACCAGACCAAAAGTTAGTTCGGAGCTTAATATGACCAGGAAAATTAGAAAACATAAATTGGCTTTGCAGCATTGAACTGATGATACATAATCAGCAGCTATTAGAACCTTGAAAGCGGTGCTTAGTGCTCATAGATTACGTTATTATTGAATTCTAGGCTAGAAGATCTAGATTACCAATGACATTTCAGGATGAACTGGGATGCACATCACAGTCCCCGTACTTTACAGTGAGGTGCCCTACGTACCGTGGCTAACAATTATGTCAAAAGATCTCCAACCTTTTGTTGGTTTCTTTCCTTCCATGTTTTTGTTGCAGTGTCTCCTCTTTAATACGCTAGCTCAGTTTCACATTTTTTCTTATAGGTAGATAAATTAACGTCCTAATTGTGATTAAGATACATCAGTCCAAAACAATTTAAAGGGTCTGTTACTATTTATTTGTAGTTTATTGTCAGAGTAAAATGGAATCTCAACAACACTGATAACCTCTCTCTTCAAAGCTATGAAATTCAACTCCGTGCATGTTTCTTGTTCAAATCATCGGTTGTTCTGCTTAAGACCAACTATCAACTCAAGTGATTTTCATGGATACCGTAGGAAAAATATAAATTAGTATGGAGCAAATCCAATCTACCTGGTGTCGTTCCACAACAGAGTCTCTTGTCATTCACATGCCTTATATCTAAACCAATAAACCAAGATCCCAATGAAACATCTTCATTTGCATATTTGTGCAGCACATGCCTGAGATGAATGAAAAATAGAAGTATTGTGACAAGAATATGGCAACGGAAGATTCTGATCACCCACTTTCATACTGATGTTATATACCACTAAAATGACTCCCTAAACCTCCAGATCTTTGGTATCAAACATCTGAAACAGCAATAAGAACTTTTTACTCCAGTTGCTCTAGCTCTCCAATGGATTACCTCACTGGTTCTAAACAATGTAACTCATGTGATAGAAAGTTAAAGGAGGTTCAGAGATCATTTTAACAGAAGAGTTCCCAACTTACTGGTTCGCAGATATATATGCTGCCAAATCTTTTGATATGGCATAAATTTGCCCAGCTGCATGACGGAAATAACTGTTTCCCACCACACCGAATTTCCAGTGCTCTGGTTCATGATATTTCACTCCTCTGTTCCAAGGACAAGTAAGATAATGCATTTTACAAATACAAAACTGAATACAAAAGCTTGATCTCCGAGCTTACGTTTTAGCAACTACAGGGCCATATTTCATGCAACCAATATAAACCCGAGGTTTCATGCGGTGTCCAGATAAGATAGAAGCAAGAATCCCTGTGGTATATTGAAGAGAATAAACTTAATTAGACAACCAAAACTACTGCAGATGCAAATAACAGAAAGAATACACTCATGTTCTGCAAGTTCACTCCTTTATCAATTGTGATATATGATATGAGAATTTCACCCTTATTTTTCATGAATCCCTCATAAAAACATTCATCATGGCCACCACAAGCTTGTGACCATTAGCTCTTTCATGTCTGACTATAATAATAGAAGTCTGCAATGAACAATTAAAGGAGTATCACAACTGCCATATTATTGCGCAACATTGGGCAGTAGATTAACCATATGACGATGCATATGGTCCTCTTAAAGTGTAGATTTCAGAATAGATATCACAGAAATCAATCCTGTACAAATTATAAAAGAAGTTAGGAATTGAACAATCACAAGATGATCAAACTTCTCCTTACCTACATTGACATGAATGTCATCATCAACTTTGACGTAAAACTCTGCATCCCACAAAGCAACTGCTGTGGCAAAGTAAGTTTTTGTCTTTGCTGATAATTCCAGGTAGCCCTCTGCATGTTCCTGCTTATAGGTTGTGATAGTAATAGGTTGTAAATTGATAATGGTTGTAAATTGATAATGACTATTACAAGTAAATTAAAATGTTATCCAGCTATTAGAACGGTATGATTCAAAGGACAAGAAAATAAATTACCAGCTTCATAAAATCTCCATGTACCATTTCTTCTTCATCAATAGCTTTGTCAAGAACGCCACCAGCTGTTGTGCTTCAGAAAGTGTTGCATCTAATAAATACTCATTTTTGAACAAATGTAGCACATTCCATGGCAAACAAATTGCTTGAGTAATTAGGGATGACACTGGTAAGGTAATCTGAATAGCTTAGATCTTTGAAAACTATGTATGCACCTATTTAAATGTGTAAATGGAAAAATGAGGGCCGCAATAAATTATTCACTTTTCCCTTTAAATATATTCACTTCTTCCAATACTCACTAATTGATATAAAGAAAGCTTAACAAGAAGATTCTATTCTGTTTTTTTTTTTTCCTGATGCTGGGATTTCTCATTTAACAACCAACAAGAATCATGTAAAATAGGAGTACCTCATTAGGTAAGCAATTGCACACCTAATGTAGCATCATGCATACAAGTGACTGACAAATGAAGAATGTCCTGCTTCTGTAAAATGCATATGTTCGAAACTTTCTAACCGTGGAAGAAGCAGGCTCTCACCTGTGACCTATAACAAAGCGAATGATTATGCCCTTCTCCTTCTCCAACTTTTTTCTGTCCTCACCTATTCAAGATTGCAAAACAGGATTCCTTCATCATATATATTATGCAAATACCTAAGAGGAATTTATGATTCCTAAATCCTAACAGTACAATGACAGAAACAAGAACTGTAACCCATGTTCACCTTGTGGCATCCAAGTTGCACGAACTGAATTTCTTCTTTTCCGGCTACTAAAAGCTGTATAAATTCCTATAACCATAAAGTACTTTCTTGTCACATTGCGTGATGGAGGAGGACCATTCAACAAAGACTGGTGCTCTGCCTTTGCAGCAGCTAATTGCAACTCTAAGTTTGTGATTTTATCATCTAGAGTCCTACATTTCACAAAATGTCTTGTGGTTTCCATTCAGGTCACAAAAGCAACCATAACAAGAATCATTTAAGCTCACCGAAAATCATACTGCCTCTTTGAAACTTGCCAGAGATTGTTGAAATTTTGCTTCGCAGACGTCTAAATAAAAAGGAATTGTGGAGCAAACATGGTTAAAATTAGGTTAAAAGAAGAAAGGTTGATTGGATAAAATGAAAAGCTAAATCTACATGATGAGAATGCTAATTACGAAGACTTTATAGGGGAAGTTAACTTTTTAAAGCCATCATACTAGAAGTTGTAACTTTTGCAGTATAGAAAAGAGAAAGACTAGAAGAGTAGCTGCAAGGGATAATAAAATGGAAAGGTATATTTACCGCCAAACATTTTAGGTAACAGTGGAAGACTTCTTCATACCAGATTAAACATTTAATTTTAATACCAAGAAACTTAATAATTTCCAACAGAATAGTTAAGTTGACAAAATTTTAAATAAGACTACTTTTTTCCAACAAGAAAATCACGACGGAGGATGTGCTTCAAGCCATGAATAGAAGGCACTTACAAGTTCAAGTTTACAACCCTCTGGTTCTAAAACTTTTCCTTCAGGTACTATCCACATCCTGACACAGAATTCTGGGTCACTTCCATACGAAAATGACAAAAGTGATGGACATGACGAATGCTACAGAAATGTTAAGCTCATGAAATTGCAAAACAAAACAAAAAAATGGAGCGTGCTGACAGTTGTTACAGGTAATAAGCCATACAGAATCAGTTAGTATCTTAAAACAAAAATTAAAAGACAAAGCAAAACCGAGTCCTGTCCCACAATGCTGCATACTCTTTAATCTTTTGAACGAAGGAAATAGGCGCAACTTCATGGGCAGACATTCAGAAAATCGTCCGTAAGAACAAAGATCTCTTCAATTGAACCTCGACTGACAATTTGGCTTACTGTAGTAAAGTTTAAGAAGTTCTACTAATAAAAACTAGAACCGATGATTGGAAGTTCGCGCGCTGCCTTTTGTATGGTCAAGGTTAGGATAGTGTCGGCGGACCGAGTTAAGCGAAAAAAGGGAAATCAAAATAGAGAATATGGAAGCGGATATTAATTTCACGGTAGTCAAATTCTAAGATAGAAGAGGGAAAAAGAATATTCAAGTTAACATATGGATTTAAAAGTGAAGGACGAGAAAATGTCGGAAAGGGGTGAGTTGCAACAATCAAGATACCCAATTGACTTAAATCCATCACATTGTCAATGCAACCATAAATAGCTAAAACTGAACAGAAGCAATGGAAACCCAGCTGGCAGATTACCTGTTGGTGAAGAACATCCCAACAAAGAAGCTGCTAAGCCAAAGTAAAAGAGCCAAATTCCTTGGAATGACATTTCTAGCAGCACCCTCATTCACTCCTCCTCTAGTCCTTGTCACCATAACTTCCACCACCAACTTGAAGAATGAAATTGATCAAGACTTGAAGAAAAAGAGGCAGGAGGATCAGAGCAAGAATCGATGTTGTTATGCAAATGGACGGATTTGTCTATCCTCCCTGCACAGGAGGAGGGCAAGATAGAGAACATAAACAATGAAAGCAACCCACTAACTGCACTCTTAAATATTCCCAAAAGTTTACACAACAGAGCGTGAGCGACGTGCCTCAACTCTTATAACCATAAAAACCGATAATGCAACAGGACCATCAATAACAATAGTTTCGTGGACGTTGGAACTGGTACCTCGTATCAATACAACCGCCCTAGAAAACATCGGTTGAAACGAAAGTAGGACAACGAAAATTCGTAGGTCTTAAATACCCTTTTTTTCATTACATTGCTTTCAAATATCTGTGATGTTATCAATTAATTCTAAATTGATCTCATCTATTATTTTAAATTCAATCTATATAAAATAAAACTTACCGTCAATTTAATTACAGAAAAAAATCAAATTTAATCTAATAGTAATTTTCCAAAATGAATAAAGACTTTTTATTTTTGCAACTGAAACCCTTTCGTTTTGTAATCTTTCTAACATTAAAAGCAATATGTTCCGTGGACATAGGTTTGCCGTTTGTTTGAGTTTCTTGTACATAAAAGGATTACTTGTACCGTGCAATTTGTAAATTAATCACCAATTAAGAAAAGGTCTTTTATAAGTGAGAAACAGAGTCTCCTACACTTGTGTGATTTCTAGGTTTGAGAGGGGAAGTCAGGATTGAGCAGTAACTGAACTAAAGTTTCTTTAAAAGTTTGAGACTTATTTGCATAAGGACATAAATGAGTCAAGGTTCAAGTCCTTCTGTGTTTATTGATTCTATCTCTTATCTTTCACAAGATTCTCTTTCTTTAGCCATTTCAAGTAGGCAGATGCAAGATGTGGTGGAGACTATTGGAAGGCACGTTCGGCCCCCGCAAGGTTTCCTTAATGCATTAGGGTAACCCCTTCCTCGGATTTCTAAAGCTAAATACTGACGGTACGTCGAGAGGGAATCCAAGTCCAGGTGGAGGTGGCGGAATTTTTGGAGATGAGTTGGGAAGCTATGTGCTGCATTCACGTTCCCTATGCAACATGTTACAAACCTATAAGCAGAAACATAATCTCTTTTGTAAGGATTGAAGCTTTGTGTTGAATTATTACCCAATTCTCGCGTAATAGTTGAGTTTGACTCTAGAGTTTTGGATGAAATGTGCTGCTTTGGTAGAGTTTAGATTCCATGGAAGCTGGCGGATTGGTTAGTTGAGGTATTAAGGTTCTCTTTTGTGGATGGTTTTCTTCATTGTTATAGAGACGCAAATCAACCAGTAGATTTCTTGGCAAATCTAGGATATTTGTTGGAGGGTTTGACCACCTACAGTACTCAATCACTAATACCCTGTACTTTGAGGGGTATATTGACTTTAGATAGGTCAGACTTGCCTTCATTAAGAGTAAGAATTATTTAAATGTAATAGATAATAGCATTGTTTGAGTTTGTAATTTCTTTATATTTTCACGTCTTTGATGGTTGGCATCTAGTGCTAGATCATTTGTTAATGCCAACTTTATTTGTTTCGGGTCGGTGAGGTTCATGTCTCCCTGCTCTATACTTTTTGTTTTTTTAATAATAAAATAGGGTATTATCCCCTCCAGGGTGTCGCCCCTGGTAAAAAAAAAAGTTCAAGTCCTTTTAAGGCGGCTCATTAATTAGCTTAAATCAAAGTATGGTGTGTTCACTATGCTGTTTAGAATATAAGTATTTGTTACAAATTTTTGTATGTATTTGAATTAATATCTACTTATAAATTTATTTGAGATACTAAAGATAAGATATTTTATTTTATGCACTTAGAATTTAACTTGATTTTATCTTTTAATTGTGATCAAATACAATTTTACATTTATTCCATTTTTATAAATTGAAATTTATAAAATTTTTAGTTTGTAAGAACCTCTCACACAAAATAAGAAAAAGAACATCTACCTTCAAGCTTTTAATTGATATTCACTTGAAAATTTCAATCTTGTTTTGAGTTCAAGAAATTTTCAACAAATAGAGTTTGAATGTAGCAAAATTTAGTAAATTTTCCTTTCAAATTTATTGATAAAGATGGAGAAATGAGTTGAGTTTAGAAATCAATGAAAAAGAATTTGAGTGTTGGATCTCATTTAGGAATACATTACTTGATGAAACCTAAAATTTACAATGTTGATTATAAGCCTTTCAAAGCGAAGAGTCATTAGATATAATTTGGTTATGTTAATTGGACTTATCTCTTTTGTTTTAGATGGATTTTGGTGCTTAATTTTTGAAATTAATATTTGTTTTGTTCTAGAAGGTGACAAGTGGCGATTGTATCAAATTGGAGCACTATTTATTAAAGTCACGAATTTTGGAATAAGATGACTTATTGCTAAAGTGGATAATGCCAGATCATGCTTAAAGTCATATTCACTACAAGAGTTTCAATTCAATTAGGAGACTTATTCCTAGTCCTATTATGAAGGATTTGGATTTGTTTAAAAGATAAACTCTAGAATATTGAAAGAAATTAGTTTTTAAGTAGGAAAGAAGAGGGGAAAAAATGACATGCACACACTTCAAAATTCCCTTTTGTCTTTCTTTTGTTTTCTCTTCTTGTTTCTTCTATTCTTGTGGTAGGACTAAATTCATGAGTGGCTGAATCCAAATATTTTGATACAAGAAGATTCAAAACTCTAGTTATAACTTTGTGACGTTTTTTCCTAAATGTAGATTTTTATTTTAATTCAGACATTTCTTGTTTTATATTCTTTTATTTCATGAGTAATAAATATTGATTAATTTGAAAATTTAATTTGATTTTGATTATTTTATAGTTATTCATGAATTCAATGATCTGTAATTGTAACGAATGACTAGTACAAGTAGTGCATGATTATGTAAACAAAAAAAGCCTCCAATCACCAAGATGCACTGTATGGTGAATTCTTCATTTCTTGCATTTTCTTGTCTCATCTTCACTCTAATCTATCTCCTTCTTGTTCCACAAAGACAAATAAGTTTGAAATCAAGAGAATAGCAAGGAATGTGCTTTTAACTCATTGTAACTCTTGAACTTTTAAGTTGTACCTAAAATCAAATATGAACCAAAATGAGTTCCTTAAACATTTCATAACATCAATTACTAAGTGTTAAGGAGTAAATGTATAATCAATTAAGCATATATCAAGTAGCAAATAGTTTGTTTATGAATTTGCATATTTAACTTATGAGAAACAAAAAAGCTAGATTGAATAGTTGTAGTCTTCTCAATTATTTAATTTAGGATTTAGCCTTTTTTATTAAGCTTATCGTTATCATTTAATTGATATGGAATGCTATCATACCTAACCAATTTATAGTAAGTTTTGATTTAAATGTTAGGTTTGAACCAATTAAATTAGGAACAATTGAGACTTATTACGGTTAGCCAAAGAAATTGCGAAGTAACTGCTTTAATTGTAAAAATTGTTCTTCTTAGATCAATGATCAAAATTACAAATAGATGAGATCTTTCCTTTGAATCGAAGTTAAGTATCATTGAAGTTCTCACTTTAATACTTAGTTGATTTATTTTGATTCCCTATTAAATTTAATTATTAGTTAATTAATCATAAACCCCCCCTACCCCCACCCCCAAGTTTAGCTTATCAATTGAAATTAATAAACTAGTTTTTAGTTTTCTTAAGATTTGACCTAGCTTCAAGACCACTATAAGGGTTTAGTGAATTTGAATTAATTTTGAGGACTTTGACAACCTATTTAAAATTTTAGTACCATTGTCAAGGAACTATTTTAATTTCTTAATTTATTTGTGTTATTTTATCATTTACTGGTAATTTATTATCTTGTATGACTCGTTCTTCTCAGACAAGTAATTGCAATATAAGCTAGAAATTTAGAAGACAATGCATCATTTAAGGAAAGAGACTAAGCAAGAAAAAGGTCCCTTACTGCCAAAAGTGAAAGTGAAAACAGACTTAATAATTGGTAGAGATTCTAATTCTCAATAAGTTGAAGAAAAGATGGCAAATGCTAATACTAAAATGTTGAGGGAGTTAGCGGCACCAAATTTGAATTAATTACCCTTATGCATAAAATTTTTAGATGTTGAGGTAGATTTCGAATTGAAATTTGGTTTGATTCACTTATTTCCTTTTCTTAAAAAAAAGGGCTTACTTTCTACTTTTCGTGGTCGTTCAAGTGAAGATCCACTAAAACACTTGAAAGAATTTCATATGGATTGTTTTGGAATGAAGCCATAAGGAGTGACAAAAGAGAAAATTAATCCTAGAGCTTTTGAGTTCTTAATGAAAGATAAGGCTAAGGATGTTGGAGTTATGTAAATATAGTGCCCTAGAAAGTAAGTGTATTTACTTATAACTTAATTTTCTTCCAGTTACTTTTTTTAATGAAAATATTTATTATTAATAAAATAAAAGAGTTTGGTTTTATATGTATGAGCATAATAAAACTAGTCATAAGG
>JAOTAY010000002.1:15013198-15023622 GCA_025629805.1 Erythroxylum baracoense
ATCAAAGTAGGAGTTAATATTGTCTGATGTCAATTTTTGGCAAGTATGTTATCTAAGCTAATTTTAAAAGACATGATGATCATATAACTACTTCTATTGTTTGTTTTGTGTATCTTTATGAAAGGTCTATTTGTAGGTTTTTCTTAATGATTTAATTTTATATGTTTACTAAAACTCTTAATAGAATAAGTAGTTATATAAATTTAATTTCCCTTAACCATATTGATCTTTTGGTGGATTGAGTTTTTAGGGAATCGAGTTTGATAGAAGAGAGCAACTTAAGATATCTTGGATGAGAAAGTATTGACATGCCACTTAGTGCAATAAATTTGAATGATGAAGAATATAAAACTCTTCTCAATGATGAAAATTTTGCACTAAATAAGAATTAAAGTCAATACGATTTGAGTGAGTATTTAATTGAATGAAATCTTAGGTTTTTTTTTCTCATCTTCTTTTAATTTCACTTGTATTTGATGTATATGTTAAATTTTATATAGGCAATATAAATATAACTACAAATATTTTTAGTTTAAGTTTCACTTCTAATTAATTGTTTCTTTGACATGAACTCTTGTTGTAAATTGTAATTGTTAGAGAATCATGAATATTTATTATTCTTTTTATTTGATTTTTTGATATAATTATTATTTATTCATTATCATCACACAAGTCCGAAATTTCACAATAAAGCGGAGTCTGGAGAGGTCTAATAGTATGTAGCCTTACCCGCATGCAAATGTGACAATAAAAGAATGATGCAGGTTAAAGAGTAAATAAGTAAAACTGACATATTAAATTATTATGTAAATAAAATTACAATAAATATATAAATAAATAAAATAAAATAAAACTAAAGGATATACTTGAAAACAAAATATAACATGAAGATAATAATAATAATAATAATAATAATAATAATAATAATAATAATAAAGTACAGAGTAGTTGATATAAGGTTAGAAAAAAGATATTATTTATTATATAATGAAATTGTAACATTTTAAAATATTTTGTATTGTCCTTAATTTTTTATTGTATTATAATTAAATGATTTTTTATATTAATTATGATTATTATTTATATGTGAAACATATGAAATATAATAATAATAATAATAAATAGATTATTATTATTTCAAAATTTTATTATTATAATTTTTAAAGATATGGTTAATGTAAAATTATAAATTATAAAATATTAAGTGATTATTTTTATAATTTTAAAAACTTTTAACAGGAAGCAGGTGCTGCAATGCCAATGCACCACGCGTCTTCAAACCTTCTTGGTTAATTCCATCACCCGAAAATAGTCCCAGTGCCCTAACATAGTGTTTGGTTAGTGTCTCCAAGGGTAGAGACGGATGACAGAGACACAAACGTCATGTCCCCTAACTTGTTTGGTTGCTATCTCCATCTAATTTTGTCTCGACTCCGGAGACAAGGACATTAAATTCTTGTGACTTCTATGACTGTGGCACGGAAATGAGGGGACAGAGACAGAAACTAAAGACGTTGGTGAAATGTCAAAAATACCCTCTCCTTAAAACCTAAAACAAATTAATGAATAGTTATATTTTAATTAATGAAATGTCAAAAATACCCTCCCCTTAATATTTTAATTAATGAATAGTTATATTTTAATTAATAATAGTATTTTAATTAAATATAATGTAATTAATTAAGTAATAATAATAATTTAATTAATCATATTGTAATTATCTCGTCGTAATAAAAAATTACAAATATACTTAAAATAAATATTGATACAATTATAAATTAATCAATGAATTACATATTTCAAAGTATATTATACTGTAGGGTTATTTTTATTATTGACACTGTTTTTATGTTCTGTCCATTACAACCAAATATATTTTTGCCCTCGAGACGGAGACAGTATTTTCTGTTTTGTCCATCACAATCAAATATCTTACTTTCTCTAATTTTTGTTCTATTTCGTCTCTAAATTTTCATCTCGTTCTGTCTCTGCACCCAAAAGACGGTAACTAAACACACCGGAAATATAACCAGCTGCTGTAGCTTAAAGAGAAGTTCCTCTGTATGCTCCTTGAAAGGCTTAAACCTGCATCTGGGTGCTTTCACCGTACGACCAAAAATGATCCAGATTCTGTTCTCCAACAGCTTGGAGAGTTGTTCGGATTCTCACTGCTAGCTTCCCCAGCTTCCAATAAGGTTAAAGGTAAACTTGATTTACATTATTCCTCTTATTTAGCTGTTGCTTTGCCAATGATGAGGTGGATTGCTTTTACTGGCATTCCTTCGGATATTGGATATTTCCTGCTTGCAGCTGCCCTTATTACCTTACTCTGAATTTTTGAAATATAGCCGATCCTCCATACATGCGTAATCTGCCTGCTCGGTAGATTAGTATCCTTACAAATTCCATCACCGGAAAGAGAGAGTTGCAGAGTGACGGAGACGATTTGGGATAATGGAGTTCGAGAAGAGAAAAGCGGCGACGTTAAAGTCACTGGGATCATCCGAAACCGACAAGTCACCCAAGGGCAAGTTAGACGCACCCATAATCCCACTCCTCATTACTCTTAACGCCCACCCGTCCTTTTTCACCACCAGTTCCTGCTCCGGCCGTATCTCTATCCTCTCCCAACCCATACAACACTCCTCGACTCCTCTCACTAAAAAGAAGGCACGTGGCGGTTCCTGGCTCTTTATAACCCACGAGAATGCAAATCCCGACTCTGTCGTCTCCCTCCTCTCCCACAATTATATTTCTCCCGCCGGGGAGCTGGTTTTCCGATTTGAGCCGTTGATCATCGCCGTGGAGTGTAAGGACGTTGATTCGGGTCAGTTTTTGGTTTCATTGGCGATATCATCAGGGTTTAGGGAATCGGGGATTACTAGTGCGGGGAAGAAAAGGGTGATAGTGGGAATTCGGTGTTCAATCAGAATGGAGGTTCCGTTGGGGGACTCCGACAACCTTCTTGTGTCGCAGGAGTACGTGAGGTTCCTCGTGGATGTCGCTAACCGGAAGATGGAAGCTAATAGGAAGAGGACTGAAGGGCTTTTGACTGTTTTGAGGGACAATGGCTTTGTGGGCCCCGAAACGACTCCGTCAGAGAATGTAAATGTTGCTTCTTATTGTGACGATGGAATTGCCGATAAGATAGGAGTTTCAAATTGCCCTTTGTCTGTCAGTCGAATGGTAGTTGTTGGTGAACCTACGGACAAGCTTTTTCTTTGGGGTCATTCTGCTTGCTTGTTGGACCGTGAGATTCTTGTATTTGGTTGTTTTGGAGGTGTTGGAAGACATGCCCGAAGAAATGAACCTTTGTTGTTTGACCCTTTAAGTGGCACTCTAAAAGCAGTTAATGTTGATGTTGCTCCATCCTCTCGTTTAGGCCATACGGCATCTCTTGTAGGTCACTGTGTATATATTATTGGAGGAAGAGCTGATCCTTTAAACATACTGAATGATGTATGGATGTTTGATACTGCTAAACACGAATGGAGATTATCAGAAGCTACAGGAAGTGCTTTTCCTTCCCGGTTAGTAATTTCTTAATTTGTTATTTATCCACATCCTTTGCCTTTTAACGTCTTTCTTTTTCCTTTATTATTTACTTTGAACTGTAAGTATTGTCATAAAAATCGTATGCCATTATAAGGACTATGCTTATATCGAACATGAAATTGCCTATATTTCATCGGCCTTCATCATCTCTATTGATTTCTTTTTCCTTTCATATGTCGTGTACATCTTCTACAGTCATCGACATGCAGCAGCAGTTGTTGGATCAAGCATTTATGTTTTTGGTGGACTAAACAATGATATTATCTCTTCATCCTTGCTTGTCCTTAATACTGAAAATATGCAGTGGAATGAGGTATTGGCCAGTGGAGAATGGCCTTGCGCCCGTCATTCCCATGCAATGGTACCTTATAGATCTAAAATCTTTATGTTTGGAGGATACAATGGTGAGAAAGCTCTGGGAGATTTGTACAGTTTTGATGTTCAAACATGTATTTGGAAAAAAGAGAAGCCAGCTGGAAGGAATCCACATGCGAGGTTCTCCCATTCCATATTTGTATACAAGAATTTTATTGGGGTTATTGGGGGATGCCCAGTCAGACAGCATGTCCAAGAGTTGGCATTACTTGATCTCCAGCTCTATTTGTGGAGGCATGTGAGAATTGATTATATTGGTAAAGAACTTTTGGTGCGCAGTACAACAACTATTGTTGGTGATGAACTTGTTGTGCTTGGTGGTGGGGCATCTTGTTATGCATTTGGAACAAAGTTCAGTGAGCCCCTAAAAATGAATTTGCTGCCATTGATGTCACTAAAAGACAAAATTATCCCACTAGATATCAGAACTGATCATGTTTCTCCCGCATGTGATGAACTGAAAGTAGAGAACAATGCATGCCATCAAGATTGTCAATTTGAAAGTGCAGAAGTGCCCCCACAAAGTTGTACATTTAATATTAAGCCTGACAAATATGAACTGGTAGCTTCACATTGGGTGATAATACTTCAAAGAAAATATGCCAAATTAGGGAAGGACATACTGAAGAAATTAGGTTGGTTAGATCTTGGGAGGAAGGTTTATTCACAGAAGGATGGTTTACATGTTTGTTTCCCTATCACTGAGAAACTGCATGCTGTGGTCCTCAAAATGCAGCATCAGTTTGGAGATGCACTTGGAGGGCAGAACGATGCAGATATGCTTGGATTATTTGAAAAAGAGTTTTTGTCAGAAGGGGCCTCATGTCTTATGGCCTTTAAGCTTCTAAAGGAATGTGGTGCCACCATGTTGGCTGATGAAGGTATTCAGATAAGAAAAACTGCCAAGTCTTCTTTGCAAATAATGAAAGAAGCTGTAGCCTCTTTAATAGAACATAAAGGTCTACCAGTAGATTTATTAGAACAGCTGCCTACTAGGTATGAAATTGTAATTTAATTTCTTTGATTTTGGAATTTTTTTAATGTCATAATTGGTCCATGTTCTTCATTGATACTTAGAAATGTATGCTTTTCTGGCTTAAGGTTAATATGATTGAAGGAGACAACAAATTTTCTTAATTTCAGATGGGAACAACTTGGTGACATTGTTGTGCTTCCAGTGACATCATTCAAGGATCCAGCTTGGAATGCCATTGGCAAGGAACTTTGGCCTATTATTGCTAGATCACTAAATGCTCGTCGCCTGGCTCGCCAGGTATGTTATGGTTTGTTAATTGGATGCATGTTGCTTGCTGGTCGATGATAATTTGTATTGTGTGCTGTAGAAAGCAAGTTTTCGGTAATGGTACAGGAATAGAAAGAAACTTAATTGTATTTTTTGTGTTTTTCAAAATCTTTTGTTCAGTTCCATTATGAGTGAATATCAAATTAATTAACAACCATACCAAAAATTGAGGGATCTTACATGCGCCAACTTTATGTGATCCATATTCCAATGCAGCATGTACAGTTTGGATAGACCATTGGTTATGTGTAATTCTATTTTACATCTCAATTACTATGTAACCATGTAACTCATACTTGCATGGTTGATAATCTGTAACATGTTCAGAATCTGTGGTTTAGTTACATTATGAGTGAAAAATTAGTTAACAATCATACTAACAATGGAGGGATCTAACATGCATCAACTTTATGGTATATTACAGTGCAGCAAGTATAATTTGGGCAGACCATTGGTTATGATTATGAGTGAAAAATTAGTTAACAATCATACTAACAATGGAGAGATCTAACATGCATCAACTTTATGGTATATTACAGTGCAGCAAGTATAATTTGGGAAGACCATTGGTTATGCTTACTTTTGCCACTCACTATTATGTAATCATGTGACTCGTACTTGCATGGATGGATATGGATTATTATGGCCAATTTAGTAGGATAAGGCCATGTTATGCTGATTCGTGTGCACGTATTGAGCAAATTTGTGATACTATTCTGTTCTAATTGTTGTAAAGTAGAAAAGAAATTTGTATCAAAAGAAAAATGATGATGCAGAAGTTGTCGTAAATTTTGTTGTGAAGGGTTCTTTTTGCATACAAAAGTTCTAGATTGATTCTCATTCATGCACACTTTTCTTAAATGTTTGTTATGATAGGGTCGAATTTCGCAAACTGGAACAAGGGACAGTAATTTGGAGATTCTGTTTGGATATGATGGTTGGGTTGATCATCGAGAAAATGGAATTCTTTATTCTTTTGATGCTACCAAGTGCATGTTCTCTTGGGGTAATCTTTCTGAGAAGCTTCGTATGTCTCGTCTGAAATGTGAAGATCAGGTTATAGTGGATTTGTTTGCTGGGATTGGGTACTTTGTGTTGCCATTCCTTGTCAGGTACTTTAGATTAGTATGCTACAAGTTGAGGTTTACGGTTTGTTTTAGGTCTCTCTTTTCCTTTCTCTCTAGCTTCTATATATAGTTTGTTTAAGGTCTCTCTCTCTCTCTCTTTATATATATATATATATATATATACACACACCCAGACTGGATATATCACATTGAATTGGCATTCTTTATACCTATTTGCCTGCGAAATTCTTATCATCAGATAAGTTGTCTTTGAAGATCTTCTGAGCATAACATGTTAAATTGAGTTACATTCCTGAATTGTGAAATTCTCATGCACATAATTTCATTGCTTGTTATCCAAATAATTGTTTTCTGCTCTCCTAACTATTGATAAGTTACTTCAGTGACATCTTTCTTTTTGTTCTGTTTGAATTCTTTGTTTATTGCTTAGGGCTAAAGCCAAGCTGGTCTATGCTTGTGAATGGAATCCGTATGCTGTTCAGGCCCTTAAAAGAAACCTCCAAAAGAATTTTGTCTCTGATCGGTGCATTGTACTTGAAGGAGATAATCGATTGACTGCACCTAAAGTATGTTGCACCACTTCTTAGATTATATTCTAAATATCCTCGTAGATGCTTCCCAATTACCCTGCCCCATCCCTTGTTTTTCTTCCTGAACACAAAAGACGAGATTGTTTGAGATGGTGTTTTCTCCGTGCAATGTGTGATAGTCATAAAATTGTATTAGCATTGTGGCCCATGAATTAACGGAGTTGCCTGCCTCAAACTGATTAAATGAATACTTATTAATTGATCGCTGGATGGCTGCTTGTGTTTTTAAATTATTTGCTTTTAAACAATCGCAATAAACTTGGTGTATGGAGGTTAAGATTTGGCGGTTTATTAATCTAGTGTTGCAACCGACTTCCAGCGAAGGGGCTTTATTTCTGTCGTCTGTGGACTATTCTTCATTATGTTCTAAAAAGAACTACCATGAAAGTTTGAATTAATAGAAGAAGATTGTGCTGGAATTTATTAGTTGCTTTATTGCAGGGAGTGGCTGATCGAGTATGTCTTGGTCTTCTCCCCTCTAGTGAGGCCAGTTGGGTAACAGCTGTTAGGGCATTGAGGTGAATAATTGAATAATTGTAACATTATTTTCACTTTGTCTCGATAAACTTGGAAGACTGCTGAAATGCAGATATACAACATCCACATACTTTGTTGTCCGAAAGGTTATGCTCCAATGAAGGGGTGAAACTTCTTGGAGTTCGAGTCTACATTAGAGCTGAAACAGTTAAACTTGTTCTTTTGCTTTCATTTGCACATTTGACAATATCGCATCTTGGGAATTTTCTGTAACAATAGTTTCTGTTTTATGCACCGTTTGGCATTTGCTTTTAGTAATTGTGAGCCAAAGGCAGCAGAAAAGGATGAAATACTGATAACTTATTATTCTAGCTTTTGCTACTTAATATGTGGCATCTCTCTCTTTCTCTTTCATATTTTATGGTCTGATGCTACTATTGCAGAGATGACGGTGGAATGTTGCATGTACACGGTAACGTAAAGGACTCAGAAGAGGTTTCTTGGAGTCAACATGTTCTGAGATCTATAGATGAAATTGCCAAACTAGAAGGTACAATTTCGTGGAACCTAGTGAATGTTGAATCAGTTGATACTGAGGTGCTGCTATCCAACACTTGATTCCGATCATTTGCAGGTCATTGTTGGGAGATATCAATAGAGCATGTGGAGAGAGTAAAATGGTATGCCCCACACATCCGGCATCTTGTTGCTGATGTGAGGTGTGGACTGTTTCATTCATAAATTACTTGAAACAACTATGGTTAAGAGACTCTCTAGTACCAGCATTATAGATTATGCTTGGACTGCCAGAGCTAGTAATTCATCACCCATAAAGTACGAAAATGGGTTCAAGGTAAGTTGTCTATTAGCAGGTACTGTCAAGGTGCAGGAGATAGATTTCAAAGTGTTGTCGTAATAATTACATATTACCGGCTCATCTCCGCCCACTGGTGGAATCGAATTGTGCCATTTTGCAACTGTAATAGGGCAATAACAATGTATATTTAAGGGGCATTCTTGTGGACGCATTTGATTTTGAATATGAATACAAGGTGGTGTAGCCGAAGGACATATAGCTAAAACTATAACAAGCAGCAAAAGTTTCGTTTAAATTTATGTGTTTGTGTGTGCGCGCTCTGTAAGTGGAGTCTGAGCAAAAACACGAATCACATGGCATCTCCATTTAAGACAAGAAACTCACCAACAGAGTCTAGAATTGGTAATGTTTACGGATCTTTTGTCCGAGGTTTGTAACAGTTTATTCCAAAGAACTATTCTTGGATTTAGAAGGTT
Source organism: Erythroxylum baracoense (assembly GCA_025629805.1). Classification (NCBI taxonomy): domain Eukaryota; kingdom Viridiplantae; phylum Streptophyta; class Magnoliopsida; order Malpighiales; family Erythroxylaceae; genus Erythroxylum; species Erythroxylum baracoense. The sequence goes on from JAOTAY010000002.1 coordinate 15,021,880, forward strand.
GATCAGTGTTTTTTTTATTTCTTTTGTGGGAAGTATAGTGCAACCCATATCCAGAAATGCAATGTTATGAATAAGGTAGGTATCAGCAAATATCGGTATTATTTTTTAGTAATTTTTAAAATTTATAAAATAGTTCTTTTTTTAAAATTGTAAAATGATTAATTAGTATATTATATTGTATAATTTATTTCTTTACATTAACCATGTCTTAATTTAAAATAATATTATTTTTCACATGTTTCACATATAAGTAATAACTATAAATGCAAAATATAAAATTAAAAATAATATAAATTATTAAAAATATTACAATTTTATTACATAATAAATAATAATTACATCAAAAATATCAAATAAAAAGAATAATAATATTCATTATTTTCTAGCAATTATAATTTACAACAAAATTTGTATCAAAGAATCAACTAGAAGTGAAACTTGAAACAAAAATATTTACAGTTACATTGCATATATAAAATTTAACATATATATCAAATATAAGTGAAATTAAAAGAAGAGGAGAAACAAAAACTAGGAACGTTTGTTTGGTACAAAATTTTTATTATTGAGAAGAGTTCCATCATCACCATCATTTAAATTTATTACACTAAATAACATGTTAAGGCTTTCTCATCTAAGATTATCTTCTAAGTCACTCTCATCTATCAAATCAAGTTCCTAAAAAGCCCAATATGCCAAAAATAGATATTATCGATGCAAATTGAATCTAATGAACTACTTGTTCTATTAAGAGTCTTAGTAAACAACAAAATTAAATTACTAAAAAATTATAAGATATTATATCTAATTTAATAATGAAAATAACATACCTTTCCTGAAGCTTTAAATTGTATCGAACAAAAATCAAATCATTCATTCTTCTGTACTCCAATCCATTCTTTTTCTTGGAATGAATGAATTCAAATGTGCTTCAATTTCTTTCATAGCTTGTTGTACTCACACATTAACTTAGAGTTCAAATTGTAAATCTTTGTAATTCTAAAACACCACTTCGGAACTGATCCCGCCAAGAAATTGTAAGCTGTAAAATAACAAAAGTAGTATTATAAACAAAATAAAGTAATGATTAATTTTCAGCAAGTAACAAAAGTGAAAAAAAACCTTGAATAGGTTTTTCTTTTTGACGAATAGTTATTAGCATCTGAAAATCCTTAGAAGCCTCCTTATAAATCTTCTTTTGTGAGCTTAGAAGATCTTGCATCATTTGATAGGCAACAATTGTCATCATAGTTAATAACATTCTCCTATTAATTGTCAAGAGGACTTCATGATTATTAATTTTGGTGACAATCAAATAATAATAATATTAGAAATAAACGAACTATTTTGATTGGAGAAAAACACAGAAGAAGTGGAAAACACAGAAGAAGCAGAAAACACTGAAGAAGCGGAAAACACCGAAGAAGCGGAAAACACCGAAGAAGCGGAAAACAAAGAAGAAGTGAAAACACAGAAGAAGCAAAAAACACAGAAGAAGTGAAAACACAGAAGAAGTGGAAAACACAAAAGAAGGGAAAACACAGAAGAAGTGAAAACACAGAAGAAGCGGAAAACACAGAAGTAAGTGAAAAACATAGAAGAAGAGGAAAACACAGACGATACAAAGATGAAGATACGCTAGTACGTCGAACAGTTAGTTAGTTGGAGTTAGTTATAGAACTCAACTGAATAACGGGTTCTACAAGAATCAAGAAGCAGTTGGAGACTTAGGCTATATATACT
>JAOTAY010000002.1:15034508-15052763 GCA_025629805.1 Erythroxylum baracoense
CTAACTCAGGAGTTCATAACAGTGTAGAAAGATATGAACAAACTACTCCCCTTTGAAGCCCATTGAACTCAAGCCATTGCTACATCTTTAAGAGGAACCGATGCTTAGCCAAGCATTTCTTCAGGAGAACTCATAGCTGGAACCCTACCAAAAGAATCCATAGCAGCAGCAGCAGGTGGTGAATACGGTGAGGTGAACACGGTGATAGATAAAATGAAAGAAAATGGTGGATGACAGTGAAGTGGAGTGAGGAGTCGGGAAATGATGAGAGAACTTCTCTCTTCTTATCTGATGGTATATGGTCTGTTGTATGTTTTTGGCTAACCTAATTTAGTAGGTTTTAAAACAAATGAAGCCGAGTCGGGTCGCACAACGTGTGATTTTTCCTAAAAATAGTTCAGGTTTTAAAAGGTTCACCGCGGCGAACTTTTCCCGAAAGGATTTGTTTTTCGCTGGGTCCTTCGCCGCGGCGAAAGAATTAATCTTTGCCGTGGTGAACTTCTCCTGAAAGTTCAGCCTAGATTTATCATTTTTTTCCGTGGCGATAGATCCACTTCGCCGCGGCGAACTTCCTGTAGCGTTTACTTCACTTCGGCCTTCTCTCATTCCATTTCTTCTTTTTGAACTCCTTTTCCTTGAGTCTCCTGCAATAAAAAAAATGGTAGTTTGCAGTGTCAATTGTTCTTATAAAATTAATTAGTGCATTTAATCTTAATTTGTAGCACTTTTCACCTTTAAACTACATAAAATAAAAGCACACACTCAAAAATTAATTTAAGCGCAAAAGCTAGAGATAGATGTCAAAAAGTATAGCAAAGGCCATGAAAATGTCACCAATTTATGTTATAAACTTAGGCTCAATCATTGTTCTTTTATGTTTGATGTTGATTTAGGGTAAGAATTGATCATTTTGATGTAACAATATAAGGTGGCCACCTTTGCGATTAAGTTAGAGACCAAGAAAGAAGAAAAGAAATGGAGGAATTATAATGCAAGAACCACAATAGTGGGAATTATGCCAATTCCCACGATCGTGAGATGCCTAACTCGAAAATACATGTAGGGTTCACATATTTTTTAGGTTTTCATCACTATATAAGGATATAAACCCCTATGGACGAGAGAACATCAACGGAGACTTGCCTCTTTGAGTAAAATCAGAGGCTAAGAGTCTTGAGAGAGGCAGAGAATCAAGGTTTTTCATTCATAATTGGGCAGACCATAATAACGATGAATTTTCCATATTCGGGCAAAGAAGAGAAGGAGTTTGATTGATTTAGTTTTCTTTTTTTTCTCTTCTAGCATTTGTATGATGGATCATTTAATTGTTGGGCATGTTAATGACATCATGAGTGGCTAATTTATTTGTAGAGATTAGTTTTTAACTTTTTGTTGAAATTGTTCATTTTAATGAATGATGTACTTATACCTTGCAATATATTGAGAGATTGAGATGGCTAATTTGTGTAAGGTTGTATAACGAGAATTGACACTCTATAGACCTACATTAATCAAGTTAATTGATTTGTTAGAAAGAGATCTTGGCTAATTAGTTGATCACCTATAGGATAACTTAATAACTAGTAAAACTGGTGGATTGATTTTATAGATTGAGAGATTGCTTAATCATCTCCATTTAATTTCTCTGGGGACAATTAATTATACCTTGAAAGAGGGTGTTTAATAAATTAGGACGTCTTAGGTGAGGCACAATTCAATTAACAAAATAGAAGGGAGATAAGATAGGGAAAAAGTGATCTCTAGTTGTTAAAATCTTCAATTCCAAGTTTTTGCATTTTTGCGTTATCATTTATGCATTGTTAGTTGTTCAATTTAATTTAATTTAATTTTTCAATTTATGCCTATAAAAAAATTTGGTTCTTAAACAAAGATCAATCTTAATTAAGTGGTGCCTAAACACAATCCTTGTGAGCTCGATATCTGCTTTTTCTACAAGTCATGACCTGTATTCTTGTGGTTTTGATCGTAAAATTAGTATTTGTTTCGCAATCAATAGAATTAACAAACCATGGGTTGCCTACCATGTAGAACTTCTTTTAATATCAGTAGCTTGATGTTCCTCTTATGCTTAAGGTGGTTTAAATGAATTGTGTAATGGTAGTGCAGTCATCGACCTTACAATTTGCACATGAACTACCATGCCCTAGGTTCCACCTTCCTTTTGCTTCACCTTCCCTCACCTTCTCCTCTGCGATCATTTCCTTCTAAATGCATTTCTAGGATCCTTAATACCTTCCCATTTTCCTTAAGGTTCAGTTTCTTTGATGTTAGATGGATGTAAGGGAGAACTGTTGTCATTCTTCGACACAGTGAAGGTTATTTGATGCTTTTCGACTCTCAGAGTTAGTTCCCCCCCCACCCCCATCAGCATCAATTATTGAGCGAGCTGTAGCCAATAACGATCGTCCAAGGACCATAGGGGTTTTCACATTTTCTCCAATACCCAATACAAAGAATTCTATGGGGAAGGTAAATATGTCGATCTATATTTGTACACCCTTAATAATACCCTTCAGCTGATGAACTATTATGCCCGCTATCTTCACGAGCACCTTAGTGGGTATTAGGCAACATATTAATACTCACTCCCAAATCTGTGAATGCCTTGTCTATGTTAACTGCATTGATACTTCAAGGAATGTAAAAATCCCCTAGGCCCTCTTTCTTCTTTGCTATATTAGGGTTTTCATCCGCTATAACCTCCTTAACCTTCTCCTTGATTGATTCCCTTAGTGTGAGCCTCATTTGTAGTTGTTTTATTATGTCCTTATGGTCGCAGGTTCCACTATGACAAATTTTTAATATTTTTAAACCTCAATATTTTGCAAGCGCACAGGTCATTCACGTAGTACCTAAGGTATTGATCCTACAAGGAGGGTTAATCTAATCCTAAAATCTAAGGCTAAACTCAATTCGCGATAATTTAAACGAACAAACTAAACAAGAAATTATTCAATTATGCAATGAATTTCAATAATCAAATTCCAAAATATAAACAAGATAGCAATTGCAACACCTAATCACAAAACAACCTAAAACCTACCAAAAGAGAGAAAGGGAATATTTTAATGCAAATCTAATTGATTATGAGTTTATTGAATTATCAATTCTAGATGGTCCTAGGGTTGATTACTCTCTCTTGAGTTATAATCATTAACCCTATTTATTAACCCTAATCGGATTATAAGAAATTGCAACCTCTCGATTCATAATTTATCCCAAACCTAAATTAGATCTTAAGTCATCCAAAAACTACCGAAAACCTATACAAAATCTCTCGTTACACAAATTTACCGGTTTGATTCAATTCTTGATCTATTAGATTACCTAACTCTCGTTAGCCCAATTTAATGATTTTCACTCAATTCACCTTCTTAGTTTGTTACCGAATTATGAAATGCATAAATTAAATCACAAATAATTCAATAAAAACATGATAATCAAATTTCATTAACTTTAAAGACAAAATTCCCGAAGGTGAGTTTGGACAAATCTCAATATTCAACAATCCTATTCTCAATAACTATCTCAATTCCATACATCAATAAAATTGAAATAAAATAAAAAAATACAAGTGGAAACTGATGACGAAGCCAGTAACGGCGGGAAACCTCTTGTTCCGGGAAGTACTTCGCGTAGGCTTCTTCTCCTTGTCTCTCTTCCTTCGTTTCCTTCCTCAATCTCTCGAGAAAGCTCTATAGGGTTTGTGACTGATGCAAAAGCTCTCTCCATTGTGTTCTTAATGTTCTTTAAATACTTTAGTAGCCCTAAGGTTTTTCCAGGGTAGAAACGGTTTGAAAAATCCCTCAACTTTTGACTTTTCCTCTTGTTTGCCAATTTACACAACGCAGGCCACAATCATGGCCCTGTATGCCACAATCATGGCTAGTATCAAACCTTTCTGTCACAATCGTGACCCAAATTCCATGATCGTGGGCTGTGGCAGAGTCTTTTGTCACGATCGTGTCCCCTTTCCTGCCAAATCGTGGCTTGCGGTTTTCCACCAATTCTTCATTTTTCTGTTTTTGTTCTTTTCACTTTTTTTCAAAAATCACTTCTTAATTCTTTTGTGGCCCTTTCACCTCTCTTTTTCTTACTTAATCAATCATTCAATTTATTTTGGAGTCTATTCCTTCTTGATTTTATTTGGAAACAAAATAATCCTAACTATGGAATTCAAACTTTCTAACAAAAATAATCAAAGGAAATCATTTTCATGGTTTGCCTCCTATGTAGTGCTTCTTTTAACTTCAGTAGCTCGACGTTCTTCTTTCATTAAAAATTAGCCGGGATCAATTATGAGCAGCTTACTTCCATCCTTTTCGCTCAATATTAATTTTTTAGCCTGTAAGTAAGCTACAAATTGCAACATAATCAGAAGGACAATGTTGATAACATTACGAAAACCAATTAAGCTCAATAAAGTCCTTCTTTCAAGTGAACTGTCAACAAAACAGTGAATAACAAAATTCCCTGAATTTTCCATTGAATCTAATAGTTTTTCCTTTATGAAGGTGAGTTGTTCTCTTTCTTCCTTAATCACCTTCATCTCCTCTGCTTCTTCTGCTTTACGAACAGAGACTTTCATCACTTCTTCAAACTTGATGTCTGTTGTCGTCTCTTCTTCGTCCTTTTGTTAATCATAAGATTCGAACATATAAATTATCCTGAATGAACCACTATCCTTTGGATTCTTAAATACGTCATTTATATTGAATGTGACTTGGTCATCATTAATCCGAAATATAAGGTTCTCTTCATCGACATCTACCTATGATTTTTCAATGTTCAAATATGGTATATCAAGAACTGGTGAATAAAAGGGTGGGTTGGCATTCTTTTCTTCGTCCTCTTTATTGATTTCTTGGTCTTCTATAAAGTTAGGTTTAGCCCGATTTCTCACTGGTTCTTCTAACACTACCCCATTCCTAAGTGTGATAGCCTGACATGGCTCTATTGAATTTATTTTCATGATACACAAACAGTTTTCCACACTTTGCCCACAAAATTCTCTAGAAAGTTAGCCTATTCAAACTTCTAAATTGTGAATAGAAGAGGCATGATCTTCTGCTAATTGCTTAAACTTCTCTTCCAATCTCTTTTGGATTTCTTCCACATTTGTGAGCTTATCCATGATTTTGTCCAGCTTGGAATCGCATAAATTGGATTCATCATGTTGAAATTTAAATAAGTCTTGATGTCCTATGTAAATACTTGTATTATTGGACCAACAGAAATTTGGGTGGTTCTATAATCCTGAAGTGTACGGGTTCATATAAGGATGATAATTTCTCCAACCAAATTGGGGCTCATTGAATTCTGCAAGCATCTTTTGCTCCCTATAATACACATCTTCTATGACTGTTCTTTTTTTATCTCTTCTTAGCATTCAACTCTTCAGATGTCTCATTCTGACTCTAAGATGTCTTGATGTGTCCCTACTTTACGCCCCAATTTTTTTTAATTTAAAAAAAAGATAGTGAAAAAGTCTTAGACTAAAGAACTAAACAAATCGCCTCCCTGACAACGATGCCAAAAACTTGATCGTAGGTTCCAATATGACAAAGTTTTAATAATTTTTAAACCTCGATATTCTACAAGCACACAGGTCATTCACATAGTACCTAAGGTGTCGATCCTATGAGGAGGGTTAATCTAATCCTAAAATCTAAGGCTGAACTTAATTCGCAATAATTCAAATGAACAAACTAAACAAGAAATTATTAAATCACTCAATTAATTTCATTAATCAAATTCGAAAATATAAACAATATAGCACTTGTAACATCCAATCATAAAACAACCTAAAAACTACCAATTGAGAGAAAGAGAATTTTTATCTGACTTTAAAGAAAATCTAATTGATTATGAGTTTATTGAATTATCGGTTCTAAATGGTCCTAGGGTTAATTACTCTCTCTCGAGTAATAATCACTAAACCTAATTATTAGCCCTAATCACATTATAAGAAATTGCAACCTCTTGATTAACAATTTATCCCAAACCTAAATTAGATCTTAAGTTGTCCAAAAACTACCGAAGACCTACACAAGATCTCTCGTTACACAAATTTATCGATTTGATTCAATTTTTTATCAATTAAATTACCTAACTCTCATTGGCTCAATTTAATGATTTTCACTCGGTTCACCCTCTCAGTTTGTTACCGAATTATGAAGTGCAGAAATTAAATCACAATAATTCAATAAAAACATGACAATCAAATTTCATTAACATCAAAAACAACATTCTCGAATGTGAGTTTAGACAAATATCAACATTCAACATTCCTATCCTCAACGACTATCCCAATTCTATATACCAATAAAATTGAAAAAAATCAAAAAAATACAAATGGAACGGATGACAGAGGCAGTAATAGCGGGAAACTTACTATTCTGGGAAGTATTTCGCATAGGCTTCTTCTCTGTGTCTCTCTTCCTTCGTTTCCTTTCTCAATCTCTCGATAAAGCTCTCTAGGGTTCGGGATTGTGGCTAATGTAAAATCTCTCTCCATTGTTTTCTTCATGTTCTTTAAATACTTTGGCAATCCTCGATTTTTTCTGAGGTCGAAACGGTCCAAAAATTCCTCAAAACTTGACTTTTGCTCTTGTTTGCGCGTCTACCCTATGCAGGCCACGATTATGGCCCAACATACCACAATCGTGGCTAGCATCAAACCTTTCTGTCACAATCGTAGCCTAAATTTCACAATCGTGGGCTATGGCAAAGTCTTCTATCATGATCATGTCTCTTAGGCCACGATCATGGGCTGGCTCACACGTTTCTGTGCCACGATCGTGGGGCGTGGTTTTGGCCCGAAAGTCTTAGAAACTCCTTTGTTCTTCGATGTTGGCCATGAAACACTAACAAACATATCAAGGTACCTCAAAAACATAATATTTAGGCTCAAAGACTTATACTAACCCATAAAAACATTTAAACATATAAACTAACACAATTCTAATCTAAACACATACTAAAGACTCAAATTAACACTTAATACATAACAAATTAAACCCTAAAACATTATGCAAATCACACCTATCAACATCCCCACACTTAAACGATTGCATGTCCTCAAGCAAACGAAACAACAAACACATAAAAAACTCACAACACACAATGCAGTAATGAGGCAATGGCTTCAACTATATGAAATAAATTTATCTTAAACACAATCATTCTAGTTATATCAAATCATTAATATGCAAAATCTATACGTAAGGGCTTTAAATTAAATATACAAGTTAATCGACATCCAAGTGTTAATTTATTTACCCTTTTCAACTGCACGCACACATTAATAATTCTTTGGTCATTCATACTTTATAACTGTTCCTAAGTTATTTTCATGAAAAGTCAAGCTTAATACAAGTCCAGAAGGTTTTTATTAAAAACACATTTTTTAAATTTAATTTCATTTATTTGTTGAACATGGACTTAGACTTTTACACGGAGGTAAACATTGGTAATGAATGTTAATCCGATTAATCAACTAAGTCATGTTTTGTCAAACTGCTTGGTTGGAATGTCATTATAGTTTTTTTGACGTGGAGGCACACATTTGTGATATGTGTCGATCCGATTACTCAGTTATATCATGTTCTTAACTAGCTACTAGCTCTATTCATAACCCAAACACCAGCGGAATAGTTATTTATTTAATTAATTAACTTTTGTTGCCTACCTTATTGTTTTAGCTATTCATTCCATGAAAAAATACTAGTAAAGTTACTAAAGTTAAAAGGCCTCAAATTACGAATGAACGTGACAATTTAGAGGGTGAAAACTGACACTAAATTCTAATTAAGATGTATATTTATCCAAAGACCGCAATTCACTAATTTTTGCGAGATAATGATTCTTCATAACCTAATAGACTATGTTCAAAATTAAAATAATTCCAATCCATCTTAGCCATTGACACATTCAAATAATTCATAAAATGAAACCTACAACTATCATACAATATGTAAAGTTACATAAAAAGGAAAACACATAACCCTCCCTGCACATTGTCCTCAATATGAGAAGGGAACAAACAAGCACATAAAAGAAAAGAATAAACATAAATTAAAGTAAACAGAAATAAAATTAAAATAAAATTAAAAATTAAAATTAAAATGAAGACTAATTTGAAAAAGAAAAATGGGTTAGACATAAATCTCATAGAGATAAAGGCGGGGATGGTATCGGAGGTGGCAATTAAATGCCCCGAGCCTCAAAATATTAATGGATACGACATATATCCTGGCTCTGGCATTGTTGAGTACATGCCATCTCCCTCATCATTCTGGAGTTCTCTGCTAGTTGATCTGTAACACCACATTGTTTGCAGAGATTATGTCTAGAACTTTCTTCCATCTCGGTTCTTCTGGCTCTTCTTCTTCATTGGACTCTTTACTGATAAGTCCTCCTCTGCCTACTGAGGCAGTGCTGAACTCGAACTCGCTTGACTAGCCCTAATCTTCATGTGTCTTCTAGATGACATCCCAAAGTTCCATGTTGTGGGATTCAAGGATTTTAGCCCTCCATAAATGGTGATGGTTTAGGAAGTCAGGGAGATCAATAGTTAACCCACTACAATCTACGCCATAATATTTAGCAATGGCAGATACTATGTACACCATACCTAAATTGTTGCTTCTCTTGCGCAAAGTCATAATAATAGGATTTAGCACATGTGTGGATGTGCACACTGGAATGTTGTGGTCCATGCACTATAACACAAAGAGTTCTTTTATAGAACACTTATCAGTTTCTTATTTATCAAAAACTAGCTGACACATGAATTTGTGCAGCAGTAAATGCTAGTGGGACCTTAATATGTTGTTATAAGCATTTTTGGCATAAAATTGCTCTATTCCAATGAGTTCATTCCAATAGCGAGAAGGATGAAAAGAATCATACTAATCGATAATGGAGGATTCTTGGACCCACACATATCACACATGATTTCTTTGTTTAATTCATAAGCTCTTCCTCTCAGCCTAAACCATAATTCCTTAGGGTTCCGAGGTTCAGAGGACAGGAAAGTGTAAAATTCCAATGTATGTAAAATTCCAAAGTAAGCTCTTGGTAAATAGGAAATTAGAAATGGATAAATTTGGCCCACTGGATTCTTTCAACTAAATTCTCTACTCTATCGCGCAATTTTAACCTATCGAGTATTTCAAAATCAAAATATTTAAGAATTACTATTTCTCTAGCATTTAAGGATTGGAAACAAATACCTTCCTCCTCTGTGTAGATCGGGAAGGGCACTCTAAAGTCTGCTACTCTGTTTCTTCTCCCTCATCCCGTAACTTGATTTTGTCCCGATGATTGCTCCCATCTGGCTGATCGCTTAATGCGCGGTATATTTGCTTATGAATAGGTAGAGTATGGAAGAAATTTATAAGCTTGAAATTTTTGTAGAGAGATGAGAGAGTGTTTGTAAGTTTGAGATCTAGAGAGATAAAGTAAAAGTGAAAGTGAATGAAAAAGTGAAGTTAGAACTGAATATATAAGTGGTTAAAAGGGTAAAATGGTAAATTTTCTTTAAACTTTGCGTGTTCCCCTTTCCTGCCCAATCATACTCCTAGTTGAAATTGCCTCTGCTAGTTAATCTACTTGGACCTCCAGATTGTGTATTGAAGAGGCATCTTTCTTAGTGACTTTCTAGAACTTGCTTTTAAGCCTCTTATGTGCATCCTCTATGCCTCCAATTTTACCTAAAATCCTATCCAACTAGGATTCCATTGAGCTCGGTTTATCTTATTGGAAACCTTGTTATCCTTGGGGTTTCAATTGTCCTCCAACATCGTTCGTCTAAGAGAAGTTAGGGTGTTTCTTCCACCCAAGGCTGTATATGTTGGAGTAGTGATTATTTCCCCCTCCTCGTCTAGATTGAGCTCCCATATAACTAACTTGCTATAGATCGTTAACCTTCATCAAGAATTAGTCCACCGTATCATAGTCCATTTGTCCACAGAGTTCACACTTTAGTTGCACTGCTTTTACTGAAGCTCAGGATGAAGCCTTCATATTGTTGAGTTGTTGAGTTAAGTTGTCAATTTTTGCCTACATCTCCATCATTTGATCAATAGTTCAACTCCCTTTTGTTCTCGGAAGTTAGTGGGTTGTCTACTTTGCCTATTTGTCTATAGTCAACTCTTACTCGCCACCTCTTCTATCAGCTCTTCTGCTTTATCTATCATCTTTCTCATCAGTGATCCTCCTAAAGCTACATTAATTGTGCCTTTCATATATGGGGTTACTACATTATAGAACGTTTGCAACAAGAACTCTTGAGGTAAATTATAATGTGGGCATTTTCATTACAAATCTTTGTATCATTCTCACGCTTCATAGATCGATTCCCCGTCACTTTTCTAGAAGTTGTTAATCTCCTTAATAATCTTCGTGGTATTGATAAGGGGAAAATGCTTGTGTAAAAAGGCACAAACAAGTTAATCCCAAGTAGTGACATTGGCTGGGTTGAGGGAGTGGTACTAAGCCTTTGCTTTATCTCTTAGGGTAAAAGGGAAAAGACTAATTCTTACCGCATCCTCTGACATTTGATGGTACCGAAAGGTATCGCAAATTTCAAGGAAATTTACTATATGTGCATTGGCATCTTCATTCATTAATCCATAGAATTGAGCACATTCAGTTCAAGCATGTTTAGGAGGGTTGGTTTAATTTCAAAAGAGGCTACTTGTATGGGTGGCCTAGCTACTCCTTGGTTAGCCACATTGAACCGTGGTTTTATGAAGTCCATAATTTGTTGACGTACTTGGTTCGCTCCGTGATCCAATCTTGCTTAAATTCCTCAACCATTGTTGCTTTTATGATTTCTTCGTCTTCTTCGCACTGAGCTTTACTAATTAATCATTCTAATCGAGTGATATCTAGTTCTATGGTTTCAACTGCATGACTAGAACTTCTCGTAACTCTTGTGTTCATACAAGACCATGGATTTAGAAATAGAAACTAAAAACTATCTAAAACGTCTTAGATTAAAGAACTAAACTAATCACTTCCCTGGCAACAGCGACAAAAACTTGATTCGGGTTTAGCTGTGTGTAAGTTTTAATTATTAACCATCAATAATCCATAAGCACATGGTTTATTAGTGTAATAGCAAAGGTGTTGATCCCATAAAGAGGGAAATAATCTAATCCTAAAATCTGAGGCCAGAAATAAATGACAGAAATGCAAGATGGAATGAAACTAATATGAGAATTTAATTCAATCAATCAAATTAAGAATTAAACACGAAAATACTAATTACTAAGAAAATTGCAACGCTCCCAAGAATTAGCCCAAGGAATTTACCAATTTAAAAGAAATGGAATTTTACCTATCCTTAATGCTAACATAACTGATTATTAATTATTAGATTGTAATCAAATTGTAGAGGCTGCAATCTCTTAATTCACAACCTATCCAAAACCCTAATTATTTCCAAAATTTTTTAATAAACTATCGGAAAACTATGCAAGATCTCTCTCTGCACAAATTATCAATCTGATTTAATTCTGGTTTCTATTAAATCACTTAACTCTTGTTACTCTAATTTAATCATTTTTCATTCAATTCACCCTTTTAATTTATTATCGAATTATAAAATAGTAGAATCAAACCACAATAATATCTAATAAACAAATAAACAATCAGATTCTCATTAATTAAAGAATAAAATTTTGAAGGTGTGTTTAGAACATCCTTAACATTCTAGATCCTATCATCAACTGTTCAATCCAATTTTATACAATTATAAAACTGAAAAGAATAGGATATACAATCTAAAATGGATGACGGGAGGCAACGACATCAGGAAACCTCCTGATTTGGGAAATACTTCAAGTCAAATTCTTCTCCTCTTCTCTCTTCCTTCTTCTCTTCCTCTATCTCTTGATGATCTCTCTCTAGGGTTTCTCAAGGTGCCTGATGCAAAAAGCTCATTTCTCTTTCTCTTTTTGTTCTTTTTATATCCTGTTATGTTTTGGGTAACCCTAATGATTTTTCGGGGTCTAAAAGGTCCAAAAAATCCCTCAAAACTTGACATCCGTGAGTGTTCGCCCGATGCAAGCCACAATCGTGGCTCACATTTGAGCCTTCTGTCATGATCGTGGCATGTAGGCCATGATTGTGGGTTGTTTTTCCAGCCTGAATGTCTCCGAAACTCCTTCATTTTTAATTTTGACCCTAAAACACTAGCAAACAGAACAAGGTACCTTAAAAACATTATATTTAAGCTCAAAGTATTGTACTAACCCATAAAACACTTAAAACATAAATAATTAACAAATTAACACAATTCTAACCTAAACATATACTCAATGATTGAATTAACAGTTGAACACATATCAAACTATGCCCTAAAACATGATGCAATTTACACTTATCAAACTCCTACTTTTTTGTTTTGAACGGATGAATGCTTTTGATAAATGTTGTGCTTAAACCTTACAATATATTGAGAAATTGAATTAGGTAAATTGTATAGGGTTGTACAATGAGAGTTAGCACCTTATGGACCTGTATTTATTAAGTAATTGATTAGTTAGAGAGAGATCTTGAGTAATTAGTTGATTCCCAATAGGATAGCTTCATAACTAGTTAAATTGGTGGACTGATTTTGTAGATTGATAGATTGCATTCTCAATTCAATTTAATTTGGCTAGAAACATTTGGTTAAACCTTAAGAGAGGGTGATTGAAACATCAAGACATCTTAGGTGAGGCATAATTGAATCAACAAATTAGGAGGGAGACAAGATAGGGAAAAAGTGATCTCTAATCTTTAGTCTTGAAATCAAAGTTTCTACACTTTTGTTACATTATTTGGTCATTGCTAGTTTGTTTGATTTAGTTGATTTTTTAGTTTCTAATATCTGAATTTGAGTCTTAAATAAAGCATAACCTGAATTAAGTGGTGCCTAAGCACAATTTCTGTGGGACGATATCCTCTTTTTGCTATAAGTAACAACCTGTATACTTGCAGTTTTTAGCATAAAACAAATGGTTTGTTTTTGCATCCCATAAAGAGGAGACAAAAAAGTGTCAAAAAGAATAAACAATAGCAAAGTTATGGCCATAAGCTGCATCTCGTGATCATGAAAAATTTGTCATTGACGTGACTGAGTCTACAACCATCATTAATTTGTCATAGGTATGACATGGTTTGTCATGGGTGTGACACCATGGCTCACAGTCGTGAGCCTCCCATGGAGGCTAGTCATGGCCGTGACAGTACAATTCACTCCCGTGACATTTTTCCAGCTCACCTGAAATCCTAGTTTTCACTATAAAAGAATATGTTATGACAACAAAAATGTTAGTTCATCATTTTTGGGGTTTTGAGATAAGAAAAGGCAACAGAGTGTCATTCTTGTGGAGAAACATAGAGAAAATGGAAAGTTAGGCTTTTCGACACTAACTCGAACGTGAAATCGATGTCGAGTCATGATTAAGCATATCTTTTCATTGTCTAACGTTGAATCTCTCTATATGAATTGATTATGTTATGCTATGTCTATAGACATGGGTTTTCATGCATAAATGATCATTAATCTCATTATCGTTGGATCGTTTATGTATGATCTCATTGCTAGATTAGTCTATTTTCCATACCATAATGCAACTTCTTAATTAAATATAAAGAGCTTATTCTAGATTATTTGGTAGTTAGGTTTAATTAATAATCTTGTCTTGTCCTAGGTGAAAACAGGGATGAACAGAGCTTGTTATTAGTCTATGATCAATAGTTTTAAGAGAGAAGTGAAAGCATCATAATAATGAATTATGTTTAATCGTGAGTACAACAACTTAAAACCCTACTTTTGTTTCCTTTAAATCAATTATTTTCATTACAAGAATTAACAAAACATTATATGTGGATACGATCCCAACTCACAGCAACTATAAATTTTTAGTGTGTGGAGTTAGGTAAATTTTGTAATGCATTAAACATGAGTTGTCACTAACCAGCATGAATTTTTCTTACATGTAAAATATTACTTTGACAAAATCTTTGGATCAAAAAAATATGTTGAACATCATTCATATGACCTATAAGAGGTAATTCCTTCAATAATCATTAGTTCCCATAATTAAATCCTTTGTTGGTCTATATCAATGGAGGTGATTGAGGGAGCTGTATTTATTATAAACCCTATTAAAGCTCTTAGTCTAGATGGATTCAATGGATAATTCTTTCAAAAAGCTTATAGATACATTAGATAAGATGTGATTAAAGATATCATGGAAAAAATAGTAGAATGTTGAAAGCTTGGAATAAAACACTCTTATGCCTAGTTCAAAAGTCAACCCAATCCCATTTCCCTTAATAATTACATGTTTATATCTCATTACAACACATTCTACAAGATTAGCTCGAAGATGTGTTCTAATATGTTCAAGTATGTGTTACCTGATTTAATCAATGCTTATTAAACTACTTTCATAAGAGATAAATGTTGAGGACAACATTCTGATAGATCGGGACCTATTAAAAGACTACTACATTAAGGGCTCATGGTAAAATTATGCCATTAAAGTGGATGTCTATAAAACATTTGACACTCTATTTTGTACATTTGTCTTGCACACACTAGAGGTTATAGGATTTACAAAGCCTTGCATAACATGGATAAAAGATTGTATCACTACTACATATTATAGCATAGTAGTAATGGAGAAACTATAACCTTATTCAAAGGGTCTATGGGGATGAGGCAAGAGGATCCTTTCTCCCCTATCGCTTTATGATTTCCATAGAAGTATTCTCTAGGACCTTATGAAAAAACATATATAATAAGAGTGATTTTACATATCACAAGAAGTGCTCCTTGTTATAAGTCTCTCAGCTTTCTATTACAGATGATGTTCTTTTATTTTATGGTAATAAATACCATTCATCAAATTCTTGGGGAAATCCCTAGATGAATTTAGTAAGTTATCTAGACTAAGTATCAATAAAGAAAAGAGCTTCTTCATTGTCTCTAAATATAGTGAAAATTCAGTGGGAGATTTATAAGAACTAACTGTAATAGCCTCAGCTTCCTTACCCTTTAAATACCTTCCTACTATTATCAAGAAAGCTCACTTATTAGAACTACTAAAGCTTGTTTGACTTGATCAAGAAGAGGATAGGAAGCTAAACTATTATAACATTAGCCTTTGCAAGAAAGTTACAACTAATAATATTTTTTCTTAAGAATTATGGCACTTACTAAGGGTTAATCAAGAACATTTGTAATAGTCAGTTTCAAATCTACTAAGGGTTTAAAGTGATAGTCACATTAATTGCATCATATTAGAATAAATTTGGTACATTTAGGATATGATTTCATGATTTCATTCACATACATAACATGATCATATACATACATGAATTTTGATTTAGAAAAAAAAGTGCACTCAATTGACATGTTTCGAGGTATGAAAGTTTCTAAATAATTGTGACATGTTTGTTCATTTCTAATGTCTTATATTTTGATTTACTAATAAAAAAATTGATGGAATAAATTAGTAATTTGGAGTTAATTGCTACAATTGGAAGATTGATGGATTAAAATGTACATTTAGATTAGGAAAAATTTCAAGTAGCAAGACAAGTTGACATATGAAAATTTAGGATGACTAAGCCTATTTAATGAGTTAAATATGGCAGTAGAAATTGAGTGACAAATGGCCTAGGAACTGAGAGACATTTGGCATCCTAAAGAGTGGACAAGTAGCTAGCTCAGACACTTTACAAGTGTCCTCTTCACTCACACCACACAACACACACATGGCAAGCCTCTTCACTTGTTGAATTCTGCTGAAACTTTCTTCTTCCTCCTCTCACTACCAAAAGCTTACTTCTCCCTCATATCTCTGTGTTTTTGCCTAAGTTTTCTTCAATTGCCACACCAAAATCCATGCATAAGTCCTTTACAAAGATAGTTATAGAAGTAGAACATTGTTGTATTTGTTGTCATCTTCTTATCTTTACTAAAACCATCCTACTCTCACCTTTTTTTCAGATGATATTACATGCATGTGAGGCAAAGTAGACTTTATACATTGAGGTGGAATTTGAACTGTACAAGTACGTAAAATACTGGTGATAGTGCAACAACATGAACGCTTCATCCTAAGCTTAAGTGAAAGTTGTACAACTAAAGTGTGAGCTCTGTGGATAGAGGGACCATGATGTCGTGGACTGTTATTTGATGAAAGAAGACAATCCAAAGCAAGTAAATTATATGGGGGCACAATATGGACGAGGAGTGGACAACAATCCCTATTCCAATAGCTACAACCCTAGGTGGAAGAATCACCCTAACTTCTCTTAGACAAATAATACTGGAGGATAATTCAGACCACAAGGACAAGCAAGTTTCCAATAAGATAAACCGAGCTTAATGGAATCCAAGTTGGATAGAATTTCGGATAAGCTTGGAACTCTAGACGATGCACAAAAGAAGCTGGAAGGCAAATTTGAGCAAATCAGTAAGAACCATGCTTCTTCGATCCATAAGCTAGAGGCCCAAGTAAATCAATTGTCAAATGCCTTTGCTATGGGAAATTTGGGAAACCTTCGTAGCACTTCGGGAACAAAACCAAGGGAGTAACTAAAGGCTATTACACTTCGAAGTAGGAAGGAACTTGAACCACCCACAAGGACAATAGAGGAGCCCATCCATCCTGTTAAGAAAAATCAAGAAAAAGATAAAGAAGTGGATATGAGTGAATATCCTCCTTATGTCGCCCCTCCACCATATCAACCTAAAATTCCTTTTCCTCAATGATTACAAAAGAAGAAGTTAGATGCACAATTTACAAAGTTTATTAAGAAATTAAAGATGCTATAGATAAATCTCTCTTTTGTAGAGGCGTTGGAACACATGCCTAAACATGTAAAATTTTTAAAGGACATATTATCAGAGAAGCATACTTGGGAAGATGATCAAACGGTAACTCTAACTAGCACCTGCAGTTCCATAGGCACCAGTCAAATGCCATCTAAATTGAAAGATCTAGGGAATTTCACAATACCATGTATGATTGTTAAGTTTGAATTTACAACGTGTTTGTGTAGTTTGGTAGCTAGCATTAATCTTATGCCTTTATCGATATTTAGAAAGTTCGGATTGGGAAAGGTCAACCCAACATAAATGTTAATTTAGTTGGCTGATCAATCCATTAAAAGGCCATTTGGAATAGTGGAAGACATTCTGATGTAAGTGGATAAGTTCATTATTCCTGTAGATTTTGTGGTTCTCGATTTTGAAGAAGAAAAGAACTGCCCACTGATCTTGGGTTGACCATTTATAAATACAAGAAAAGCCATAATTGATATTCACGAAGAGAAATTAACACTTCAAATAGATGAGGATCAAATCAAATTTAATATGAATAAGGCCTTAAAGAACCCAATAATAAGTAGCGTATGCATGAAGGTTGAAATTATGGATAAAAATTTGCAAGAACAAGTTGAGAGTTGCATCGCAGAAGTACAGTCAATGAAGGCAGAGGCAGACAATGGATATCAAAACCCTGAATCTAAAGGAGGTGATGAGATGGAGGAGTCAGATGTTCAAATTCATAAAGATAAGTTGGTTCGAATTGAAGCACCCATACTGACATCTACAGAAAAACCACTAATACTAGAGCTTAAACCTTTACCTTCACATCTCAGATATACCTTTCTAGGTGAAGGTCAAATGTTATTGATAATAATCTCCAATCAATTGAATGAGAAACAAGAAAGTTGTTAAGTCAAGAAGACTTCACTTCTTTTATTGATTTTGATAAAAGTCAAATAATAATAATAATAGAAGTGTGTGAACTGTTTTGATGAATTTGATAAGTGCGCAGATAAATATATGTGGCACAAATCATCAAATCAAAATGATACTTAAGTAAAAGCTGATTAAGATGGATCAGACGAAGTGATCAAGTCTAAGACATCAGAATAAGCAAGTCGATTTAATTAAAAAATGTGCTAGAACGTTAGTTAGTTGGAGTTGGTTACAGGACTCAACTAATAACAGACTTTAGAAGACTCTACAAGCAGATTTCTCAAGAAGATCATTGGAGATTTAGGTTTTAAATACTAGTTGTAGTCGTAGACTTCAATAAGGATTTTTTTAATGTACAAAAATACTCAAGAGAAATTTTGTGCTCAAGTGCTTATGCTGTGAAAAATATTCTGAGAGAAAAGAAAGAAAGAAAGAGAGCAAATACATCTGTAACG
>JAOTAY010000002.1:15062171-15073359 GCA_025629805.1 Erythroxylum baracoense
GTTAAAGGCTAGAGATTTAAACTAGTGTCTGTTGTAGTTAATCAATATTTTGTTAAGACTATGATTTGGCTTTTCTCCTTATTGATAACCAATCTAGATATTTTTTAGATTCTTCCAGCCCTTTAAGAAGTAGCCTTCCTAATATATCATCAACTTTACAAAGAAGCAATAAATCATTAGCAAATGACAAGTTAAGGAGTTTAATTCGTTTACATTTGTAGTATTATTTTAAATATCCCCTTAAGTTTTCTTGTGATTTATCATCTTTATGAAGACCTTGTTAGCGAATATATAAAACCAATTAAGTTGACCTCACATAATAGCTTAAGCTATTATGGTGAAACGGTCGCTTAATATGGTATCAGAGCCTTTATGACCAAACGGTCTTGAGTTCAAATCCTACCACCACCTATTTATCATCAAATTAATTCAGCACAAGGTAGAGTGGATCTGTACAAGTTTCAAGCCCAAAGGACTTTCACTTGAAGGGGTGTGTTAGCGAATATAGAAAACCAATTAAGTTGATCTCACATAATAGCTTAAGCTATTATGGTGAAACGGTCACTTAACAAACCTCTATAGCTATAACAAATAGGTAAGGAGATATGGAATCTCTTTGTCTGACTCTATTTGCTCCTCTAACCATACGTGTTACTTCACCACATTGTAGGATAGGGTGGAAATACACTCATATATCCAATTAGGTTACATTTCAGGTAATATAAATGCTTAGAGAGTATGAAGTAGAAAAGGCCAGTTAAGTTAGTTAAAACTTTGGTGAAATCTATCTTCATAATATAACTCTCGATGGCAATATTATTGCAAGATATTGGCTTGCAGACTTGAAATTAAGAGGGGTTAAAGGTTTTGGGTATTAAACAAAGTAATTTTTTGTTTAGCTCTGTTAGGAGAATTCATGAATTAAAGACTTCTTTAACCATCATATAGACATTAGTTTTAGCTAAGTTATAAGATTTTTGGAAATAAAAAGTAATGAATCCATCAGGGCGTAGTGATTTTCTTCTTGAAAGATAAACAAGGCTTTTTGATTTCTGAGGTGGTGATGGGAACTATTGAGGAAATCTAATGTCGAATTGAATGCAGGTGATTGACATGAGATTTGGTCTACCCAAGAAGAAGAACAAGGCTACACCAAGCAGCTTAGTACGAACACAACTACAGTCACGGTACCGTCAGCTTCTTAGAAGTGTGGCTGATGATCCATCTGTTTGTACACAGCCAGAAGATCACCCACCTGCACCTTGTGAGCATGCTATAACACTAAGAGATGTCACATCTGCACCTACTACTCATCCTAGAGATAAGTATCTACAAATTTTGAGAATGCGATGCAATATTTGTTCTCCATTAAGTTCTCAAGAGATGCCTCCATCAACTTCTCAAGCGATGCCTCTAGCTTCTAATCAGCCACCAATAAATGACACGAGCCCCTTTCCCAGTATTAGTGCTACCTCTGCAAGCACTGCTAGTATGATCTTTCACATTACATTGGTTAAACATACAATTTTTTATCTAACCAATTAAGAGTATGTTATATGTTAATTGTAAAATATTCCTTACTATATTTTAGGATCCACAACTGATCCGAAAAAGACAAGGGATGTCACAAAAGGATACGAATTGGCAAAGATTAATAAGGCGATAGGTAAGAGATTTGAGATAGAGATCTCCCCCGCTGAAGAACGACTAACCAACTCCATACAGTCTGCCAAATTATTGAGTGAGATTGGTGTAGTATCCCAAACCTCCTTACCTGTAAGAACAAAATGGAAAAAAATAACTACTAGGGAGTTGGACATTACATTTGATAAGTTAGAAGTAAGTATTATAAAACTATCTAATATATACATGTTTTCCATATGCCTAAAGGTTTGACCAATAATTTATAATTTTTTGCAACAAAAGGGAATGAGGACAGACGACAAAGTACATGTTGCTATGAAGAAGTTTCTTTCTTTAATATCTAAAGATCAAAGATTTCATTTAAAAAAACATTTTACCAAGCACAGAAAGGATGTTAAGCCACAAAATGTTACAGTGGCGGAATGGATGGATTTATGCGAATATTGGGAGCAATCAGCTACAAAGGTTAGGTAATTTGATCAAAAAACTTAATTTTACAACTTTTTTGACAGCTGATTATATTTTTGTATTTATGAATTGTGATTTATAGACGTTATAATAGATTTTGTTACGTTTATGGTTAGGAAAAAAGTCAAAAAGCCAAATTGGCTAGGAGTTAGGTCAAATGTCGACCAAACTCCGGCTCCAAGGCTTTTGTAGCGATACAGCATGAAATTGTAAGTTATTATCTTTTTAATTATATTTCACTTTGATTGACATTTCAAAATTTGTAATAATATTACTAATAATATATTTCAATACAACAGAGTGAAAAAGATGGAGAAGAGTGTGACCAGATGAAGTTATGGTATCACACTCATTATAATGAAAATAAAGGTCAATAGATAACTACCAAATGCAGAGAAAAATGGGTGAGTACATAGTTCATTTACAAATGTTTTTTAGTATTTATGAATTTTAGTATCTAATTAATTTTTCAGGAATTAATGTGTAAGGAATTGACAGATTCAATATAACAAGGTCATTCGATGATAGTGGATGAAGTGTGCGACAAAGTCTTGGGCACTAGATTTGATTATGTTGTTGGCATGGGAGTTGAGCCTCGACTACAAGGGAAGAATTCGGTTAGAAAGAGACTTCAAGACCAACTAGAGGAGTCCAAGAAGGTTAAACAAGAGTTACAGTCTCAAGTTAATGAATTGACTAAAAAAGTTGAACAAATACAGGATCAATTAACTACCGAAGTCCCGCAACAAAGAAATGAATTTGAACAACAAAAAAGCTCTTGGAACTTTTATGTTCTACACATAATATTAGTTTAGATTAGACATATGTATTCATGTTGATCTCTTATACACTTATGACATACTTTTTATATTAATTATTGTATTATGACATGTTTGGAAATTTCAATTAAATAATAAATTGTCTACACTTATGAAATTCTTGTGATACATAAATAATTATTAAAACTAATGATATACTAAAAAATTTAAGAATTATTAAATAAATAAAATTCATAAATAATATTGAATAGTTATTAAATAAATAAGATTTAAAAAATAATATTAAAATTGGAAAATTATTAAATTAAATTTATTTTCGAAAAAATAAATACAAGAAGAAAATGGTATTTTGCAACGTTCTGCTAACACATTCCGCAACGTTTTAAAACATCACGAATTCGACAACATTCTGCGACGTTTTTCTGAAACGTCACGGAAACCCACATTTCGCGACCTTTCAAAAATGTCACCGAATCTGATTTTCCGTAACGTTTTCTACAACGATGCGGAATATCAAAGATTCCGCGACGTTTCCTGAAATGTCACGGAATGTGGCTTTCCGTAACATTTCTTATAACATCGCAGAAAGGATAACGTTTTACTGATGTTTTTATAAACGTCGACAAATGTTGACATATTCCACGACGTTTTACATAAAACGTCACAGAAACCTTTTACCTATACTACAATCCACGACGTTTTTTGTGACATTTTTTAAAACATTGCAAATTGAATTCTGCGACATTTTTGGACATTTTGCGACTTTTTAAAAATCTCGCAGATTGCGTTGTATTCTTGTAGTGATATTTAGGAGCTCAAGTTGTGAATTTTATTTTATAGATTTTTATTATTTGATATTGTAATTAACTAAGTAATATTTAATGTTATTAAAAAAATGATAAATTTTATTTACGAATAAGTTAAATTTTATATATTTGATTGATATAATTAATAATTTTAATTGATATTATAAAATTAAGTAAATTTTCATATTTATTTTTAATTAAAACATATGTGTACCACACTTATACAAAATAATTAAATGTCTATTTTATTGGATATTTTAAAAATTGAATAAAGATATAATAAGATGAAATTAACCATTTTATAAGAAAAGGAAAGTAAGAACCAAACTATATAATCCGACAAACATTTGTTTCTTTTTGGTACACGGAAATTAATGCAAGAAATGTTGATTAGGAAAATTCCCATAAACAAAATTATGAATGGCTCTAAATTAATGGCCTGTTTGGTTCAAGGAATAGAATAAATAAGGAATAGAATGATCATTATGAAGAATAGAAAAGATAATGAATAAAATAGAGTGCGTATTGCTTTGTTTGATTTACTGTTAAAAAATTTCTATGTGAATGTTTGGTTTGAAAATATAAACTTGGAATGACAAAGAAAAAACCAATAAAAAGACGATATTATTATTATTATTATTATTATTATTATTATTATTATTATTCTTGTTGTTGTTGTTGTTGTTCTTGTTGTTGTTGTTGTTGTTTTTGTTGTTGTTGTTATTTCCCATGGTATGATGTTCTTTAGCTATTCCTCATGGTTAGGGAATAATAAAACCTCAAAATAGTTATTCTTCTTCTTTTTTTCTATCCAAACGCAAGAATACATAAATATTAGGAATACACTAGGAATATATTTTCTATTCTATTGAACCAAACATACCATAAGAGATCATAATCGATATTCCTATTATATTTTATTAAATCTCATCCACATATTTACGTGAACTCTATATTTAATAAAACAGAGTTGAAACAGAATAACTACAACAGAGAATTGAATGTGCTAAATTAAGGAACGTTGTGAAACTAACAAAAGGGTAAGGTCCCTTTCTTAGAAAAGGCGACCCCCAATAACCGAAAGAGCATTTGGTTTCATCCTCTCTTGACTTTGTCAACTTGTGCCCGGTGCCTATCCATCACCTTCCATTAAAAAAACTTTTTACCTCTTCTCTCCACCTCCACCTCACTTATTTCGTCTGCTCTCTCTTTTCTATTCTTTTTCCTTCAAATAAAATATTTTCCAATACATCTGAAATCAATAGTTAAAATAGAATATGTTTAATATGAAACCTTCCTTTAAATTTACCAAGGTTGCAATTACATGCTCAGTCATGTATTATGATAGTTCAGTAGGTCTCTCTTGTTAGTTCTTTCCAACCTTTTGCTCTGTGTTGGTTAATGCTGGTCTGGAGTGCCCTAGTCAAATAACTGCCCTCTACTAAATTGCTTCTTCGCTTATACATAGTTTTTAATGACTAAAAAAAGCTAGTTCAGAGGAAGCATTTGATACTTTTGATATGGAAGTTATTCTTGTTTATGTCAAAACGTACCGTTTGATTGGTTATGAAGATGCAAGAATATTCCTACCAGTCTACATGTTTAAGATAATGATGCCAAAGAAAACAATAACAAATAGTTGTAGTTGATGATTGGTAGGTAAAAAAATATGGAGGCCAAAATTACAAAAGTTCAAACAATTACAAATAGTTGTAGTGGATGCTAGGTAAAAAATATGGAGGCCGAAATTGCAAAACTTCCAAACAATGAGGGAAGGGACAGAAATTGTCAATTTCCAAAAGGCCTTCCCATGTCATATTCCGACCATGTTGAGCTCACTCCCTGACTCGGTTTGACAGCCGAGCCAACTCTGTCAGAATCATTGCTCAAGTAAATTCCAGGGATTCTTCTAATTGTTTCAACCCTTTCTTCTGTTTTTTGGAGTATTCAAGTGGGTAACTAGTTAGCTAACTAACCACAGAAAAAGAAGAAGAATAAGATGCAAGTTTCACCCATCAAACCCAGTTTGGCTCCACACTGCATCTCGCACACGTCGCATGTCACGCCCCTTAAGCGTTCGCCCCACACCTTCGAAGACCGACGCGCCACCCATTTTCTTGCTTCTGGCATACTCACGCGCCAAATACTCGTGTGGGGGAATCATCTCCGTATCAGGATCGTCGAAGTCGTCATCCAACTCGTGCAACGACTCCACCGACTCAACCCGCAGAATCTTGCTCCAGTCCGGCACGTTCACGGGGGCTGACGTAGCCATGTGACGTGACGAACTTGCCACCGTGTCATGACCACCTCGGAATTGGTGCACAATTCTTGACGACGCCGTCTTGTTCGAGGAATCTTCAAAAGCCGAAGTTAACCCGCCCACGTGGCGGCGGTTGTTCCTTGTTGACAGACTACCATTACTCTCAATCCCGGAGCGTGGACTCCAATCGGTATTTGATGAAGAATCATCGTTGTTGCTATTGTTCATCGTAGCATGGTCATTCTGGTGGTCACCCAAGTCATACGCCGTTGACCATACATCCTCCTCTACAAACTCCGACGTGTCTGCTGCGGAGCTGGCGGCGGTGCTTTGGCTCTCGCCATAGCCATAACTACCAAGATACCTTTCGCTGCGACTGGTTGTCAACCTCCTGCCCTTGGCCATGCAAATATCATCACAAATCCTTAAAAGACGAGAACTGGGCTTAAACCTTAGTTAGCCCCAACCTCAAAAACAGAACATGGAAAACCTAAACTAGAAGAAAGAAGCTAATGATAAATTATGAGGAGTCCATGGTTTAGGCTCAATCATAGGCTGGAGTAAGCTGGAGGAAGATGTATAAATAGCATTTGGAGGCTTCGAATTTCATTTCATGTGAATTTGGAGTGCATTTTTTATGCATTTCATGAGGCGTGGTGTTCCTTTCAATCAAAATGTAAATTATGAGAGAATAGCCGACGGCAAGATGGAGATGAAACTGTTAAAAACTATCACCACTATCTTTTGGAAGAGCGTGTTGAGCACTTGACCGTCGGTAGGGTCGGGGCATGTTGATTACAAGGTAGGACTGAGCCTGAAAGAAAATGACTTTCCCATTTTTGGAATACCAGCGATGTTTTGCTAATCTAAATTTCATTGGACACTGCATTTGTGAAATTACGTTCTGACTCAAAGTGTCTTATCAATATATAATTATTTCTTCCGACGTTTTATTAAAAAAACGATACGTGGCAAAGACGTTAAAACTTTTCGATATTCCATTATCTTCGGTTTTTGTAACACTTATGAAACTAACATTAAAATATAGGATATTTAATTAAAGGATAAAACAAAACCTTAACGACTATTATCGGTTGGTAATTAGATAGCGAGTAAAAACAAATATGGTTGGTATTAATAAACTCAGATTGTATCTAACAGAATAATGATAAATGTATATATTTGGGAATTATTTAAATTGCCAAACAAATATAAGTTTTCAATTTTTAATATATTATTTAATGAAGCATATATGATTAAAAATTTTTATTAAATTTTAATGATCAATAAAATTTTATTACATTAATTATTGACTAAATTTTAGGATCTCTGCCAGTTGTTAAAAGTAGATAGAAAGATTCCAATCGAGCTTTCTAAAACCGAAGACTTCATTTCTTTTGGCAATGCCAAGAAGACAAAGATAAAAACCATTAATAATTGCAGTTTAATTAATAACCCAAACAAATCAACCATAGAAATTATATACAATTGTTTAATCCACGTCAGATACCACCCTCTTCCTTGGGTGGGTCCATCTCTCAACCCTCCTATTTGACAAGGTCAAATGCATCCAACAGGGTGGCCCTACTATCCACGTGGGTGCTTCTATTACAGCCCACCACGTGTATGCTTCCAATACCAATGGGTCCCATTTGTGATTGTCTCAACCAATGTTCCCAGTACCATACCGAATTGAGTACTGATATAGTATTATACCGGTGTCGGTCAATATCGAATACCGTTTCGAGTAATTTTTTAAATTTATAAAATAATCTCTGAATTTTTTTAGAAATTACAAAATAGTCAATTGTCACTTTATACTATATAAGTTCACATCAAACACGTTTCAAAAAATCATAATAATAAATAATAACTATAATTAATATGAAATAACAATAATTTTCAAATATTTCACATATAAATAATAACCACAATTAATATGAAAAAAGACAATTATCATCATAAAAATATAAAATTAATAACAATACAAAGTATTTAAAATATTACAAATTCATCATATAATAAATAATAATTACATCAAAATATCCAATAAAAAGAATAATAAATATCCTTAACTCTTAAACTATTACAATTTACAACAAGAGTTCGCAACGAAGAATCAATCAACTATAATGAAACATGTAACAAAAACATTTACAATTACATTACATATATAGAATTTAACATATACATCAAATATAAGTAATTTAAAGAAGAGGAAAAACAAAAACCTGCAACTTCATTCAATCATCTACATGAGGATACCTATTATAACTACACTGACCGTAGCTATCATTTGGTACAAAATTCTCATCATTGAGAAAAGTCTCATCATCATCATCACTTAAATTCAATACGTCAAATGACATGTCACTGCTTTCCCAATTAAGATTATCTTCAAAGTCATTCATATCTATCAAATCTAGTTCCTCATAAACTCATTATGCCAAAAAATCGATATTATCAATAGAAAGTGAATATTTTGAACTACTTGTGCTATTAAGACTCCTAGTAAAAAATAAAATTGAATTATTAGAAAATTATAAGAAATTATATCGAAATTAATAATGATAATAATTTACCTTTCCTGAAGTTTTAAATTGTAACGAGCGAATACCAAGTTATTTAATCTCTTATGTTCCAATCTATTCTTTTTTCTTATAATGATCAAATGTGCTTCTCTAACATCCCGTTACCCATGTTGAGGTTAAAATAGTAAATATGAGAGTTTATTAAGATTAAGAAAAATGTATTTCATGCTCATGCATAATGTTAGCATACACGCATGTGAGTATTGATTTTTTTGCACATTAAAATAACTGTACATGCATTCATTGACATATTCTGGGTATAATTGAGTTATAAAAGTGATTATATGAGAATTGTGAATTATTTGTATTGAAATTTGATTTTAAGAGTATAAGCACTTATTGCTTCAGTTTTGTTCACAGCCTATTGTATTTACACATTGACTTAAAATTTTAATTGCAAACCTTTGCAATTCTGAAACACCATTTCCAAATTGATCGCACCAAGAAACTGTAAGTTATAAGATAACAAAAATAACATTACAAACAAAATAAAGTGATAATTAATTTTCAAAAAATAAGAAAAAGGAAACAACTAATCCCTGGATAAAGTTTTGCTCTTTGTTAAATAGCAATCGACAATCTAAAATCCCTAGAAAATAACTTATAAAGCTCTATTTGTGAGCTTAAAAGATCTTGCATCATTTCATGGCCAACAATTATTATAATAGTGAATAACATTCCTCTACTAACTTCAGCTTTCTTTGTAAAATCTGAACTAAAAATATACACTAGGATTCAAAAATCCCCCAGTTGCAAACAATGGAGAAGAAAGTTGTCTTTCCCATCTCTCATTGATGATTGCAAGATATGGTATGTACAAAGAAGGCCTATGTTTCAGATTGACCTTGATTGCTTCCTTGGCCCTTGCCAAATGTTAGCATTTTGTTAACGTTGGTGACATGACTTGTCACATAAGACAAAAACTATGAACACTTATACACGTAAGACTTAATTAAATTTAACTAACTACATTATTTTGGATCAAAAATCCTTAAATCAAATTCAAAACCTAAATTAGTTCGTTCTCCCACAGAAAGAAAGAGAGCTTAAGGTGGCAAATTGGATTTTTCATTTAGATTGATAGAAACTATCATGACAAACTGTCATTCAGATTGCTAGAAATTAAGTTTGATTCATATAAGTGTTTAAGATTTCTGTATTATATGTCAAATCATGTCAGTAATATAACGGAAATATTAACGTCGGACTAGAATTGAAAAAATTAAAATTTTGAGTATTTAATTGCTACTTTTTAAAATTATGATTATAATTACAAAATTGGGTAAAGTTTGATTTTTAAAAAAAAGATTAACTATAAATTAAATTAAAAAACCTCTCATTTAGAAAACTGGTAACATTTCTAAAGGTCAAAAGCTTCATCCCACCACTAACCTGCGAAATTTTTTGTGATGGGGCACGTTGGACGGTTGACAATCAAAACTGGTGGGGCCTACTAAGTGATCTCCTTCCAACTTGTCATCTTTCAATTGAACAATAAAACCTTATCCCCATTTCCCTTCACTATCTTTCAATCTCACGATAAGCAAAGGCCTAAGTCCAAAGCCAATTATTTGTTTAAGCAAAGGCCAAAGTCCAATGCCAATTATTTGTTTCTTTGTGGTTATAATTAAACAAGAAAACAGGGGACAATGATAAAGGATGTTCTAATTTCCAGACTAAAAAAATCGCAATCGTCATTATACTTTGAATATATTTTCAATATTTACAATAATCTCTTAAATTGTAAATATCTGTTAAGTTATTTGATATAACTCTAAATTATTTAGTAAATTGACAACTAAAAAATAAAAAAATTAAAAGTCCTCGAGAATCTGTTGAGATTTGAATCCATAACTTTTAATACGATCACGTATTATTGAGAGATTTCTCGCCACGGTCCAAGTTCCACGTCGAACCCCGATCTGGGGGACGAGTTCTGGTGATGTCCGTAGTTTCATTTTCCTTTCTAAGGCTGCAACTAGTCAAGTGATTGATCAGGCCTCCCCTCCTTATCATTCTTTTTAGTTGACCCCACTGATCAGGTGGGATCCAGTTTTTTCAGTGTCGAGACTGCAACTTGGGTCGTTAGGGGGACCTGAAGGTTATATTTCAGTATAGCCGAGAAATAAATCAGAGATTTTCTTTTTTAAATACGGAATCACAAGATTCTATTTACATATCATAATTAGTGGCCTTTGTCTATGTGCCAATGTAAGCTAAACTGTCAATCAAATAGTCTTAATTCCTCTTCTTACTGAAAAAACATATAATGTCAGACTCCGACAATCAACGGATGACATCACCCATCACCCAAATTATAGGGTGTCGTTTTCAAATTGCGACGTGATGATAATCATCATCATCATCATCATTCAGTCCAAAATCTCGCAATGAAATGAAGTCTGGAGAGGTCCAATAGTACGCAACCTTACCCCTACATAGTAGAGAGGTTGTTTCTGGTGGACCCACATGCATATGAGACAATATATGAATGGTGTAGGTTACAGGAAAAAAAAACATGGAGAAGGTCAAAAGATTAAAAACTTAAAAAAAGCTATATAAATGTGACAAGAAGATTTTAGAAAATAAATAGATAAATAAAAATGTGATAAAATAATTAGATACATAATAAATAAA
>JAOTAY010000002.1:15074657-15094976 GCA_025629805.1 Erythroxylum baracoense
CCCAATGGCGGGGTGGTCAGGGAGCCAGCAATAATGCTGGCTCCTGCTGGCTCACGGGGGCAGGGAGCCAGCAATAAGGCTGGCTCCCTCCTGCTCACCCCGCCATTGGGAATGGCGGGGTGGCAGACCCCGCCATTTCCAATGGCGGGGCGACGCTTTGTCACCCCGCCATTGGTAATGGCGGGGTGACTCGTCCCATCCCGCCAATCGCAACGGCGGGGTGTTTGTCACCTTAGCAACCCCGCCATTACCAATAGCGGAGTGTCCTATTTTTACCACTCCCATTCTTTTCAGTCACATTTCAATGATTAAATTTAATATTAATCATAAAAAGAGAATTTAGCCCAATTTCAGGTAAAGTTGACTTGGGGGAAGACGTCATGTCTATTCAATATCAATCTCTGACAATGTTTTCTGGTCTTATGAAACCAAAGGAAATATGTACACCATGCATCCCAGTTACTCGTTTAACCCAAATAACATCAGCCCCTCTGATCTTATATAGAATTTTGGGGATACGGAATATTTGACACAAGTAAATAAAGTTTAGGGATTTACATGAAATTAACGAAAATAATAAACTTCAATTTATGATAAACGTTCTTTGAGCGTTATAACATGTATTATGCTTGTTAAATTAAGAAATTATTGTTATGAATTAGTGATAATAAAAAATAAGAATTTGATTTGATTTGATTTAATTTAATTTAAAATTAATAAATTAATTTTGATTAAACTAAAATTTTCAATATAAAATAACATTGTTGGAGAAAATTTTCAAAAATAATAGCCTTCAAATGTTTCTCTCACTCTAAACATACATATTAGTTGAAGAGTAACATCGGCCCCTATTAATGCAACCAAATTTAAATGTAGTAAAAATTCTTATTTTATTTTACACTTTTCCAGCGAAAGCAAATGATTAAATTTAGGACATTTGATCCTAAGAAGGGACTGTGTACTCATCCCCAAAGTTGGATACTACTAGCTATATTAAAAATGTGGATGATTATAAATAATGTA
This sequence comes from Erythroxylum baracoense, assembly GCA_025629805.1. Lineage (NCBI taxonomy): Eukaryota > Viridiplantae > Streptophyta > Magnoliopsida > Malpighiales > Erythroxylaceae > Erythroxylum > Erythroxylum baracoense. Next base: position 15,075,681 of record JAOTAY010000002.1, read on the forward strand.
AATCCAATTATAAACAATACAGTAGAACCTCTTTAAATTGATATTCCGTAAATTAATAAACTTTCTAAGATAATATTTTTCTCCGGTTCTGACTTGGGTCAGTTGAAAATTTAACAAATTTCGATAAGATAATATATTTTCAAAATAGGCCTATGTAAATATAGGGTCCTATTAATATCATAAATTAATAATTATATAAACTTACACAAACATAACTAAGACAATTTAGTAAAATATAATTCTAGTGTTGTTTGTTTTTTCTTAAAATTTAAGTCTAGTTGGAGCTCATCTCTAACTTTTTCTTATTGCATCCAAAATTTCTGGTGTTATGCTCTCGAACTGCACCAAAAATTTGTGAAGAGTCTTTTGCCTTCTCCAAAATTAGATGTCTAGTTATATTCACATGATCTTGGTACTGGAGAAACCACTCATAAACAATCTTCTCCATATCTGGAAATTTTACTGATTTGTGCCGCTTGATATCCCTTTCTTTTTCTAGGTTGGCTGAAAGATACTCAGTCGGTACTCACATAATTCTTTGCATATTTGATCCGTCATTGTTGATTTCGTGACACCTTTTAGATGAGGAGCCATTGTTGGCTGTGGTTTCAATCAATTTTCTATCTTGTTTATAAAATATTTTCTATCTCCATCATACGTATATACATTGAATGTTTTTAGTAAAAATGCAATGAATAATACTTAATTATTAAAAAACAATGAACATTATTTATTAGTTTTTATTAATATTATGTATAATGAATCTATGTTTTAAATTCATTCAATTAATATAAAACATAAATTTTTTAAAGATACAATACTTTTTGATGTAATCAAAATTTAACTTCAATCAATTACAAAAATCTCTTTAAATTAATATTTATTAATTTTATCGGTTAATTATTATCTCTATAAAATAATAAAATATCATGATCCTAATAATATTAATTTATAGAGGTTTTATTGTATCTTATTTAATTATGATATTAATTTAATTAAAAATTTAATATTAAAATTGTGATATAGAGTTTTCTATGTGACTACAAAAGACCAATGGTATTATACATATCTATATATATAAAAAAAATGTTAAATGCAGCATAAACTTTTAACGTTACCTTGTAATATTTTTCTTAATTGAATAAAGATCAAACACCATCGAATCAAGCATCCGAAAATAGATCGGGCTATAGGCGAGCAGATTACATTGGCGGCTCTAAAACATCCTCCCACTGTCCCATTCGCATTGCTATAAATGCCGTCCACCATCCAATATTATAGGAAAAAAGGCTACGACTAGGAGGGCCAGGCTTACAAAAACCATTGACGGCTATAAAGTGGAATTTAGATGCAAAAACGTACTATAACATAGGCTTGCACAAATTATGGATCAGATTTTCGGCACCACTTACGATGTCTATATCATGTTTTATTAAATCTCATCCATATATTAACGTAAACTTCACATAAATATATAGATGAGATTTAATATAATAGGGTTGGAATAGAGTAACTAGAATAGAGGATTTGATAGGGCGCAAACCAAGGACAACCTATTACTATAAGGTGTATATCGGTAGTTTATATCTTACGGAATTCCCCACCTGCTACCAAGGTTAGCCTGCAATCCGACTACCCACCACACTTCACAATTGATATTTTATCCGCAAGTATACGATGTAGCTGTAGCTACTACTAACAAGTATAGATTGATCTCTAGATAACTGTAGGTGATGAATTCCTCCTATGATATCTTAAACATTAATCCTTTAGTATGCAATTAAATTATCGATTATTGTACTGTAAAAATTCCTATCTTATGATAGTATCTTTCTCGAAACTGTTAACAACTAACCCTCGGTTAATTACCTAAAACCTTTTTCTTATTAAAATCGCTTATATTGCACTACTCGATTCATCAATTTTACTATTAGGTTCGTTCCTAATATAAAGGATTTATGTCAACCTATATCTAAGTTTGCATGCAACTCCTTCTAATTATGGCATATCTATTCAAAGGAAAAGATTTGTCAATCTCAATGATATAAAATCAAATATAAAACTAATATCCCAGACATGAACAATATAAACACATTGTTGAATAGTAACAAATCAATCAATTAATTTACATTGAATAAAAGACTTTATCACTCTATCCATCCCTATTTAAGGTTCATCACACTTATTCACTAAACAAATTAGTTCTTAAACAAAGAAAACAAATCAAACATCAAGTATTTAGAAGGACAATTAGAAATAAAAGAATCCATAATCTATATATCCCCTTTATCTATAATGAAATCTCCTTGAAACTTAGAAGAAAAGTTGCTCTCTATCTGATATCTTCTTGCATTAATCTTCGTGTTTTTCTAGTCCTCCGTTCAAAACTACTTCTTTGATCCTTTTTCTGGTTTCTAATATGACCTTTATTTAGCCTTCATAATTTCCTTTTAAAGTAAGAAGCTAGGGTTTCTAGAATATACATGATCAGTTACATAACCATGTAAGTGACCATATATCTCAAAATCCCATCTAAATTGTTACTTTACATGATTTTAAAAGCTTGCATAGCCTATATACACGATCTTATATGTCACATACATAAGTATAAACAACATTTTCGAAACTTCACACATTTACAATAGCTTATAGTCTCTATATATGATCGTATATCTTTAAAGTTGCTCTAATTATTCCATTTTATGTCATGATTTTGCTCAAAATTTTTCTCATTTTGGTCTATGAAGGTAATTATTATCTAAAAACACATTTGAAATAAAGTAAGCACCAAAAATACCATAGAACTCTCAAATAACAAGCCAAAACACACTAAATATAAATATAGTTAATTAATCGTCTATCAAATGTCCCACACTTAAGCTTTTGCTTGTCTTCAAACAAATCATAATCCAAAGCATAAAACCTACAAACTTTCATCCTTATAACATGAACTTATCCATCAATACTAAATTATTATTTCATATCAATCAAATTAACATATAATTATATTCAAGTCATTATAGAACCAACCTTTATAACTTAATATCAATAGCAATCACATAGATAATCTCTCAATCAAACACAAATTTCACAGCCTAACTGAGGATTCACTCAATGCACTCAAAGTATTTAGGGTGGAAAGGGTAGAGGAACTCTCAAATCAATACATAGGAGGATTCATAACCATAAATTGCAATCAAATAATATCTCTACCACTTATAAGTAAACTAGAAACAAAAATCAAATGATCTTGTTACAAGGTTATAATAAGAATTAAGTAAAGGTATGATAGAGACAATAAAAAGGGAAATAATATTAAAGGAAATTTACACAAACAAAATTACATAAAACTTAGTTCTTCACAAAGCAGGTCCTCCACAACACAATTCCATTGGTATAATAACTCTAACATTTTTTCACTATGCTTGCAACAAATTTTTTTTATATTATTATTAAAGCTTCTTCGAGAAAATTTAGAGGCATGTACGAACAATCAAAGAAATATTAGACCTCTTTAAAATTCTTCAATATAATCCAATTTTCAAGCAATCAAGTAAATGTAAATCCTTCATGGTTCAAACATGATGAAAAGGCTTTCAAGAAAAATATGGTAAAGATTGTTAGCTAGGACTCAAAAGTGGTTACTCCTAAGGGATAAAATATAGTAGGATAAAAATAAAAAATAGGCTAAAGTAAAGGGTTAATCTAAATGCCTTTATCATTTCAATACTTCTAGTTTAACAATGTGATCTCAATATAGATAATAAAAGGAAGTTCTAGAATCATCCAACTATGTATGATAATATACATGAAAGAGTAAAAGAGATTAGAATGACGATGTATTTTCTCTTAGGCTAAAAAATTCACAAAAACACTTCATATGTGTAAATAATATGTAATTTTCATTTAAATTAATTATCTCAATGATTACTAAAAATATGACTTATAAAAACAAGTATATTCTTACTCTCATACTTTTGCATACTAATTTAATTCAATAATTAATAATAATACAAAGTAGTTTGGACATACTTTAACTACATCGAGATGTCAGTTAATATTAATTAATCAAAAAGATTACAATAAGCTTAAGAAATTTGAAACCCCTTCCCTACACTTAAAATTGTACATTATCCTTAATGTACACAATAGAAGTATGGATAATTAAAATATCTATAAAAATATAAAAAAGTGATAAAGGTATCGATTGGTACTTTCTTGAATAATAAGATTTACATAATTCTAATATTTAAGTCATTAGAGGATCTTCATGTCTCGAAGCCTCATACTGCTAAAAAGCCAAAGATGACGTAGCCGCTCAAGATGATGGAGGTAATATATATATCTTAAGGTATCCTACCATCTGCACTAAAACCTCCTTTATCCATCTATCATGTACCTCTCGTCTCTCTATCCACTTCATCAGTGCTGCTTATTTTTCTCAAGCTATCTTCAGCTGGTCCCGACGTCTACATAGTGTTGCCATTTTGGGCCATCATGCACTAGCCTCCTCTTATATTGCTACCCCCGTCTAAGATGGTAGTGATCCTTGTCTCAATGGCGGCTCTATTATATTGGGTGATCCTCATATTTTTTTGAAGCAGCATGTAAAGTTCAAAAGCCTGATTAGTCGATAAATATCTCCTATTAGTCCTCACCTCCTACGTACTATATCCATATTTTTCATAACATCTAAATTTAGAGTGACCATATTACCGAGCAGTCTCATCGATGGTAACCTCTCGAAGACTCCCATCCTCCTTGGTAAATACATTGTATCTGGCTTGATGTAAGTAGTCCCTATCTTCTTTCCTTTGCTCTAATACCTAAACAATTGGGCTAAGGAATGCCCCAGGTGAATCGACATCCTCTTGCTCATACTCTATAGGTAGAAAAGATCCAGGTTATCATTAACTATGAAGCTATCAACCTGCCCACTTAGTATATGACTCAGAATCCTGTCGATGTATCTAAGTGCAAGGTGTTGAAGGGTAGACTCTTTGGATTTGTTTGGGTCATACTCATCCTTCCTATTGATAATGCGCTAGACATCTTGAGCGCACATCTTATATGAAAAGTCTATTCAAAGGGCTATGTACCTTGTGTTCGTACAAGCTCTTGGTTATAAAAACTCATCATCACAGAGAAATCCATATAGCTTATCTTGATCATCTCTCTAAATATCATGAAGTTAATCATACTCAAATAGTCTTAATTATAGCAGTTCTTTTCCATAAAGAAAATGGAGAGCACCTCAACTGCAAGCTCCTGGTATGAGGGCTCCACGATCTTGGAGAATTGAGACAATACTCCCGCACTGATCAAGTCCTGAACTTGCTAGGCCAATTTAACTTGCTCCAATGCCTCCCAATTGATGAATCTATAGTCTTAAACCTTTTCTCCTTAAGCCTTTGTTACTACTTCTTATGGGTTTCAACATTGAAATGCAATAAATCATGTCGCTCTGGTTTGTGAGCTCCATTCGGTTCTCCTCTCTATCTTTTACTAGTATACATCCATTACCAAATGAAGTTGGAAATGGACCTATGAAATCAATGCATCAAATATCAAACACTTCATGAACAAGAATGAAAATTTGAGGCATCTCATCTGGATGAGAGATATTAGTTGATTGTTGGAATCTATCATAAAAAGCTACATACCTTTAGGCATCTTTAAAATTGAAGGCCAATAAAAACTTGACTCAAGGATCTTTTGAGCCGTCTTATTTGCAATATGGTGCCCTCTGGTTGGTCTAGCATAACAATGTCTTAGGATCTTCCACCCCTTGGAGTGAGGTACACATCTTCTCACCATTTGGTCTGCACAAATATGAAAAAATATGAATCTCTCAAAAAATAATCCCTCAAATCATTAAAGAATTTCTTCTTTTACTAATAGGAAATACCCATCAGTAAGATCTTAATCCCTAAATAGTTTCCAATACCTATAAACTAAGGAGTTTCAATCCTCCTCCAAATTACAGAGGTGCTCTTTTTGGGAACAAATCATAAATGTCTTCTTCATTTAGTTTCTCCAAAATTAAGTTTTCAAGGTAAGGTAGATGATCTGTTATTAAATTTTTAGCCCCTTTATTGTCTTTAATTTCTAAATTAAATTTTGACAACAACAAAATTCATGTAATTAATCTAACTTAACATCTGATTTATTCATTAAGTATCTTAATGTAGAGTGGTTAGCATAAAAAACAACTTTCTATAAAACTAGATGAGTTTTAAATTTATCAAATGCAAAAACCACTACTAGTAATTTTTTCTCTGTAGTATTATAAAGCGTCCGTTAAGGTCTTGCTAGGATAGTAAATTGACTGAAAATATTTTTCCTTTCACTGTTTAAGTATTGCATCTATTGTAAAATCACTTGTATATCATATTAACTTAAAAGGTAAATTCCAATATGTCGTAATTATAACTAGGGCATTCGTTAACTTTTCCTCAAGAATGTTAAACACATTTAAACATTCATGAGTAAAGTCAAAAGTCATATCTTTCTTTGACAACTTGGTTAAAGGTTTAGCAATTTTGGAGAAATCCTTGATAAATCTTCTATCAAAACTTCGAATATCCTTAACTAAGGTAGGGGTGGTAGCTTCTCTGTAGTTTCCTTTTTTGCTTTATCTACCTTAATACCCTTATGAGAGATTTTATGGCCTAAAACTATTCCCTTTTGTAAAATAAAAAGACATTTTTCTTAGTTTAGCACCATATTTGTTTTCTCACACCTTTTTAGCATTCTTTTTAAATTATAGAGGCATAAATAAAAAGAATCGTTAAAAATAGAAAAATCATCCATAGATACCTCTATTATATCTTTGACTAGATTATAAAAAATGATCATCATGTAGCTCTAAAATGTAGCAGGTTCATTGCACAATGAAAAAGTCATCCTCCTATAAGCGAACATACCATAAGGATATGTGAATGTTATTTTGTCCTAATCTTTTTGGGCAATTAGAATTTTGAGATAGCTCAAAATTCATCCAGAAAATAATAGTACATGTGCCCAACTATCTGCTCCAACATTTGGTCGATGAAGGGCAAAGGAAAGTCTTCTTTCTAAGTGGCAACATTCAGCATCCTATAATCTATGTAGACTCTCCACTCAGTAATAGTTCTCATAGGAATCAGTTCATTTTTCTTATTAGGTATCACCATCATTCCTCTCTTCTTTGAGACAACCTACACAAGATTCACCTAAGAACTATTAAAAATAGGGTAAATTATGCCAATATCCATTAGTTTAATTACCTCTGCCTTCACCACTTCCTTCATACTAGGATTCAACCTGCTTTAGGGCTGTGCCACTAGTTTAAACTCCTCCTTCATCAAAATATTTTGCGTGCAAAAGGAATGGTTGATTCCTTCAATGTTAGAGATCTTCCAAGCAATGGTCCTCTTATACTCCTAAAGAAAATTTAACAACTTTTCTTTTTGATCTAATTTTAGATTTGACGTAATAATTATGGACAAGTTTGAATCCTTCTTAAGGAATGCATATTCCAAATGATCAGGAAGTTTCTTCAACTCCAACCTTGGTGGTTCTTTGATGGAGGGTTTCAAACTCATCCTTTACTTCTATTGATCCCTTTGAACTCTTTCTTTCTTATAATAGACTTATTAGCCTCATCTTCATCCTTACCTTGAATAATAGAAAACTCCAATATGTCTTTGAAAAGAAATTTCTGCATAATGTCTGAAGCTATAGAATCACTAATATCAATAAAATAACAAGCATCATCATATTCAAGAGGGTGTCTTATGGAATCAGATATCTTAAAAGTAACATCTTTTTCTCCTACGCTAAGAACTAGTTTGTCATCACTAACATCAATAATAGTTCTAGCAGTGGCTAGGAAGGGTGGACTTAGATTTTAATTTACTTCTATATCTTCATCCATATAAAGTATTACAAAATCTACTTGGAAAATGAAACTATCAACTTTAACGAGTATGTCCTCAATGATAACCCTAGGATATTTAATAGATATGTCAGGTAGTTGAATGCTTATTGTAGTGGGTTTGGGTTTCCTTAATCCCATTTTCTTGAATAATTTGTAGGGCATCAAATTTATGCTAGCCCTAAAATCAGTTAAAACCTTTTCTACTAACAAATTAACAATAAAAAGGGATACTTAAACTCCCTGTATATTTAAGCTTTTCAAATAATTTAATTTTTAAAATTTTCAAGCATTCCTTATTTAATTTTATAATAGCTAACTCCTACATCTTCCTCTTTTTGGATAGTAAATCCTTTAATAATTCTACATACTTTGGCATCTTTGAAATAATGTGAAGTTGTTTAAAAATTTAAGAAATTTATCAAATTGCTCATCCAGACAATATTTCTTCAACTTAGTAGGGTATGAGATGGTAGGTTGGAATTCCATTTTTGGATGATGCACTAAATCTTTATCTTTATCTTTACTCATCCTCACTTTGGATCTTGTTATCAGCTTGCACTTCCTTTTTACTGCTAGGGGTAATTATCTTCACACAGTATTTAGGATTTGACTTAGTGGTAATAGATAAACTCCTCTGCGGGCTTTTAGAAATCAAATTTGCAAGCTGATCGACCTGAATTTCTAAGTTATATATAAAAGCCTTTGTTCTTTGATGCCTTACCATTGACTCTTGAACAAGTTTGGACATCATATCTTTTATATTTGACTTTTTAGCTTGAGGTGGATGCTGCTAAAATCCTGGTAGAGGGTTGTTCCTTACCAGCCCTTGATTCCCCAATAGAAATTAGGTTCATTCCTTTATCTCGAATTGTAAATATTACTATATGGATTGTTTTAAGGTCTAAGAGCATTCTTTATGTAGTCCATATAATCGAATTGTAGTGCTTGACAATATTGACCTGGATGTCCCAACACGTACATCTCACACTATATAGCTTGAAATAGAGAATTTATAATCAACCCATCAATCTTTTTGCTCAAAGCATTAATCTGGTTTCCCAATTACACAACTGCTTCTGCTTCATACACCCTCGTTGGCTTACTAAGTCTCACTCAAGAATAGAACCATTAATAATTATTTATGACCATGTCTTCAATGAGGTCATAGGCTACTTCTAGTGTCATTATTCATAGTACTCCTAGTTACCACATCTATCATATACCTCGCAGTTTGATTTAGCCTATTATAGAAGATCTAAATTTGCATCTATAATGGTAGGCCATAATGTGGGCATTTCTTTAATATCTCCTTGAATCTCTCTTGTGTTTCATATAATGTCTTTGAGTCAGCCTGGGAATAGGAGGAGATGTCATTCCTTAGTTTGGTAGTCTTTACTAGTGGGAAGTACTAATTCTCTACTACTTGGTCTCACGTAGTAAGTGATGATCTATACAGATAATTCAACCATTGCTTCGACCCCTTAATGAAAACAGGAATAATCTCAATCTTATTGCATCATCATTGACACCATTGACTTTAAAGGTATCACAAATCTATAAAAAGTTTGCGATATGTGTAGCCCATAAAACTGAACAGACTATTACACCATCTTAATGATACTTGGTTTAATCTCAAAATCGTTAGCGTTAATAGTCTTTCTCACAATGTTGGACTCTGATCCTATCAATTTTAATCAAGAATAATCAAAAATAAATTTTGGTTGGTATGCCATAGTTCCTGATTCTTTGGTATCAATATGATCTTCTAAGTCTTCTATCTGCCAATCCAACTTTAATTCTCTAAGTAGGGTTCTGCAAATCTTTCTATGAGTTGTTCTATTAATCTCTAGATCTTTGTCTACTAAGTTTGATAGATTACCTCAGATCATAAACTAACCCTAAGATCTATGAAAAATGAGAAAAACAAAGAGCCAATAAAAAATAAATAAATAAGAATTAAAAAGGAAAAATAAAATAAGTAATAATGACTAGATTAATAAAGCTCTATTTTCCTAATATTATATAGTCCCTAAAAATGATGTTAAAAACTTGATATAAGTGGTATTAATATTTTAACACAAGAACTCAGTGTAGAAGTTGCCAGCATTGGCAATTACTGGCTGATCCTATAAGGATTGTAACTACTAGTATTAACCCTTTTTTATTATCTAACTATCGAATCAAGTTGTGGATTTAATTTAAACAAAACTAAACGAACTAAAATAAGGTTTAACATAAGAATTAACTAAGATAAAGAAAGCACTACGATTAAACAATATCAAATAAGTAGTGCCAAGGATATGAATCCCCCTAAGATATCTTAAACATTAAACATTTATCATACAATTAAATTATTGATTATTGGACCATAGAAATTCATATCTTATATTAATATCTTTCTTAAGACTATTAACAACCCATGGTTGATTAACTGAAACCTCTTTCTAGTTTTTTTGAGAATTAAACCTCTTTTTAGTTAAAACCCTTAAGATTGCATTACTTGATTCATGAATTTCACTATTAAGTTTGACTCTAATATAGAGGATTTATGTCTATTGAATATGTGACTTTGAAATTGTGAAAGTTGATATTAAAATATTTTCTTTAGGATAAAATTTAATATTTTTTATTAGCAAATTTTATGTTTATTTTATGCTGATTAAGTTTAGATGTTATCCAATTTTTGAATTTTGGTTAGAGAAAGACTGTATAAATTGACAAGTGTTTGCTCAATAAAAATTGAATCTTCTCCATACATATCTCTTCCTAAAAAAAACCAACAATGTCGACCTGTCTTTAGGTTTGCATGCACCTTCTTCCAACTATGATAAATCTATTCAAACAAAAGGATTTCTCAATCTTAATCATATAAAATCAAGCATTGAACTAATATTTTTGACATATTAGTTCAAGAATATAAACGCATAGTTGAATCATAATAAATCAATCAATTGACTTACATTGAATAAAAGACTATATCACTTTATCCATCCTACCTTAAGGTTCATCACACATTGGAACTAAACAATTATCCATCCTAACTTAAGGTTCATCACACCTTGGAACTAAACAATTTAATTCCTAAATAAAAAAAATAAAACATCAAATATTCAGAAGGACAGTTAGAAAAAAGAAGAATCTTTAATCTACATATTTCCCTTTATCTCTAATGAAACTCCATGAAACTTAGATGAAAGGTTGCAATTTATTGGATATGTTGAAGTAATCTTCTTATTTTTCTCATCCTCCATTCAGAACTGTTTCTTTTCTTTTTTGGTGTCTAATATGACTGCAGTTGCTCCCTCCTTTATCCAGCCTTCATAATTTCCTTTTAAAATAAGAAAGTAAAGTTTTTGAAATATACATGGTCACTTACATATTCTTGCATCTTAAAATTCCCTCTAAATTGTGACTTTACATAATTTTAAAAGCTTAAACAGGCTACATACAAAGTTATATATGTCACAAACATGACCGTATCTTCACATAAGCATAAACAACATCTTCAAAGCTTTATAAATTTATAGTAACTTACACAGTCTCTATACGTAATCATACATCTTTGAAGTTTCTTTAATTCTCCCTTTTTATGCCTTAATTTTTCCTAGATTCTTCTACATTTAGTCTATAAAGATAATTATTAACTAAAAACACACTTAAAGTAAAGTAAGTACCAAAAATACCATTAAAATCTCAAATAATAGGCAAAACAAACTAAAAATGGCTATAAAAATATAGTTAATTAATCATTTATCAATGACTATTCATACTAATCCCCTTCTGATTAAGAAAATAACCTAGATTTTAAAAGAACCCCCTGATTTCATACATTTTAAATAGATCATTTCAAGTACCCTTCTGATTGCTACTCTATTATGAGGTAAATTAGAACCTAATAAATTAATTTTTTTTCTTTTCTTGAGAAAATATTGTCATGATTATACTAGGGTAGGCTATTGTGGAGTGATGCTATATTGGAAATATGGATCAAGTTTTCTTAAGTTTAAAGCATGTATAACAATGTTTTTGTTAGATGCTTCGTCACATAGTGAGGCTTAGGTGTTCGGGGGAAAGGACAACTAGTGGAATCTAATCCTTTTGAGTCTGGTTATTTTCTAGTTCATTTCCTTAGAAAATATTTAAATCCCCCTTATAGTTATTATGCGCATAAAGTATATACTCTTTCCATGACATACGAGGTTTTGTCGGGTTCTTGGGGAGTCCCAAATATAAGTATGCTCATGTGTTATTATATGCAATAATTCAATTTAGAAATATTGTTTCCAACTTGATAAATTTTACTATGTTATCACTCTATAATAAAGAAGTTAATAGGTTTCATTAATAAATAAAGCTTAGTTTTAGGATTTGAAAAGAAAAGTATAAGATTTAGAACTTTGTTAGTGATAACATTATCAATTTCTAATCATATATGCATTCAAACTTGTTTTTAGGATTTTCAATTTTCAGGGTACTGATTTGTTCCTACAATTTACCTATTTAACAAAGCATTTCTACACTCATAGTCAATTAGTATAATTGTGCACTTTTAAATTGTACAATGCATGGAATTAAGTTTTCATTAAAGGATGCAATAATTTCACTAATATGTCTAGAATTGACAGAAGGGTGGAAAGGAAATGATAGTTTCGCTTATCACTTGTCAACGAAAGGTTTCAGTATAAAAAATATGGAAATATCTATGTGAACATTTAATAGTTTATAATTTAGGGACTACTTTAGGAAGTCTCTAATTTACATATTTTAATATCTATAATTTAGGAAAGTAGAATATAAACATATATCCTATATTTTAAAAGCATAAGAAGAATTTTCCTAAACCCTAATCTGTAATATGAAACATATATCCTATATTTTAAAAGAATACGAAGAATTTTCCTAAACCCTAATTTGTAATTTGGTTTTGAAGATTAGGATTTTTTAACCTTTCAATTACCTTCACTTCAAGTTTTTAGCCTTCATTACTATAACTGAGATCATCCATCCTTCATTGCCGCAATTCTAAATCATTGTGTGCATCTTTTTATCCTTTTTTATTTTCTTATAATTTTAACCACATAAACCATGTTTGATGTCACAAAAACCATAATGTAGCCTTTCAGAGGAAGTTCAAATCCTCAAATAGAAGTTCAACCAAAATGTGAATTTTAAAATATTTTAGTAGCATACTATTTAGATGGAAAAAAACCATCTGAAGTGGTCCTAAACTCATCAAAGCAATCCTTGAGGTAAAAGAAAAAATAAATCACCAATTGGGAACTAGTCCTAAGCAAGGAGAACTATGTTTTGATGCTTGAAATAAGGAGGACTCTCTCACAATGTCTTAGCTATGCAGCTCCATGACACCCAAAATTAATGATACTTGCATGTTTTCCAACAGCTCAAGCCATTTAGGAGGCTATTCGACAAACTTATTCCAAGGCTAAGGATGTTGCCCAGGTGTACTTAAAGTTAATGTTAGAAGATAAAACAAAAAGGGAAAATTCTCATAGAATATGCCAATTTGTTACAAGTTTTGTGGTAGGGATTAGATCATTCTAGGATAATTGAGATACGCTATAGTAATTATTCTGATAAAATAAAAAATTTCACTAAAAAGGATGGGTGATTGACTCTTTATAATTGTTTTAATTATGAAATGACTACAAATGCACAGTGTAGTTATAGCTAGTACCGATAAGTATAGGTTAATCCTATAAGGACTAAGAGTACTAGTAATTACCAATATCCTATTATCTAGTCTATGGAATTGGTTTTGATTTATAAGAAAATAATACTAAAGCAAGTAAGATAAATGGAAAAATGATTCAATTAAAGAATTAAAAAGCACTTAGTAAACTATTGATGTCAAAAAATTAGTATCTAGGTTATGAATCCCCTTAAAACTCTAAATAGATCGATCTTTTATTATGCAATTGTTTTATTGATTTATTAAACACTGGAGATTCCTATGGTATGCTAATAGCTGACCTTGAGTCTAATAAAAACTAATCCTAAGGTTTTCAATAAAAATTCTTAGGTTAAAGTTTATAAGATTACGTTACCGATTTGTTAATCCCTTTATTATATTTGACTCTAATCGGGAAGATTTATGTCATCCTATCTCTAGGGTTGCAATCAACTCCATCCAATTATGGTAGATCTATTCAAACAAGAATTTCTCAATCTCTATATTATGAAATCATGTTATGATCTAATATTTCGGATCTAGTAGAACATAAATAAAACATGTAATTGGATCATAATATATTAAGCAAACTAATTGAATTAATAAAAGGATCAAACAATGTTAAAGTGTCAACATAGGGTTTATCTAACCTAGACACTAATTAGTTACATATGATTGGAAACGAAATCAAACAATAACAAAAAGAAAAATGAATAGAAAATAATGTGTTCATAATTTTAAAAATCTCCTTGGTTATCTCCTCTTGAATATTTTTGCAAGTAGAGGTTTGATCTTGTATTCTCTTGGATATTTGATGAATTCTTTGTATTTTCTACTTCTCTAGATTAAAATTGCCCTTTGAGTTGCCTCTCAAAGTCTCTGGACTTCTCTTTATGTCACTTCTCTTCAATTTCCTTGAAATACATCCTTTTATATTAACTTTAAGGTTTTGAGGAGATGCATGGGCTGATACACAGCCATGTATAACCCAAAATCTCCAGAATATGTGAATTTACATGAACTGTGAGAAGTGCACTGGTTGTTGCATGCCCATGCATCCCTTTTGTGCTTCCAATCTTTGTTTTATGCTGTGTTTTCATTCAAATTCTTCTCCTTTAAGTTCATGAAGACAATTATTCTTTTAAACACATTTGGAGCAGGTTAATTGCCAAATATACACTAAAAGTATAAACTATCAAGCAAAAATACATCAAATATGGGGTATAGATATGGTTAATTATGCATCTATCAATAATGTGTATGATTGTCTTATATATTCCTAAATCCTAAATTTAATTAGATAAGGGTGCATATTATGGGGAATAAAGAAGTTCCATTGTTGAATGATATGATTTCACTTATGAGAGCTGAAGAGAGTAGACAGACTGTAATGCTTCAACCACAAAGTATGAAAAATTCTTCACTAAATACTGCATTAAATACAATTCCAAAATTTAGGAGAGTTGAGTTGACTAGAGATGATTAGAATATGGAAAGTAAGGAACACCTTTAGTGTACATATTATAAAAATCAAGGTATACTAAGGAACATTGTTGGAAATTACATAGTAAACCATCAAAATGAGGCAGTAATGAGAATCAACAGAAACCTTCCAATTTAGCTCAAATAACTCAAAGCAATAAAAACAAATTATAAGAACTAGGAAGTTTCAGTGGTGGAGATATTGATAAGCTAAAAACCTACTGGTAAGCTTGAAAAATCACCAAATAGAAGTTTATTGTATCCCTCAGTTAGCTTTCATATGTGTTCCTTTGTATTTTTAGTTTATTTTATCCCTCAAGTTAACTTTCATATGTGTTCCTTTGTATTTTTAGTTAAGTCTTCTTCTTTAATTAGATTTAGTGCCTAAAAAAACTCCTTTTTAATATATGGATTATACATAATGGTACTACTGATCATATGAACCTTTAATCCACTCAATTTCAGACCTACACTCCTTGTCTGAGTAATATGAAGATTACTAGTGTTAATGGATCTCTTATCAGTGAAGCTGGCATAGGAGATATACAACCTACACCATCAATCTAATTACAAAAATGTTTTTAACATACCCAAGTTAGTTATAAACATTCTTTATGTAAAGAAGTCAATTAAAATCATAAAAGGTCAAGCAATTTTTTGCCCTTCCTTTGTGAATTTCAGTGCTAAGATTCGGGGAAAAAGATAGACCTGCTAAAGAGAAAGACAAGCTATATTACTTAGATACTTCAAATGAATTGCCTATTATAGTAGTCATAACTTTTTTTTATCCATATTATCATCATAAAAAAGTAATGTCATGTTGTCTCATCATTTTTGTTGGGGTCATCCATCTTTTACAACTTTAAAAATCATATTTCGTTCTTTGTTTAATGGAATAGATTTAGGGAGTTTTTATTGTGTTGTGTGTGAGTCTGCAAAACACACTTATGCTTCTTTTCTAATTATAAATAAAAGAGTTTACACTCCTTTTTATCTAGTCTATAATGATATTTGCGGTCCTGCCCCTATTCCTAACATATTTGGTTTTAAATAGTTTATATCCTTTTTTGATGATTGCACTCATGTCACATGAATTTTCTTATTGAAAAATAAATCTGATGTGAGTAACATTGTCCTAAATTTTCATTTAATGATAAAAAATTAATTTGGTGACAAAGTTAAGAACTTTTGATCTGACCAAGAGATTATTTTAATTAAACTTTGTCATCATAATTTCAAAAGGAGGGCATTATTCATGAATCATTTCTTGATAAGAAAGAATGGCCTTAGTCATCATATTTTCAAAAGGAGGGCATTATTCATGAATCTTTTTTTGATTATACACCTAAACAGAACAAGGTGGTGAAAAGAAAGAATGGTCATCTTTTTGAATTCTAATAGAGCACTATTGTTTCATCATAATGTACCTAGACATTATTAGGGGAAAGTTATTTTTACATCTACATATATAATTAATAGGATGCGTTCAAGTGTTTTGGATTTAAAAACTCTATTACAATGTCTTTCTTTCTTTTTATCCAGATGTTAAAAATTCTAATAACTTAGTTTTTAGTTATACAATATTTGTCCATGTTCATAATCCCCAACGAGATAAGTTAGAACCTAGACTTGTCAAATGTGTATCTGTATGATAATCACCGATTAAAAAAGTCTATAAATGTTATGATCCGTGCTCTAAGAAAACACATGTGTTTGCAAAAGTAACATTTGTAGAAGTTGTACCCTATTTTCCTCATCCTTATCTTTAACGAGAGTCAACATATAAGATAAGGATACGAGTGATAGCTTAGATAATTTGTTAATTTATTTCCCATCATTACCATCCTTTAGCAATCCAACATAGAGTCCAACAAAGAATCCATGATGCATGATAAAAGAGCTATAGATACTAATGCTGATGATAGGAGATTTACAATGGTTTATTTAAGAAAGCCAACCAATGTTCCTAATTTAATAGCAACCCAATAATTAAATCCGAATCAACCAATCCATGAGGTATATGAGATATCTGAACCCTTTTAACTTGAAATGCCTAGTGAACCACAAACTTCAAATGATAATAGTGATTTACGCATTGCCTTGAGGAAAAGAACCTAAGAGTATACCAAGAGACCTTTATTCCTTATATCTAGCAAAGTATCATTTTGTAAATTTTCATATTCCTGTAAAACTTTTCTTAATAGCGCAAATACTATTCCTATACCCAAGACCTTATTTAAGGCTTTATCAAATGAAAAATGGAGGAAAGCTATGGAAGTGGAAATGGATGCATTAGAAAAAAAACAACACTTGGGAGTTAGTAGAATGATAAAAAAAGAGTAAACTAGTGGGATGCAAATAGGTTTTCACCTTGAAATATAAGGTTGATGGATCTTTGGAAAGGTTTAACGCAAGACTAGTAATTAAGGGATACACCCAAACATATGGAGTTGATTATTTAGAAACATTTCCTTTATCGCAAAAATGAATACTATAAGAGTTATTTTTATCATTGACAACTAACTTTGGTTAGGAATTGTAGCAATTTGATGTAAAGAATGCATTTCTTCACGGATATCTAGAAGAGGAAATTTACATGGATATCCCTCCTGGGTTTGGTAAGGAGGTGGTAGCTAATAAATTTTGTAAGTTAAAGAAAGCACTTTATGGTCTGAAGTAATCACCAAGGGAATGGTTTAGTAGATTTGCTAATGTGATGTGTACTATGGGTTATAGGAAAAGCCAAGTTGATCATACACTATTTATTAAACATTCAAATTCAAGGGGAGTTATATTTTGTTAATTTGTGTTGATGATATATTTGTGACTGACAATGATGAAAATAAGAGAAAATTGATAAAGGATCTTTTAATTAGGTAATTTGAAATAAAGGAGTTATGAAGCTTGAAATATTTTCTTAGGATTTAATAAGGGATATTTTTCTCACAACAAAATATGTTCTTGATCTTCTAAAATTAACTGGGAGATTAGCTTGAAAACCAACGCCTACTCTTATAGAACCGAATCATAAACTTAGTGAAGCTAAAGAAGAGCCCATTGTTGATATAAAAATGTATCAATGCTCGGCTGGAAAACTCATTAATCTCTCACATATAACTACAAGGCTAGATATAGCATATGTAGTTAGCGTTATAAGTCAATTTGAAGGGATATCTGAAAAGGGATTCTGTTTTAAAGAAATAATTTGTTTTTTGTTGAAGTGCATAATGATACTGATTATGCAAGTTTACTGATTAATAAAAGGTCAACTTCAGGATATTTTATGTTTTTGGGTGGAAATCTTATAACATGGAGAAGTAAGAAATAAAATGTTGTGGTTAGATCA
Source organism: Erythroxylum baracoense (assembly GCA_025629805.1). Lineage (NCBI taxonomy): Eukaryota > Viridiplantae > Streptophyta > Magnoliopsida > Malpighiales > Erythroxylaceae > Erythroxylum > Erythroxylum baracoense. The sequence goes on from JAOTAY010000002.1 coordinate 15,094,119, forward strand.
AGTGTAGAAGTAGAATTCAAATCAATGGTATTTGTGAGTTGTTGCGGTTGAAAATTTTACTTAATGTTTTCAAGGTAAAATGGAATGGCACAATTAAGTTATATTGTATCACAAATCAACAATCAGTATTGCACATAATCTAATGCAACATAATCGGACAAAACATGTTAAGATTGATAGACACTTTATTCAAGAAAAACTGAAGAGTGGATTAATTTACACATATGTTCTAACAAAGGGGCTAAGTACTCAAATGTTTTAGAATATTCTTGGCAGGCTAGGAATCATAAATCTATATTCACTAAGTTCAAGGAGGGGGGAGGGGGGAGTGAGGAATGGAGGGGGAAAAAATCTATATACATTTTTCATAGTCTATAATTTTGGGACTACTTTAAGAAGTCTCTTATTTACATATTTTAATTTAGGAGATAATTTAGGAAAGCAAAATACAGATATGTCTATATAAACATGTATTTTGAAAGAATAAGAAAATAATTTCCTAAACCCTAGTCTGTACTACAAAATAGTAGACATTGAGTGGCAACATTTCCAACTAAAGCACCTCCATTATTGCAAGGCATGTCTCTATCTCTCAGCAACAGGAGGGTTTTGAAAACATCCATTAAGAGGGTTGTTTCACAGAATTTTCACTTTACTTAAGAGCCTAATAAGACGAGTCATAATCCAAAGTTGTGTTCACCACACCACACTGACATTGAACGCAATTCCAGGTGGTAAGTTCCTTTCCATATTTATCCATGATGGGTTAAACAACAACATTGGCTAGCTAAACCCATTTGGAATTATTTCTTTCAAGTTGCGGCTAATGACAGCTTGTAGGTTTTTTTTGCCTGAATT
>JAOTAY010000002.1:15101050-15111495 GCA_025629805.1 Erythroxylum baracoense
CGTACAATTTCCTGTGACAACCGAAAAAGTGTCAAACATCATTAATTTGATGTCACCAAAAATTATAATTCACTATCTTGGTTTTAATGACATTAGTCTCTACTGTACCAGGTAAATCAGATACCGGGTGTTACACGTCTAGAAGAATAAAACCAGTTATCAAGAAACTGTTTTGAAGAGACTTATAATTACATCTTGCAATTTCTAATCATTTAAATGAAATGGTCCTATTACTAAGTCAACTGCAGGAATGATATCCTTATAAAACCTCACAGATATTTTTCATACGCATGTTCTAATTAAAATTTCACTTAAACAGAGTGCACATGGATCTACACATAGTATACTTGAAAGATATAACAAGGTAAGCAAGCAAGGCTGGGAACCGAACATACCTATGACATGGGGTAGGACACTTATGATTCCTACATCGAAGCCTCTTAGCACAATCCTAAAATTTTACAATAATTACTATAACCTCCATATAACTATTACATAAAGCGCAAGCTTATATTGCAAGACACACCTCTCCACATAGTGGGCAGTCACCATCATAGCATCGACGCTTACATGCATGTCGTCCACAATCTCCTAGTCGCTGGCATTGCCTTTCACAAACCAAATCTTGACAGCAAGAAAACTAATCTAAATTCATTTAAATCTTCCAATATGCAACTAGGAACAAGTTTATGAATATGGAGAATAAAGAAGGGAAACATATTCATTGCCCATGTAATCAAAGGTCATAACAGCTATCCAAATTGTAAAAAAAAGTGAAATATGAAGGTCAGTCTAATAAAGTAATGGCCTAAACTGATGTATGCTTACCTCTTTCTTCAAGCCACCACAACGCCAGGACTTGGTGACTACAAGTCTGCAAGTCTCTAAGCATGGTCCCTGGTGACATCTTCCAGGGCACCTATGATAACCACAACTCAACTTCTTATCACAAGTAACACCGCAAACAGGCACAACAACATCACATGGAATTCCTCTATACACTCTTTTTCCACATGGACACGATCTTTTCCCCTGAAGAGGACATCCCCCACATTCCTCTGAATGACACCCTCTCTGGTAAATATGCTTCCCACACCCCAATAATCTGTCACAAGGATTCTCATATTGAAATTCCCTCTCACAACATCCGCTCTCCTCTAATGTCTTCCCACAATAGAATCTATAAACCCTGCGAGAGTGACAAGGTGGGTAAGGCCCACCTTGGCAAATCTCTTTGCACTAGTGAATTCCACAATCTAATAATTTATTGCACACACTATTGCACGAAAACAACTTGTGCACACATCGCCTAACATTTTCAAATTTCCTACAAAAGCATCTCCTTTTAATAAGTACTGGGCATGAAGGACATGGTTTATGGCACAAAAATAAACAGAAATTACCACAGTTGCGCTTCAAGGGACCATGACAAACTTCGCCGCAAGAATGTGGTAGAATCTAAGCGTTGTCCTTTGGAGGCTCTTCAAGTTTCTCACGGTAGTTTCGTCATGTAATGAGTGAAAGTAGGTAAGAATGCTTTGTATAATCACTTCGAAATATATGTTTTCTAATTTATGTCAAACTTATAGAGAAGTCCTCTGAGAACCAATTGCTCTAGGTTAGGTAGCTACTTCATCTTGTAAATACCCGTCATAGAAAATTAAACAGCTAATGGATTAGTGATAAGAGAGAGAAAAAAGAGAGGTATATTAAGCAACGTATCGAAGAAGGCACAACAGTAAAAGAGAGGAAGACAACACTGAAAAGTAACGATGAGGTTTGATCTGTGTCTCTGTGAGTGAGAGAGGTACAAAATAAGCTGTACGAATGTGTTTAATAGATATGCTATTTTTTAAATTTTGGTGGTAATTTATTGATAGTCTTGGTACCAAGCGAAATTGCAATTATTTAATAAGTAAAAGAAGTCAATGTTCACTGTTTAGGCAAGCATGTTTCTACATAATGACGCGTGTATGAAACTTTATAATTTTTGTCCAAAATAGTCTAACATTGAGTCTACCCATGAATTATTAGACCTTTATTGAGCAACTTAAAAGATTTGGTTTTAAATTGATCAAACCCAAAAAAAATTTAGCTCTAATTTGAGCTTTTAGCCCTTAAAGTATTAAGGTTAGGAGAAGATGGAATCACTTCCCCCATTGAAATAACAATTTTATATCCCATAAATGGAGTCAGAATCCTCAAACTAGAAATTGGCTTAAGGAAAAGCCTGGGAGCCTAAATCAATCTCCTTAAAACCCTTAAATAGTCCTTTCTCCTTTAAGAAACCTACGGCTAAGGAACTTGTAGCCAAAACTCTGGTCCTTTGACTCGAGTAACCCCTCTACCTCCTCTTATTCTTCTTTAACACCTAACAATCACCTATACCCTCAAGCCACCCCTCCTTTAAAAGCTGAACCTAACTCTCGAAATCCTCCCTTTGAATAAATCACTAATGCTTAAGCCTCTTCCTCTTCATAAGACACTAAATTAAAGAGCTTTTTTCCAAGGATAAGCCTTTGATCAAATCTAGGTTTGGGCCATTCTTCATCAAATGAATTGTTGACCCTAATCTTTCTAGTAAAGATTATTCCCCCAATCCTCTCTTATTTTAAGAAGGAAATCTAGTAGAAAACATAAAGACAAAGGCTCTCAAAGCCCTACTTAACCATGATTATAACATAGAACACCATGGGCCTTGATTGTCCTAAAAAAGCAACAGGCCATAGAAAACTACGTTAAATGCAAACTGCCCTCCTTTTTGGCTTTTTAGAGACAAAAATCAAATAACCTACTTTTAATAAGGGACTATGGTTCTTGGAGAATAAGTGGTATGAACTCTCAAATCACATTTCTTAACTTTTGGGTAGAATAATGGTTGCTCTTAACCTTAACATAACCCAAATCCTATACACATTAGATATACTAATCAACTTCTCAATATTTAAGTATGCTCCATTCCCCTTCAGTAATAATTAAGTATTTTTGTTCGTATATGCTTCTAATTTTTCTTTCTGGAGAGTTATCCTATGGAAAAACCTCAAAGAAATAACCCTTAATATGAAAATTCCTTGGATCATCATGTGAAATTTCAACTGCACCCACTTTTCCTATGAAACATAAAGTTCAAAAACTAATGAAGGGCATAGAGATGATGATTTCAAAGAATACCAAAACCATATTGGAATTGTACATCTTATTTATAATGGATATCATTACACTTGGTCTAACAAATATGATGGAGGAAAAATAGTCAGAAAAAATTGGATAGATGCCTCACAAACTCTGAATGGCTTAAACAATTTCCTAGCAACTATAGGTTTTTTGTTTCTTCGAGTGCTTCAATTCACTCCTTTATACCTACACGTGAGGAAACTAAAGACTCCTTTTATATTCTTTAATTTCTTGGCCAATGTGGAGGGATATGAAAATCTTCTAAGCAGGGATTTAGATACTCAAGTTGAAGGCTACTAAGCCTATAAACTTGTCACTAGAATAAAGATTGTCGAGAAAGAATTAAAGGAATTTAACAAAGCACACTTCAAAGAATATCTATAAAAAGAGATTGATAAATGTAGAAAAGAACTTTAAAGAATCCAAAGTATGATGTATGTTAAACCTCTTAACTTTGAATTGAAACTTAAGGAGAAGGATAAAGTCAACAATTATTTGCGAGCCCGTGAATCCTACAAATCCCTATTTAAGCAGAAAGAAAAAAATGTATAGTGGAAATAAAGGGCTCTAATTTAACCTTGTTCTTTAGAGCCATCTAGTCTAGAAGAAATACTAATAAGATCTTCTTTGGGATCGTAGACCATACAAGAACTTCATGTTCAAATCAATATCAACTTAAGAGCTTTTTTTACAATTACTTTAAATCCTTCCTTGACTTTAACCCTCTAACTACCAATCCATCCCCCATCGCCTCTAGCTTTATCTCAACCTTCCATAGTCAATCTCAATGTGGAGAACTCATCTTGAGATCAAGAATGCCATTTTTTGCTTTAGTCTCGATAAGGCTCCAAGACTTGATGGATTCGATGCCTTCTTTTTCTAAAAGTCATGGAGCTTATTGGAACCACACCTAACCAAGGTTGCTTAAGAATTCTTTACAAAATGTATTTTGCTAGAAAAGCTTAACTAAACCTTTCTAAACCTTATTCCTACAATTCTTAACCTAACTCCTTTTAAGAATTCATACCAATATCAAATTTTGTTTTAGGTTGAAACATTAGATATAACATCTTAATTACTCAAAAATCTTCAATTATTATCACTCTAAAAAGTCAATCAAGAGATGTACCTTAAAATTTGACTTTTGAAAAGCTTTTGATTCATTTAACAGAACTTTATATATCATTCCATACAATCATTTCTATTCTAACCCATACTTATCAATTGGATCCATTAGTATTTATTAACTACCTCCTACAGTGTGCTTATCAATGTGGAAGTTATCCTAACCTTTAAAGGGCGAGAGGAATCAGACAAGGAGATATCATATCCCCTTATCTCTTTTCCTTAGCAATCAAAATCCTCACAAGAATGATTACTCACAAAATTGACTCAAAAAGTCCATTTAAATATTATTGGAAGCGTATGAAATAAAAAAATTTCCACCACTCATTTGTGAATGATTTGCTACTACTCTATAGTGCAGATAATGAATTTATTCAACTACTTTTAAACTGTCTCAAGTTATTTAGGAATCTTTTAGGCCTCAGTAACAATCCTAATAAAAACCTATATCTTCATCTCTAATGTTCCATCCTTATTAGAGCAAAACTTAGTATGTCTCTCATCTCAAATCTAGTAAGGCATCTTTCAAATATCTTGTCTTACTAATTACTTCCACTAGACTTAACTATAATGATTATTAGCCTTTATTAGATTTCATTCTCCAAAGAACAAGTAGTTGGATTGTAAGGCTCTATCATATGTAGGTATAATGCAACTTAGCTTCTCAATCCTTAATAATATGCAAATTTGTTGGAGCTCCTATATAGCCTTACACATCAAAATTATTAATGATATTGAGAAATTACTTGGGAATTTCTTATATAGTGAATTAATAGTTAGCAAAAGATTCATAAAGGTTAAATGGAAGGTAATATGCATACCTAGAGGGATAAAGTCTATTAAAGCTACTAATAAAAATCATCTCTTCATTGTCGGGTTGATTACTCTTTTCATTAAGTTGTTAGCTTTAATCCCTAATGAATGATCATATGAAAAGCCTTCTTTAGTTTCTTAAGTTTCCTTATTTGCTTTAGTCTCTTCAAGTTATTAAAATGAGACTAAATGTGTCATCAGTAAACAATGCATACCTTCTCCTTCTATTTAAAGCTGTAAACAAATCATGCCAACCACCAATACAATAGATGACTAGGGTTGTTGAGTGAAGGAGAAGACTTCAAGCTTTAGATGGCTAAGGATATCTCTTGTATGAAGTAAATAATTCCAAGCTTCAAATTATGGTTTATTTGAATTGATTAGGGTTGCTAAGAGATAGCAAAGGAACTAGAAAAATTGAGAGTTAGGGTTCTTTAGATATTTTCTCAAAATTTTACATTAATTAGATAATAATTAAGTTAATTTGGATTAATTGTAATTAAATTAGTTTCATGAATTTTTATTAAGAATTTAAATTTTTTAACTTATATCTGACACATGTCTCCTTTGGGAAACCTGGTATATTTTAGATTAAAAATATAAAATGTGTCATATTAGCAATATTGAATAAACATATAATGGTGAAAAAATTAAATTCATCTAAGTTTTCGTTTACTTAGGGCTTATTTTGAATGTGCTATAATGGTCAGAGTATATTTTGAACATGTCAAAATTTTAAGGTTCAAACTACATTTTAGTGAAAAGTTTAGAGTCTAATTTAAACTATTTACTGAGTAAATTAGTTAAACTTGGGTTTGGTTTTACTGCCCTGTTAATTTATTTGATACATTTTTCATTCATTAAAACAATGTAATATGAGAATGTTAATTTTGTTTATAAAATATAATTATTTACTTTTTTAAATATGAAACATGATTATCATGTAAGGATAGAAATAATGATTTTTTCTTGAAGTTACTATCTTTATATTTACTAAAATCATAGCAATTGGCAAAGGATAGTATCATAGTTCTTAACAAGGTAACATAGTGATTATTGTTTCCATTGAAAAATTTAAAAAGTAATTTGATTTTGTTTAAAAGGTAAAATAGAAAAAGAAGGCAAAAGGGTCAAATTAAACTATAATATTTTTACCATAATTTAATTTGATCCCAAACATTTCTAAACATTTAAAAAGTACCTAACATTTTGAAATGTTCAATTTAAACCCCAACTTAATAGTCCCATACATTCCCCATAAAAATCTACTATGACATATTTTATTATTATTTTTGCCTCCTTACTAAATGTGCATCTCAAGCAGCAAGTGAGGCTTAAAAAAACTTAGCAGTCCTACTGCCTAGAAAATAACACTTAAAAAAACTTAGCCATGCTACTGCCTAGAAAATAATGTTTAGGAAATTCCCCAAAGTTATCATTTAGCTTTATTCCATGCTTTAGGTTTCTCTGTTCTTTATAGTACCTATTACCTAGTTCCATGCTTGTCTTCTCTATTCTTAATTAGTTTTTGAGTTTTTTGTGCATTCAACACATTTGTTCTTTGTTTGTAGTTTTTGCATTATACATGAGGAATTATGTATGGTGCGTAGTAATTCCTTAAAGAAAATAACACGAGCAATATTTATATTCCATGCGAGTAATCCATAGGTCTTGTTTGCTTTGAAACATGGAGTTAAATTTGTTCACTTCTCATCGCAATTTAGGTACATATGATGTATCTCAATTTTGGTTAATCTGTATGACTTTTGTTAGGGGTTCTTTGAAGAATTGATTTATTTGTATCTCACTGACGCAACAAGATGGGTTAGTTGAAAAACTTTATCCTAATTAACTTTATGAGTGATTAACAAAGAAATAAAAATTGAGCTAGTGATATCAATATTAAGATTGTAACTAAGACCCTATTATTTTTGACATATTAATTAAGGATTATGTGAAAGTGGGTATAGCTGAACAAGGTTTTAGAACATTTGTGAAAATTGTGGAGTTTGGCTATGTTCTTAGTGTGGTGCTTGAAATTCTCTTTTGAATGGCTTTCTGAAACTAAATTCCTTTGGCCAATTTCAGGAAGTATATGATGATATTGCGAAAGTTAGGGTTTGTCTAAATGTATATCTTTAAGATTTTGATTAACGTTTTATACAATAGTGGAGATTTTGATAAGGTGAATGAGCTAGATATTATGACATATGATACCCTAGTGATTACTGACTATAGAAAAGGAAGATTGAAATATGCATTTTACTTATACATGGTCATGTAAGAAGGAAAGGTTCACCAAATTTTGGTATTCATATACTGCATCAACTAATGGTTCATAGAGACCTAAATCTTAACATTTTGACTTATAACACTCCCATCAAAATTGAAATTTGAATAACAAACAAATCAAATTTGAGTTTGTAACCTTCTTAGTTGTTTATGAGCTAATTGGAAGTACATATTCTTAGCTATTTAAAAGATATATGTAGAGATTGATGTTTACTAAATCACAAGCTTTTATAATGATTTCTCATCTTTCTTATTGCATGTATTGTGATATATCATTGGTTACATATTTTAAATTACATTCCTTTACTCTAACATGACTTAATTATGGTATTTTCATAGTCTCATAAACAAAAATTTCAGCAGTGGCAGTTCTAATTACAATAATGTTAATAAAGAGATTTGTTTATATAGCACAAATGTTTATTTAAGGATAGCATGAAGTGATAATTCGACTACATTTGGATCTGCAGTGTGGTGGGGATAATTACTTATCTACTGCAGTTTCCAAACACAGTCACATTTTTAGATCTGCGGGCGAACAACAGGAGGTTAAAAGAAAGTGCGGTGCCACTGCAGAAATCGATAAGTAGAAAGAGAGTTGCGGTAAAAATTCTACCTTCCATTATTAACCTTCTAATAATTATTATTTTCTATTATATCCTCAACTATTAGAAAGCAAGTCTAACCAATTTTTATTTTCTTTATTTAAATTTAATATTTTTCTATTTATAATTTTAATTATATAATATTAAAGGCACCTAAATTTATGAAATATCCCAAGAAAATCTTGTTACCATGGAATTGTGATTTAAATTATCATTTTTCAATAATATAAATAACCACATATCAAGAAAAATATAACGATGGATATGTTATATATTTCTCCAAATATATCCCCTACTAATAGTATCTAAATAAGGTGAAATATTTTATTTACTAAATTTATTTTATTTATCTTGTTTTTATTTTAGTTTAACATTTTAATATTTATAATTTGAATTTATATGACTAAAAATATATTTTTATTTTAATTTAATATTTATAATTTGAATTTATATGACTAACAATATATTTTTATGAAATATTTCATTTATTTAACTTATATTTTCTTATTTTAATTTAATATTTTCTTATTTATAATTTGAATTTATATGACTAATAATATATTTTTATGAAATATTATTAGTCATATAAGTACTTATTGAGAATTTAAGATTTTTATAAATATTATTAGTCAAACATGCAAGTACCTATTGAGAATAAGTACTTATCATTTTAGTAAGTTGATTTTAGTAGGTTATCAACAACCACAGCTCTCCCAAACCAAGCCTTCATATAACTTTTTTATATCAGATATTATTATGATTCCATCCTTATGTTTTAACAAATGTTATGAATATCATACTGGTAACAATATCAAATTTGGTTTTAGTATGGCACAATATTGATACGGTTAGTATCGAGTATTATTTCAAATAATTTTTTAAAATTACAAAATAATCATTAGATTTTTTAAACTTGTAAAATAATTTTTCAATATATTGTAGTATTGGTACGGTTAATATCGAGTATTATTTCAGATAATTTTTTAAAATTACAAAATAATCCTTAGATTTTTTAAACTTGTAAAATAGTTTTTCAATATATTATACTATATAATTTTTTATCAAATCAAAAGTTATAGAAATATAATTACTTTATTAACATTTTTATCATAAAAACATGTATATAATTAAAAGTACAAAATTTCATTAAATTTTAATTATAATTTATGAAAAGAAAAATCTAATTATGAGCAAATTAATTTCGACTCATCAGCTTTAACTATTTGTATAAAATAAATAATAATATGAAAGAAAAATGACATAATCATTAATTAAAGAAAAATTTAAAATAAATTTATATTATTAATATAATCAAAAGGATATTAAATATAAGAATCCAAATCATATAAATAGAAACATGTTCATTAATAAAAAAATACTAATTGCAATTGAATTGAAAATGAATTACCATCAAATTTTCATTATAGTAATTCTTTATTTTATAATGTTATCATAATTTTAATTTTAGTTTTAAGAAAAATAAATGACTTTTTCATATTAATTATATTTTATAAACAAATTAATTAAAATTAATAATTATAATTTTTATTAAATTTTATAATAATTTTTTATTGTTTAAATTTTATAATATGAAATTTATTTTTAATTTTACAATTTTTTGAAAACATAAAAATTAATTAATGATGAAAGGAGGTCCATCATGCTTAAGGCATAGGTGGGCTTCAGGCTATAACATATAAGCTAATTTTATTGGCGGAAATTGGCCTATAATATTAAAGTTTCAGGCTGTAGACTTAGATTATCATACACCACAGTTCTAAACTTAAAAAACTCACAGCATATGAAAAAGAAACATTGCTTAAGCGATTAATTTTTTATGTCCACGCGTTAAATTCAATAAATGCTTCTCTTTGTGCATGTGGGCTGTGACTCTGTGTCTATGGTGCTGCATTCTTCTTTTTTTCTGCATGTTGCAACACTTCAACTTCTCTAAGTCCACCAAGGTTGTGCTCAAACAATAAAAAGATGTGGAGCTTCACTGAGGCTGTGCTCAACCTTGTTTGCTCTGCTAGCTTGTGATAAGCAGTGATGGTGACATGGAGGTGGAATAGCAACAATGAAGGAGAAACGATTCAGCGGAGAAGTAGCAGTGACAGACGGTGATGAAGACACTGATGACTGGACAATGAGACGGCGTGAGAGCAGAGAGGAGTTGAGAGAGAGGTAGCTGTTAGAATTACGCCAATGATCCAATCATAAAAGCAATAACATAATATGATAATATAATCATTTGCCATGTTATTAAACAAAGTTAATAATTTATTAACTTTGTTTAATAACATGGCAAATGATTATATTATCATATTATATTATTGCTTTTATCCTAATATGATAAGTTCTTGATTAAATTTATACACTTGTCATCATAATGAAGATTATGATAATGAGAGTCAAGTCTTTAGGGTTTAATCTAAA
>JAOTAY010000002.1:15158565-15189093 GCA_025629805.1 Erythroxylum baracoense
CATAGGCATGTGAAAGACAAGAAGAGAAGCATGGTGTGATCTGCCTCATAAAAGCCTAGGACATGACTTGCATGGACGTGGGCTTGCCAACGGAGGCTTAGGAGCTGAAATTGGATCATATTTGAAGTATAAATGTGCAAGGCAAAGGGATGAACGAAATTCCCATATGAATGGACCAACATTCAAGTGTCATTGGTTTTGAGTTTGTCAAATTCAACCTTGCAGGAATCTTATCAATATAAGGTTCTTGAGACAAGGCCAACATCTTAGCTTTCTTATCGCTTAGGATCTTAACACTAAGGATATATGCAGCTTCTCCCATATCCTTCATGTCAAAGGTCGAAGAAAACCATCTTTTCATGGTTTTCAACAACCCAACCCATAACTTGCTATCAATATGTCATCCACATATAGAGTCATAATGGCAAATTTGGACCCACAAGAGTACACATAACCACAATGTTTTTTGTGCATCATCAAAAAATCAAAGCTTGTGATTGCATCATGAAACTTTAAGTACCACTGTCTTGAAGATTGCTTAAAACCGTATATAGACTTCTTAATTCTACATACTTTGTGCTCTTCACCCTTTTCAACAATGGTACAAGTAAGCAACATGTGGACAACTTAGTCGAACTTTCTTGTCCATGTCCCAAATGCTCATGCCAAGGCATCTCAGTAGTAACCTCGGTTACAAAGCAACTAGAAGCAGCAACACTCGAATTAAGTTCCAGCACCAATGTTTACTAAAGCAAGAGCATATGACACCATTATCTTTAATAATAGCCACAGATTCATTAAAGAAATTCAAGAAATATTAAAATCTTGGCTACATATAGAACATCAATTAACAATAAATGTCCATTGTTTAGAGGAACTATACAAGTTCCTATCCCTTTTACTTCAAGGCTTGCTTTGTTCCCTCCGTGGCCTTTAGGAAGTTGTCGAAGGGAGCAAAGCATGTTTTTATCCCTTCTACTTCAAGGCTTGCATTGTTCCCCATAGAAACATGCTTTGCTGCCATTGGCAACTTCCTAAAGGCCATGAACCAAGAATTTTCTTTGGCTATGATGGTGGACCATAGGCATGTGAAAGACAAGAAGAGAAGCATGGTGTGATCTGCCTCATAAAAGCCTAGGACATGACTTGCATGGACATGAGCTTGCAAAAGGAGGCTTAGGAGTGGAAATTGGATTAGATTTGAAGTATAAATGTGCAAGGCAAAGGAATAAACGAAATTCCCATATCGAAGGCCCAACATTCAAGTCTCATTTTTTTGAGTTTGTTAAGTCGAACCTTGTAGGAATATTATCATTATAAGGTTCTTGAGAAAAGGCCAACATCTTAGCTTTCCTATAGCTTAGGATCTTAACACTAAGGATATAGGCATCTTCTCCCATATCCTTCAAATCAAAGGTGGAAGAAAGCCATCTTTTCATGGTTTTCAACAAACTCAACCCATAACATGCTATCAATATGTCATCCATATATAGAGTGATAATGGCAAATTTGGACCCAAAAGTGTGCACATAAACACAATGTTCTTTATGTATCATCACAAAACGAAAGCTTGTGATTGCTTCATGAAACTTCAAGTACCACTGTCTTGAAGCTTGCTTAAGACCTTATATAGAATTCTTAAGTCTACATACTTGTGCTCTTGACCCTTTTCAACAATGATCCAAATAAGCCACGTGTGGACAACTTAGTCATACTATCTTGTCCAATATGTTCCGAACGCTCATGCTAAATCATCTCAGTAGTAACATCAGTTACATAGCAACTAGAAGCAGCAACACTCGCATCAAATTCAAACAACCCAGTGTTTACTAAAGCAAGAACACACGACACCACTATCTTTAATAATATCCACAGATTTATTAAACAAATTCAAGCAATATCTGAACTTTAACAAGGAACAGATAGAAACCAAGTTTCTACAAATCTTGGGTACATATAGAACATCAATTAATAAATGTCCATTGTTTAGAGGAACTCTACCAGTTCCTATCCCTTCTACTTTAAGGCTTGCATTGTTCCCAACATGGCCTTTAGGAAGTTGTCGAAGGGAGCAAAGCATGTTTATATTCCTTCTACTTTAGGCCTTGCATTGTTTCCCACAGAAACATGCTTTGCTCCCTTGGGCAACTTCCTTTGGTAAGAATCATGGGCATGTGAAAGACAAGAACAAAAGCATACATTATGTGATCTGCCACAAGGAAGCCTAAGACATGACTTGCATGGACTTGAGCTTCCAAAAGGAGGCTTAGGAACTAAAATTGGATCAGATTTGAAGCCTAAATGTGTAAGGCAAAGGGACGAACGAAATTCCCAGATCAAAGGCCCAACATTCAAGTCTCATTGGTTTTTAGTTCGTCAAGTTGAACCTTGCAGGAATATTATCAATATAAGGTTCTTGAGACAAGAGCAACATCTTTGCATTCTTAACACTAAGGATATAGGCAGCTTCTGCCATATCATTCTTGTTAAAGGTGGAAGAAAACCATCTTTTCATGGTTTCAACAAACTCAACCCATAACTTTCTATAAATATGTCATCCACATATAGAGTCATAATGGCAAATTCAAACCCAAAAGTGTACACATAAACACAATGTTCTTTATGCATCATCACAAAACCAAAGCTTGTGATTGAATAATAAAACTTCAAGTACCACTATCTTGAAGTTTGCTTAAGACCGTATATAGACTTCTTAAGTCTACATAATTTGTGCTCTTGACCCTTCTCAACAATGATCCAAGGAAGCCACGGGTGGATAACTTAGTCATACTTTCTTGTCCAATATGTCCCAAATGCCCATACCAAGTCATCTCAGTAGTAACCTCAGTTACATAGCAACTAGAAGCAGCAACACTCACATTAAATTCAAACAACCCATTGTTTACTAAACAAGAATACACAACATCATTATATTTAATAATAACCATAATTTATTAAAGAAATTCAAGCAATTTCTAAACTTTAACAAGGAACATACAGAAACCAAGTTTCTACAAATCTTAGGTACATATAGAACATCAATTAACAATAAATGTCCATTATTTAAAGGTACTATACAAGTTCCTATCCCTTCTACTTCAAGGCTCGCATTGTTCCCTACGTGACCTTTGGGAAGATGCTGAAGGGAGCAAAGCATGTTTCTATCCCTTGTACTTCAAGCCTTGCATTGTTCCCCAAAGAAACATTCTTTGCTCCCTTTGGCAACTTCTTAAAAGCCATGAACCAAGACTTTTCTTTGGCTATGATGGAGAGCCATGGGCATGTGAAAGACAAGAAGAGAGATCTACCTCAAGGAAGCCTAGGACATGACTTGCATGGACATGATCTTGTGAAAGGAGGCTTAGGGGCTAAAATTGGATTAGATTTGAATTCCAAATGTGCAAGGCAAAGGGATGAACGAAATTCCCATATCAAAGGCCTAACATTCAAGTCTCATTGGTTTTGAGTTTGTCAAGTTAAACCTTGCAGGAATCTTATCAATATAAGGTTCTTTAGACAAGGCCAACATCTTTGCTTTCCTATCGCTTAGGATCTTAACACTAAGGATATAGGAAACTTCTCCCATATCCTTCATCTCAAAGGTGGAAGAAAACCATCTTTTCATGATTTTCAACAAGCTCAAGCCATAACTTACTATCAATATTTCATCCACACATAGAGTGATAATGGCAAATTTGAACCCAAAAGTGTACACATAATCACAATGTTCTTTCTGCATCATTAGAAATCAAAAGTTTGTGATTGCATCATGAAACTTCAAGTACCACTGTCTTGAAGCTTGCATAAGACCTTATATAGACTTCTTAAGTCTACATACTTTGTGCTCTTGACCCTTTTCAACATTAATCCAAGTAAGCCATGTGTGGAAAACTTAGTCATAATTTCTTGTCCAATATGTCCCAAATGCTCATGCCAAGTCATCTCAATAGTAAGCTCAGTTACACAGCAACGAGAAGCAGCAACACTCAAATTAAATTTAAACAACCCATTGTTTACTAAACAAGAACACATGACAACATTATCTTTAATAATATCCACATATTTATTAAAGAAATTCAAGCAATATCTGAACTTTAACAAGGAACATACAAAAATCAAGTTTCTACAAATCTTGGGTACATATAGAACATCAATTAATAAATGTCCATTGTTTAGAGGAACTCTACAAGTTCCTATCCCTTCTACTTCAAGGTTTGCATTGTTCCCTACGTCGCCTTTAGGAAGTTGTCGAAGGGAGCAAAGCTTGTTTCTATCCCTTCTACTTCAAGCCTTGCATTGTTTCCCACAGAAACATGCTTTTTTCCCTTTGGCAACTTCTTAAAGGTCATGAACCAAGACTTTTCTTTGGCCATGATGGAGAGCCATGGGCATGTGAAAGACGAGAAGAGAAGCATACATGGTGTTATCTTCCTCAAGGAACCCTAGGACATGACTTGCATGGACATGAGCTTGCAAAAGGAGGCTTAGGAGTTGAAATTGGATTAGATTTAAAGTCTAAATGGGCAAGGCAAAGGGATGAACGAAATTCCCATATCAAAGGCCCAACATTCCAGTCTCATTGGTTTTGAGTTTGTCAAGTTAAATCTAGCACGAATCTTATCAGTATAAGGTTCTTGAGACAAGGCCAACATCTTAGCTTTCCTATCGCTTAGGATCTTAGCACTAAGGATATAGGAAGCTTCTCCCATATCCTTTATGTCAAAGGTGGTAGAAAACCATCCTTTCATGGTTTTCAATAAAGTCAACCCATAACTTGCTATAAATATGTCATCCATGTATAGAGTCGTAATGGCAAATTTGGACCCAAAAGTGTACACATAAACGCAATGTTCTTTATGCATCATAACAAAACCAAAGCTTGTGTTTGCATCATGAAACTTCAAGTACCACTGTCTTGAAGCTTGCTTAAGACCATATATAGACTTCTTAAGTCTACATACTTTGTGCTCTTGACCCTATTCAACAATGATCCAAGTAAGCCATATGTGGATAACTTAGCCATACTTTCTTGTCCAATATGTTCCAAATGCTCATGTCAAGTCATCTCCGTAGTAACCTCAGTTACATAGCAAATAGAAGCAGCAACAGACGCATTAAATTGAAACAACCCATTGTTTACTAAACAAGAACACACGACAACATTATCTTTAATATTATCCACATATTTATTGAAGAAATTCAGGCAATATCTGAACTTTAACAAGGTACATACAAAAACCAAGTTTCGACAAATCTTGGGTACATATAGAACATCAATTAACAACAAATGTCCATTGTTTAGAAGAACTCTACAAGTTCCTATCCCTTCTACTTCAAGGCTTGCAATTTTCCCTACGTCGCCTTTAGGAAGTTGCCGATGGGAGCAAAGCATGTTTCTATCCCTTCTACTTCAAGGCTTCCGTTGTTCCCCACAGAAATATGCTTTGCTCCCTTTGGCAACTTCCTAAAGGCCATGAACCAAGACTTTTCTTTAGCTATGATGGAGAACCTTGGGCATGTGAAAGACAAGAAGAGAAGCATACATGATGTGATCTGCCTCACGGAAGCCTAGGACATGATTTGCATGGACATAAGCTTGCAAAAGGAGGCTTAAGAGCTGAAATTGGATTAGATTTGAAGTCTAAATGTGCAAGGCAAAGGGATGAACGAAATTCCCATATCAAATTACAGGATGTTCCTAAAGATCCATTACAGGATGTTGGAGGCCCAATGACAAGAGCTAAGGCCAAAGCAATGAAGCAATCTTTGAATTGTTTAATTTAAGACCTTCAAGAAATAGAGCCCGCGTTTCATTTGCCCACAGAGTTCACACTTAAGTTGCATGGCCTTCACTGGAGATGAACATGAAGCCTTCATATTGTTGAGCGGTTGAGTCAAGTTATCAACTTTAACTTGCATTTCTATCATTTAATCAATAGCAACAAATCCTTTTTGTTCTCAGAAGGTGGTAGTTCGTCTACTTCGCTCGTTCATCCATAGGCAGCTATTACTTGCCATCTCCTCTATTAGCTCTTCTGCTTCATCAACTGTCTTTCTCATCAGTAATCTCCTTGAAGCTACATCAATCATGCCTCTCGTATATGGGGTTACTCCATTATAGAATGTTTACAACAACAATTCCTTAGGTAAGTTGTGGTGTGGGCACTTCCGTTGCAAATACTTGTATCTTTCCTACGCTTCATAAATAAATTCCCTGCCACTTTGTTGAAAGTTGGTAATTTTCTTGATGATCTTAGTAGTCTTAGTCAGGGGAAAATATTTGTTTAAGAAGGCATGAACTAGCTGATCTCACTTCGTGATATTGGCTGGGTTAAGGGAATGATACCAAGCCTTTGCTCTATCTTTAAGGGTAAAAGGGAAAAGCCTAATTCTGACCGCATCTTTCAACATTTGATGGTACCAAAAGGTATTATAGATTTCAAGGAAGTTCATTATATGTGCATTGGGATCTTCGTTCATTAGTCCATAAAACTGCACGTTCTATTGAAGCATGTTTAAGAGGGCTGGTTTGATTTCAAATAATGCTGCTTGTACGGCTACTCTTTGGTTAGCCACATTGAACCCTGGTCTCATGAAGTCCATAAGGGTTCATTGTTGACATCCTTGGTTCGTTTCGTCATTCAAATCTTACCGAAATTCCTCAGTCATTATTGATTTCACGATTTATTCTTCTTCATATCGAGCTTTCCTAATGGTTTGTTCTAGTCAAGTGATGTCTAAACCTATGGTTTTAGCTACACGACTCGAACCTCTCGTGACTCTTGTGTTCGTGCAAGATCACGATTTTAGAAGTAGAAAAGAAAGAACAAAAACAAAAATTAAAAACTAAGTGCCTTAAACTATAGAACCAAACTAATTGTCTCCCTAACAATGGCCCTAAAAACTTAATCGTGGTTTTCTGATGTGTGTAAGTTCTAATTAATAACCTCGATAATCCACAAACATACAGATTGTTCGCGTAGTATGTAAGGTGTTGATCCCACGAGGAGGGATAATCTAATCCTAAAATCTAAGGCCAAAATAATTTGCAGTAATTCAATGCATCAAAACTAAGGCAAAAACTTAATTCAATCATGCAACTCAATTCCAAGAATTAATTACGAAGATATTAACAAGTAGCAGTTGCAACTACACTCAAGAATCAACCTAAAGGAACTATCAATTGAGAGAGGAGAATTTTTACCTATCTTTAATGCTAACCATATTGATTATGAACAAGCAGATTATTGGTCCTAGACGATCCTAAGGTTGATTATGCTCTCTCGAGTTATAACCATTAACCCTAAATTATAAACCCTAATCAGCATAGAAAATTGCAATCTCTCAATTAACAATCTATCCAAAAACCTAATTAGATCTGAAGTTGTCCAATAAACTATTCGGAACCTATATGAGATCTCTCTTTATACAATTACCGATTTGATTAATTTCTCATTCTTATTAAATGACCTAACTCTCGTTAGCCCAATATAATTATTTTTCATTTGATTCACCCTCTCAGTCTATTACCGAACTATGCAATTACAAAAATCAATCACAATAAATCCAATAAACATAAAACAATCAGATTTTATTAAATCAAAGATAAAAAAACTTAAAGGTGAGTATAGAATATCTCAACATTCACAATTCTATCATCAAATTGCTATTCCCAATTCAATACAATAATAAAAATGGAAAATAACATGAAATACGATTCTAAATGGAGACAAGAGGCAGTGACGTCGGGAAACTCCAAATCTGGGAAGTACATCGATATCGACTTCTTCTCCACTTCTCTCTTCCTTCTTCTCTTTCTCTATCTCTCAACAATTCTCTCTAGGGTTTCTCTCCAAAGTGGCTGATGCAAAAGCTGCTTCATCTTCTTTATATTATTCGTTGTATACTTTTTGTGTTCTAGGCAACCCTAGGGTTTTTTCGGGGCCTGAAAAGTCCAAAAACTCCCTCTAAACTTGATGTTTTTGAGTGTTTGTGCGTCTGTCACGATCGTGGACCACATCTGAGCCTTCTATCATGATCATGGCAATCAAGCCATGATCGTGGGCTATGTCTTCGGCTTCTGTCACGATCGTGACATATGGGCCACGATCGTGGGCTGACTCTAGTGCTTCTATCACAATAGTAGCCTGTTGTGCCATGATTATGGGCCGTTGTTTCAGCCTAAGTGTCTCTGAAACTTCTCCATTCTTCGATATTGACCTTGAAACACTAATAAACACATCAAGGTACCTCAAAGACATAATAATTTAAGCTCAAAGACTTGTACTAACCCATAAAAACACTTCAACACAATTAATTAAAAAACTAACACACTTCTATTCTAATCACATGTTAAACGATTAAGTTAACACTTAAAGACATGTCAAAATAAGCCCTAAAATATTATGCAATTCACACTTATCAGCATCCCCATACTTAAACATTTGCTTATCCTCAAGCAAACAAAACAACAAAAACCAAAAAAATATTCACACAGCATACAATGCAGTAATAAGACAATGACTTCAACTTCATGAAATAAACTTAATTTTAAACACAATCATTTGAGTCATTTTAAATCATTAACATGCAAAATCCGCGTCTTGGGGATTTGAACTATATATACATATTAATCCATACTCAAGTGTTAAATTATTTACCCTTTTTAATTACGCACATACATTAATAATTCTTTGTTCATTCAGACTCTATAACTACTCCTAAGTACGTTTTCATAAAAAGTCAAACTATTACAAGTTCAGTAGGTTTTTATTCAAAAACACACATTTTTTATTTACTTTTTGGGAACATGGACTTAGTCTTTTTATGCAGAGGCAAACATTGGTAATGAATGTTGATCCGGTTAATCAACTAAGTCATTTTTTTATTAAGCTGCTTGGTTAGGATGTCAATATAGCCTTTTTAGTCAAAGGCACACATTTGTAATGTGTGTCGATCCAGTTACTCAGCTATATCATGTTATCAACTAGCTACTAGCTCTATTCACAACCCGAAGGCCAATGGAATAGTTATTTATTTTAAAATTAACAAACATGATTTTTTTATTGCCTACCTTGGTGCTTTAGTTACTCATTTCTATGAAAAATACTAGCAAAGCTACTTAAGTGGAAAGGCCTCAAATTATCAATGAATGTGACAATTTAGAGGGTGACAAACTAACACTAAATCTTAATTAAGCTACATATTTAGCCAAAGATCCTAATTTACTAATTTTGTAAGCTAATGATTCTTCACAACCTAATAGACTATATTCAAAATTAAATCAACTCCAATCCATCTAAGCCATTGACACATTCACACAGTTCGCAAAATGCAACCTAAAACTATAATACAATATGCAAAATTACATTCAAAGCAAAACACATAACCCTCCTCATACTTGAACAACACATTGTCCTTAATGTGAAAAGGGGATAAACAAACACATAAGGAAAAAAGAAACATAAATTAAAGTAAAAAAATATAAAAAAATATGAAGACTATAATTAAAATGGTATGTCTATCATTCATATATGCTTCCAATTTTGTATTTCAAAAATCCTTACTTTGGGATTGCTTAAGGGATTTGTTTATCCACACATAACCCTTGGATAATCTTGGATGATTAAGTACCATCTTAGCAGCTTTGGAATTTGAAGGAAACATGAGCGTCAAGAGACCTTGCAATGAGATCAACTCTTACTTATCTGATATTGAAGTAACTAATCTTAATTTTGAGGAAATCTTCTTTACCTAAAGAAATAATTAAGAAGGTGGTTGATTTATGAGAAAATAACTTGGCAAGGCACTAGTTGACCATTTATGGTTTTAAAGGTTTCAAAAGTGTAAGGTTATGTGTAATAAATGTTTTTATTCTAACCACTCTCCCATTAAGATTAATAATTTGTCTAAGGTCCAAAGGAGAATTTCTCCTTTCAAGTTTTTCAATTTTCATTGTGATACTGAAGGTTTTAAGAAGTTGCAGAAAGAGGGCATAAGTCTAGACATCTATGGGAATGAATCATTCAAATGCTATAAGAAGTTATAAGTTTAAATAAGAACTCAAAAGGCTCAAGGTCAAGCATCACTCTGATACATGCTTAGAGTTAAATAAAAATAGAGAGATAGTTCATTGAAAACAAAAGGTGCTATATGACTCTTCTGGAGATTCCATTAGGCAACTGAATAAGAAACTAGCCTTGAGGAATTTCCCTAAAATTCTTAATTCTTATTGCTCTTTAACTAGGGCAAAGTTTAAGAATTCTATAGTTGAAGAATAGAGATAGCAATATTGATTACTTTGATAAATCTCTTCTTTCAAAGAAGAAACACCAACAAAATTAACTCTCTTTGAAATCATCAATTTAGTTCCTTAAGTTAGAATGTGCTCTACTTTAGACCTATAAATTGTAACATTAAAGTCCCTATAAACCAACCAAAGTCCATTACAATTAGCCTGAAAATTCTTTAGCCTATCCTATAACAAATTTCTTTAAAAATTGAGATTGGAACCATATATAATATAGGCAATAACCTTACATCCTTCCCTTAGAAATTAGACTCCTACATAGATTACATGATCATATACTCCTAATTCTTCCATATTGACAAAATTGTTGTTGTAAGCTAAAATAATTCTACCGAAATAATGATGTTGATTATTAGATATAAAGTTCTAATTAGATCTCAAATGCCTTAGCTTATTCATATTTGTATATCTAATTTTTATTTCTTAAAGACCTAATAACATAAGCTTTTTCTTATTGACAAAATCTCTTAAAGCTATAAGTTTTCTATGGCATTTTGATCTATGAACATTCCATATAAAGTTCAGTTGAGGATGGTTTTACCTTTTGAGCCTATGTTTTTATTACCCCCTATTGACTTCCTACTCTTAACAGTTTGAAAATCTTCATCTTTAGTTACCATTGAGTCATTTGCAATTTCATCAAAATCAAACCTTACTTGTGGAGAATTAGGTTGCTTCTCTGCTAAGTTATTGCTCTTTCCTAACTTTATTTCAGTAGGAATTTCCCCTTTTTCCATATTTATTTGTATATCATAAGCTTAGACAATATTTTCTCCATTTATATGCTCATTTTCTTCATTAGATGCTTGATTATGCTCCCTCTTCGAGTCTAATGCTTCTTTAAGTTCCTCAATTCCCATCAATTCACTATGATCTCCCCTCTTGTATATTTTCCCTATAGGTTTTCATTGTTTTCCTTATCAATTGTAAGTAACCATCGATGAATCCTAATTGATAATTTTTATTTTATCAATATGAACTGCAAGTGCATAGCGTAGCTACAGCTAGCACAGGCAAATGCAAGTCGATCCCATAAAGACAGTAATTACTAGTAATTATCTTTCTCCTATTATCTACCCTACAAATTAAGTATGTGATTTTTAATTATAACTAAAACTTAAATAAATAAAATAAAATAGGAAACAATAATAAACACAAAAAATAATGGAAATTACTCAAAAAATTCAATATCAAATAGTAGTGTCTAGGTGATGAATCCCCCTAAAATTTATTAAATAGTTAACCTTTTATCATGCAATTATTTTATTGACTACTGGATCCTGAAAATCCGTATCTTATGTTAATAATTCTATCGAGACTACTAACAACTAATTCATAAGGTGATTAACTGAAATCTTTCTAGTTAAAGTTCCTAGGATTGCATTATCAATTTATAAATTTCGCTATTAGGTTTAACCCTAATCCACATGATTTATGTTGACTTATCTCTAGGTTTTCAATCAACTCCTTTCAATTATGATGTATCTATTCATACATATGATTTCTTAATTTCTATATTATGAAATCAAGTTATGTATTAATATTCTTGATATTTAGGACATGCATAAAATACATAATTGAATCACAGTAAATTAATCAAAATAATTGGATTTAATAAAAGAATCGAGACATTGTTATTCTAACTAGGGTTCATTACACTTAGACACTAGACACATTTAGTTACACATAATAGAAAATAAAATCAAAGATAAATATGCAAAAAACTAATAAAAAACAAAGAGATCATAATTTTAAATCTCCCTTTTATTATATTGACCATTCTTGCAATGTTTAGATTGGATGTAGCCTTCTATCGGATCTCCTTTATTGTTAACTTTGTGTTTTCCTTATCTCTGGACCTTTATCGTCACCTCTCTAAGTTCCTCACATTTGGAATCTATGGCAAAAGTCAGATAATTTCTGTTTGCCTTCGTCCATGTCCTTTTATAGCGAATTCTAGGGCTTTTGAGACATACAAGGTATACACAGGCATGTTAGTGACCATGTATACTCAAAAACTCTAGAATTCATGATTTTACATAGCTTCTAAGACTTACACGAGCATAAACATGACTATATATCTAATTTGCTTCAAATTTTTATTTATCCCACGTTTTCGTTTGAATTATTCTCCTTTTGGTCCGTGAAGGCAATTATATCCATTAAATGCACTAGAGCAAATTAAGTAACAAATATACAATAAAATTACATAATATCAAGCAAAATACATCAAATATGGGTGGATAAATATAGTCAAATATGCATCTATCAAATCCTTAGACAATGTGTTATTTTCACCAACTCTTATGGTAGGAATGTAGCCAGGTAATTCCTTGGTGAAGCCCACACTTGTGCACTTACTTTCAAAGCCAATTCTCCTTCTTCTTCTTCTGCTATTTTCATCCATACACAATGGCTTCTCAAGGAAGCTAGATAGTAGGCTTAGCCTTTTTGTCATCCAATACTCCAGCGAGACATGATAAAAGTTTGCCCAAAAGGGAATAATTTCTTGCTTAATCTTCTTTTAGTTGATCCCCATATGCCAAAGCTGAAGAAAAATGGGGAGCTATCCAAAGAAGAAAGGAAGTTTGGGAAAAGGTGATAAGAGACTCTAACAAGACAGGAAGAAGAGAACATATGAAAGCAACAAGGGTAATAAAGGATCCAAGTTGAGAAAGAAACAGATGAAATACTAGCAAAGATGAAGATAGATGAGTGGAAACCATGACAATCTAGAAGAGGAAGAAGAGAGGGGTTAGGATTGCAAACAACCATAAAAAGTATTAAGGTTTTTTGCAGAGGAGGAGCAACATTCTTGTTATCACAAAGTTTTTATTGAAGAAAGTTAACAAAAGTGGGATTTAGAGAATTTTTGGATGATGTGTTCTGTGGCTATTAGTTACTTAATTCTATTACTTCTAATATATTTTATTGATGTGTTAAAAGTAAAAACATTTGATATAGGAAGTAAGGCTTACTCGGTCCCCAGCTCGACCCAGTCCAGTCTGAAATTAATGCTTTTGACTTGACTTGACCGAGCTTAGATTTAGACTCAAATTTTTTCTTTAATTTTGAGTTTCAAGCTAGGCTTGAAGTCAAGCTATCCAATTCGGCTCGAAACTTGAAGCCTAAAATTTTTAATGAAACGATGTCATTTTTAATTTTAAACAATTAAATATATATATATATATATTTAATCAAGCTTGCCCAAGCCTACCTTTGAGCTCGAACAAGCTTCGAGTTAGGCCCTAGCCTTTTCTATAGTCATCCCTAATTTGACATAGTAGATGATGAGTTAATAAAATTCAACAACCTTAACAGTGAATTAAATGCAAACTAATTTTAGTTTGTATATTCAAATATTATTTTAAAATAATTTTAATTATTATTATTATAAAATTGATCAAATTGAAAAAAATTCGATTTAGATCAATTTGAGCATCTTTTTTTTTCTTTTTTCTGATGCCTAACTAGATTCATTGATGTTTATGGTTTCAAGGACCCTTTTGATTATATTATATTTAAATATATTTAAGTGCACAAATGGTCTTAATCTCTCTCCGGTGTTCTTTATGTCTACAATTAATGTCAATATAACATTCATTTTCTGATATTGTAATTAAATATATTGTATAACTATTTAACTATCAAATTTTTGTTAAAAGCCAAAGTTTTTATTAAAATCAAATACTTATTATTTTAAATATATGTTCCAAATTATATGAACTAAAAAATAATGTATTTGTTTTGCAATATTGTAATTAATAATATCTGCTAAGGATATTATTAAAAAAATCAAAATTTTGATCAACATTCAAAATATATGAAGAATTAATAGGTATGCACACGCAAAAGATTTGATTACCAAATCCCATCCGAACAGAATCGTCTTGTATTAAGTTTACGCTGTTTCCAATTATTGATAAGTTTAATATTGTGCTGTGCAAAGACTGAACAGCGTGGAGCAAAGGATTTGTTGTGTTTGTTTGAAATATAATTCTCAGTTATACTTGAACTAAACATATAAAGATACTTTCGTTCGTAATTCCCCCAGGAAATAACTGCTTCTAACTCCTCGTAACTTCATTCTACGTCTCTGTTCTGTCAACCCATGAATTCAACCGCTCCTTGGCTTTCTCCACCTGAAAGATATCAAGTCCATTAATCAATCTGAACAAATTTACTAGTTTAGTTATTTTGTTTTTGAGTAATCATAACAGATTCAATCAGCAAATTAAGTAGCTAGGGCTTTCAGTGATTTACCAATAAAATTAATTTCACGAGTGACCGTGCCACAAACACGTTAATTATTCTGGAGAAGATAATATATAATCAAACTTCTTCTTGACTGGTGAAGAAACTTTTTTGTACTATAAGATATGACGGGATTATTGATATTATATCTTTCGATACACTGGTATTATTCATTTTTCATGACGAGATTTACAAAGATAAACCACGATTAAGCTTACCTCTTTATTCCAATCTGCCCGGTAAGTGACCCATATCAGTATCAGGGTCTGCAAGAATGAGCCTCCGATCATGCCTGACCATATTCCCTGCCCAAACAATGTAAAATGTGTTATCTGTATGTGTACTTGGACTCCCTCTTGTCCACTAGGCTTCGTTCAACTAGTGGCCAATTGACCTTAAATTGGAATATTGATAGAAGAGAGACATTGCTTTAAGTGGTAGAATAATACCTTGGCACCAAGCTTTAAAAAAAAGCCTAGAACCACTCCAAGAGGAATACCAATCAAGTAATAGCATCCAACGTTTACATATGCCACAAACGATTGCCATCCGCACCCAACAGCCACACCTTTCAATTACAAAAGAGAGTTGAACCATGTTAAAAAGACTAAACTGTAAACAAATTCAGTTGGCATATGTTAACAGGTTATTAGACGATGTACTATTCAGTTGATAACATGGCACTGAATCATTATTGAAACTGTACCAACTAGGACGAAGATTGAATAATGAAATAAGTTTACAATGTTGTTACCAGAAAGAACAGGTTGGACTCCATTTAGTACGATGGTGGCAGCCAGAAAAGGGCTGAGGTCGGCCACTGCTTTAGAAACAACTTCACCGTCCGTAAAGGCATAGCTGTAAACATGGCGCAATGCCATTACAATGATCGCTGCTATTACACAAATTATGAATGATGATGAAGTCACCACCTTTACTGAAAATGCTGCAGATTTTGGATGCCCAGCTCCAAGCTCATTGCTCACTCTTACACTGCCAATTATCATATTATTTTTCCGAGGCATTTTATTTGATACTGTAATTCACTTTATATATATATAAGACAAACTAATAAATGCAATTAACTTTATTTAATGACTTTTTATCAAAAATACCTGACAGAGTGAATTTTTTATTTTGGTAATTAAAACAAATATTTTTTATTTAATTAATTAGAGATACAACTCAATTTATTCATTAATTTAATATTATGTTGACTTTATAATTTATTATTATTTTTATACCATCTCGCAATATTAATTCTCATATGTCTTCATTAATTAATGTGGAAGTAGCTAGAGTTACCTTGCAGCAGCATTGAACCCAACCGATATCATGAATACCCATCCTGCTATTATCATGCTGCACAGCATAGGTCAGAAAGAAGTGATTAACCATCACATTACACACAGACACTTACCTTACCAGATAACTATTTTTCTGGTTAAAATTTAGTCCTCTGAAAGAATGCATGGTACTGCTTATATTATCCAAATCAAACCGAAAATGAAACATAACGGAAGGCTTGTTTTAGTTACCAAACGGAAAGAGAATCCAATTGAATCTTGGCATTTGGTAGCAATCCAGCAATCAGGACTAACATCTGGAAGTACCAACTCTCCAAGCACAGCATCACAGCCGATGCAGCAGACAATTTGAAGAAACTCCAAAGTCCAGAGAAAGCCTGCAAGCTAAACCCTCTCCAAGAATGTTTACACCTCTTACTCATAACAATGTACAAGGACTGAGCCAAAACTATAAACCACCACGACAAGCTCAACACCAAGGCTGCACCTAGCAGCCCCCAGCTCCACTTGAACACTGCCAACCACGTCAATAAGAGGTGAACGACAAGTACAGCTAACGAGATGTATGCGCTAGGGGCAACTATGCTCTGTGCTTGCAAGAACTTTTGGATGGGGATGTTGGCAGCGTAAGCAAAAATTTGAGGAATGAGTCCGTAGACGAAAAGAGCCGCTGAAGATGCTATGTTTGTTGGTTCACCAAGTAAAGTTAGGAGGTTTTTGGAGAAAATATAGATCACCGTGAGTGGTAAGCCGGTGGCCGTAAGAAGAAGTACTGATCTTTGAAGGTATATGCCTAGCATTTCGTATTTGCGTGCCCCATAAGATTGGCCACTAAGAGTCTCCACTGCACTTCCCATTCCAAGCTGCAGCATTAGACACAATAATTCACTAATGCATTGCTTTGCCGTACTCATTATCAGTAATATCAGGTGCCCTTTTATGTATCATCTTTATATCCGCGACCATGAGATACACTAGCATTTTTTTTTTAATTAAAACGTGGGGAAAGAGAGAGAGAGAGACAAGGGTTACCATGAGGCCAAATGCGAACACTTGGATACCAGTATTTCCAAGTGAGACAGCAGCAAGCTCAAGATTTCCAAGATGGCCACAGAACATCTGTGTTGACATCGAGACAACGTTATTAAGCAGGTAAACTACCACAGCAGGAGCTGCCAGCCGAAATGACAATTTCAGTTCTACTGATAAGGCCGAATTGAGGCGACTAAAGTAGGGTGATTGGGTGTTTGACAGTATTTCTTCAAGCTCGGAGCTGACTGCCTCATGTGAGAACTTGAGCCTGTCTTGTCTCGGAGTCGGAGGTGTGGACTCCATTCTGTAATAGTTAGTTCACATCAAGTAGGAGAGGCTTGTATCGTATCACTGAGATTGTTACCGTGCATAGAGGTCAGGTATTTTCGTGGTGGAACAGTTATACCAATACAATTCCTACAAAATATGAATTAGTTGATCAATTACTACTTGACTGCCCACAAAAGCTTGCTTTTTTGGAATCATCACCTCTATGTTCTGTATTATTCTCTTGAATTTTCAGTAGTATCCGATCCAATACCAATCAACGTCGTCGGTACAAAACAGAATAAGGCCATAATTATTATGTGTGTGAGCATGTGTATGTGTATGTCGTGACATGTCTCTTTTCTTCTTTCTAATAACCAAAAAATGTTCCTCACTAATTCGACTTTATTCCCTATTACGGCACTCCACCAATTTCTTCTTGAGATGCCTTTCTTTTATTCCCTAATCCCACAAGGAAACATCAACGTCTAATTTGTTGGCCACGTACAATTTATGTTGCAACAACGAGAAGTGAAAATTGACACCTGCCCAAAGAAAAAACAACCAACACCGACTACATTCCAATTAACCATTAATCTGTGTACCTATTACCTTAAAAAGGAAAAATAAAACAAAATAAAAATAAAATTAGCAAACAGAGAAAATGACGCAATTCCATTATATTACTAATTGTTTCGACTTTTGAGTACCAACACAAAATTCAAGATTTTATATATTTTCTCTACAAAATTTTATTACATCAGCACGCAAGAATGAATAATTTATACAATCACTGCAAGTTCAGGTCTCAAATCCCCCTCCCAAGCACAATTGGATGAATAGAGAGGGTTAGATGTGTAAAACCTCTTTTCAGCTAAGCAACTCTTATCTCCACATTAACTACCTAAATTGACGAGGAATCTTTGTCTCAATGTACATATGAAAGGATATTTGCTCAAATAAGACTATAAAATCACCACGATAACCAAACCAACAGGGTAATGGCTACCAAATTCGTTATCGCATCTTCGTGGTAAAGACCTGTTAACATAAATATTTTCAGTAAGCAAGCAATATGGAAACATAAAAGGAAATAACATATATAGGTTTCTTTCGTTTCAACTTGCCAGGTAAACTAGGGTACTTGTAACAGATCAGATGAAGACAGGATACTCTTTTATCTTCCTGCCAACTAAGTTCATGTAAGACCAACAAAGGATTTTTCTTTTTTTTAATTTCTTATTTTCCCCCTTTATTGTGCTCATTTTGATGTAATGGCAGATAACTTGCATTTGTTAACTCACAACTCCCAACACCCTTAGTTCGTAAGTCCATGAGACACTAAGAATCTTTCTAGAAAATAGAATCATAAGCGTGAGTTTTACATAATGCTGATGCAAACTTTAATGTGCTTATGGCTGACACTGATGGCCGATGCCATATATTTACTTAGTTTTACCTAGTGGGTCTCTACCAAACTTAGGCTGTTAATGTTCAAAGCAATTAGTAAAAGAAGAGTTAGTCGATGTATTCTTACCATTTTGAGCACTTGTCACAGCAGAAGGAAGTTCTGGGATTCTAACAGCTGAAAATTTAACGAGTTAATTCCAGTGAAGATGGTAAAAGATGAAAAGCACATCTTCTAATTAGATTATAAGGAAGACACACTTTTATTGCAAGATGATGCTGACAATTGGGATGAAGAGGGCCAGGATGCTGGAATGTTGTCATTCAAATCACAAATGAAGCTGATCCCTATATACTTGTCAAATGTTGCATCAGAAGGAAGGCTTGGCAGGAGGCATCCAGATTCTGTTCCAAAAGCGACAAAGGCATGTAAGTTTCAACCCTGACGAGCTGAATGCAAAGGAGTTCATACTCAACATACGAACACCAACATAGCTTACAAGCATCTGAAACAAAGGAAAAATCCCAGCTCTCAACGGCATCTCTCGCAAAGGGAAAGGAAAAATAAAATCATTTAACATTGCACTCTCTACAGAATGTCTGGAGAGGGTTGATGGTAACAGCAAATGTCAATTGAGGCATAATTTTATCAAAAGTGATCTTAATTACAAATTCTCCCTTTCTTTGCTTTTCTTCCTTTCTTTGTTTCCCTTTTACTCTGTGTTTGTATGCATATGAGAAAATATTGATACTTCCCTTTTCAGATATTGAATTGTCTTTTTCTTCAGGGAACTCCATCTGATGGTGATTGTTTAATTGAGAACACAAGTGTATGTTGCAGAAGAAAAACAAACATTATTAAGAAATTATACACAGAATGCAGTTTAAAAGTCCAGAATAACTACACAATAGATATGGGGAAATGAAAAATTTAAAGATCAAATTCTACAATAGGGGAAATGCAAAACAAAAGATCCAGACGACTTTGAATTACCTTGTTTAGCAACTGATGCAGTCCAATCATTGATCATCAATATCATAAGAAAAGTAGCAAAATCACAAAAGAATCTAGTATCAGTATGTTACTAGTAACATAAAAGATTAGATACTTGAGTTTAACTCATCAAATGAGTATTGGGTCTGGAAAGGGTTATTTCAAGAAGAAAGTTAAAGAGTAAGTCGAAGGGAATAAAGAAATTAACATCAACCTTGCAAAGAGAAATCCTTGAGAGTGATATGACAAAGGCTATAAACATCCATAGTTATATTTGATTTCTGTAGCTTCATCCCTAGAGTTGTAGCACAATCCAGAGCCTGTAAATTGGTTATGAAGCTCTGTTTCTGTAAGTGAGAGATGTAACTTTCCATGGCACTGCAGCATTCTTCCTTATTGCTTATGATATTCCCACATGACTTCAAGACATGTCTTATTTCAGGGAAAACCAGGGGGCAAACTGAAGCAGAAAGAAAAAGAGAAATGTTAAGGAAAGAAACAGAGATCAATAACGTCAGCTGCTGACACTGGCACTGCAGGATCAACTTGTTATCAAGCTGCCAGCTCCTTTTGAAGAACACTTGCAATATCTACATAAACAATAAGCAAAATATGCTGAAGGTTTGGCAGATGTCCATTTACATATGTATAGCAGTTAAGAAACCAAAAAAGATTTTTCAGGCATGCAACTAGATTCATGTCCGGAGAACACAATAGGAATCTGATAGGCCTTTGAAGGTGTGTGGGAGGAGGAAGAAGAAGTCCAATTCAGTCTCGAATGATCCAGCCTTCAGCCCACCTACTGAAGATCCAGCTTAGGCAACTTGATGCCAAAGAAATAGAATAATTTTAGATGCTTTCAATAAGGTTGCGCAATGTTAGTCTGTTATAACAATATTTCACGTAATCATTTGTGCCTATCTTGTGAGGGCCAGTTTGTTATAGAGCTAGTTATCTTTAAATAGGACTGCCAGGGAATAGAAGGGATTCATTCCTGGGTATTCAAATTGTAATCGTGCCTCTGAGGAGAGCATTGGGTTGGAGGGGGACGCTGCACCTTACAATAGCAGTTGGTACTTATCCCTTTTATGTCATATTGGATATACTATCAGTCCTATTCAGTCCACTTCATTCTTTTTGCTATGTTCTTTTTGTCATTACTGTTTTATTGAATCGGAGTTCCATCATTTTGGTATCATAGCCCAACATCCTCGGAAAAGAAAAAAAAAATCACATGCCCACAAGAATGGAGTCCCGCCTAGAGCAAGCTGAAAAATCACTCGGAATTACCAGGTCTAAAAGCTGATGTCACAGACATGAAATCAGAAATGTTGGAAATTAAACAGGCACTTCTTTCAATGGCCAGGCAATTCGAAACCTTCATGAAAAATCCTCAAACAGGTTTACACCAGGGAGAGACCAGTTTTCAACCAAACCAAGGAAACCCACAAACTTCTGAACCAAACAACAGCATCACCCAAACACAACCACAAACAGCTGACACAACTAAAACACCTGGTAATGAGTCTAGAAATCAGCACCATCAGAATACCCAAACTTGGGACAAAGAAAGGCTTCCAAGGAAGCTAGAATTACCAGTTTTTGGAGGCGCAGACCCAGATGCATGGATTTTCCACGCCGAGAGGTATTTCACTCTTAATTGTTTGACTGAAACTGAGAAGATCGAAGCAGCAGGAATTTATCTTGAAGGGGAGGCGCAATCCTGGCTTAGATTTGAAGAGAGGAGTATGTCTTTTACTTCTTGGGACCAGTTGAAGACACAAATGCTTCGGCGTTTCCTTGGACCGCAGGAAGGGACGTTGCTACACCGATTATTTGCGGCAAAGCAGGAGGGGACGGTGGCTGAGTACAGAGCTCATTTCGAGCTACTGGCGGCTTTGGTAGGAGAGCTCGATGAATCCACCCTCACAGCTGTTTTTGTTAATGGGTTGGAGGACAAAATAAGGGCGGAAGTTTTTCTCTTAAGTCCTACAGGTCTTAAAAACACGATAGAGGTGGCTACCAGAGTTGAGTTAAAAAATCAGTCTCTCATTAATTCCAGAAGTGTGGGCTTTACAAAGAATGTCAACCCAGCCTCATCTTGGTCAGGTTCAAAATCAGTCATTTGGACACCCACTCGGGAACCCAAATCTAATACCCAACCCACGACCATTCAAAACAAAATTCAGACACACTCCAACATACCCAACAACAACAAAGCCAACATTTCTTCCCACGGATCCACAACCAACGCAATTACCCAACCAAACACTTACAACCAAAACCAAACCTTCAGCCGCTTCAAAAGGTTAACGGCGTCGGACGTGCAGGCCAGAAGGGAGAAGGGCCTTTGTTATCGATGTGAGGAGCGATGGCATGTGGGACATAAATGTCCCAACAAAGAGTTACAGGTACTCTTAGTCAATGAAGAATCGGAGGATGGCGCACCAGCACTGGAATTTGAGGACTCATTCAGTCCAATTGAGGAGGTTGAGTTATCTATGAACGCCGTAGTGGGACTCTCCGAACCACGAACTATGAGGATTAAAGGTATGATGGGAGGGATGGATGTAATTGTGTTGATTGATTGTGGAGCAACCCATAACTTCATTGCAATGGAGTTAGTTGGGAAGCTTGGAATACCTATCTCAGAGACAGCCAACTATGGGGTAATCGTTGGAAATGGCCACCAGATGAAGGGAGCGGGAATTTGCCGTAATGTTTTGTTGGAGATGCAAGGGCTCACAGTTGTAGAAGATTATTTGCCGATAAAAATGAGTAGTTCCGATGTAATCTTGGGAATCAAGTGGTTGTCCACCCTGGGTACCACGCATTCAGATTGGAAAAACCTCACTATGAAGTTTGAAAGGGGGAAGGATACGGTTACATTAAAAGGAGACCCAGGTCTATGCCGCACAGCTGTTTCACTCAAGACAATGTTGAAAGAGGTGCGTGAAGAAAAAGCTGGGTTTGTAGTGGAGCTTCTATCATTGGAAACTCAGAAGGAGAGGACTGAGGAAATACCTCCAGAAGTGGTAGCAGTACTGGAGGAGTTCAGTGGGACATTTCAGCCACCAAGCGGCTTACCTCCCAGTCGAGAACAGGACCACGCTATCATCCTTAAAGACGGAACAGAACCAGTGAACGTTCGGCCATATAGGTATCCTTATGTTCAGAAAGCTGAAATTGAAAAACTGGTATTAGAAATGCTTAGTGCAGGGATTATACGCCCCAGTAGCAGCCCGTTTTCCAGCCCAGTGTTGCTTGTTAAGAAAAAAGACGGGAGTTGGCGCTTTTGTGTGGATTACAGAGCATTAAACAAAGTGACAGTTCCGGATCGCTTTCCGATCCCGAACATCGATGAGCTTCTTGACGAGTTGTTCGGAGCCAAACTATTCACCAAGTTGGACCTCAAATCCGGCTATCACCAAATCCGGATGCATCCCTCTGATGTCCACAAGACTGCTTTTCGAACACACGAAGGACATTACGAGTTCTTGGTTATGCCTTTTGGCCTAACCAATGCCCCAGCGACGTTCCAATCACTCATGAACTCTGTATTTAAAGGTTTATTACGTAAATGTGTGCTTGTCTTTTTTGACGACATTTTGATTTTCAGTAAATCTATAGCGGAGCATGTGGAACACATTCGGCTAGTGTTGAACATTCTTCAAAAAAATGAGTTATTTGTGAACTACAAGAAGTGTAGCTTTGGGCAAAGTAGCTTGGAGTACCTTGGTCACATCATAGGCCAAGATGGGGTGAGAGCCGATCCGGAGAAACTTCGGGTGATGAAAGAATGGCCGCTTCCAACTAACATAAAGGAGCTGCGAGGATTCCTTGGGTTGACGGGTTACTATAGACGATTCGTCAAGGGGTATGGCCAGATTGCGGCCCCGCTTACTAAGCTGCTCAAAAAGGACTCCTTCAGTTGGAACGAAGAGGCAACAGAGGCTGTCCAGCAGTTGAAAGACGCCATGATAGCTGTCCCGGTGTTAGCACTTCCAGATTTCAA
This sequence comes from Erythroxylum baracoense, assembly GCA_025629805.1. NCBI lineage: Eukaryota > Viridiplantae > Streptophyta > Magnoliopsida > Malpighiales > Erythroxylaceae > Erythroxylum > Erythroxylum baracoense. The sequence continues at coordinate 15,182,151 of JAOTAY010000002.1, forward strand.
TACACCATTTACGCTGGAGACCGATGCATCTGGCTCAGGAGTGGGGGCTGTCTTATCACAGCATGGTAGGCCCATTGCATTTCTAAGCCACGCATTATCAGAAAGGCAGCGGTTGAGGTCGGTATATGAGCGTGAGCTGATGGCGATTGTATTCGCTGTCCAAAAATGGCGTCACTACTTATTGGGCAATCATTTTGTGGTCAAGACAGACCAAAAAAGTCTCAAATACCTATTGGAGCAGAGGTTGGTGGCTCCTGAATGTCAGAAGTGGCTCACTAAGTTAATGGGCTATGTATTTGAGATCCAGTATAAGCCAGGGAAAGAAAATGTTGCCGCTGATGCTTTATCCCGTTTACATGTTGGGGCTGAATTTCACAGTATTACAGCGTCTCAAGTGCTTCACAGAGACACTCTCCTGGCAGCAGTACTTGCAGACCCAAAGCTGTCCAAACTTGTTGGGGAGTTGCGGGCTGATCCAAACAGTAAAAAAGGTTGGGCATTACACAATGGACTCCTTTTGTATCAAAACCGGGTTGTAATACCGAAGGATTCAGAGATGGTCCAGCAACTATTATCTGAGTTCCATACCACACCAATGGGGGGCCATGGAGGGTTTTTGAAAACATATAAAATGCTCATTCGAGAGGTATTTTGGGAAGGCATGAAGGCAGATATTCAGAAATTTGTGGCCTCCTGCCCAATATGTCAGCAAATGAAATATGACAACCTCTCTCCGGCGGGCCTTTTGCAACCATTACCAATACCAAAGGAGGTGTGGGAGGATATTAGTATGGACTTTGTGGAGGGATTGCCTAAATCCCATGGATACAATGTCATCTTTGTTGTGGTGGACCGCTTAAGTAAGTACAGCCATTTTATGCCTTTGAAGCATCCTTTTAATGCCAAGAAAGTAGCGGAAGTTTTTATTTCGGGTGTGGTCAAATTACATGGATTTCCCCGTTCCATAGTATCAGACCGTGACAAGATTTTTCTTAGTCATTTTTGGATGGAGCTTTTTCGATTGCAGCAAACTCGGTTAAACCGGAGTACCGCTTACCACCCTCAAACGGACGGACAAAGCGAGGTTGTCAACCGTAGCTTGGAGGCTTATTTGAGATGTTTTACAGCGACACGTCCGAAGGAATGGGTACAATGGCTTCCATGGGCAGAGTATTTCTTCAATACCTCTTACCACTCTTCACTTCGCACTACTCCTTTCAAAGTGGTTTATGGTCGTGATCCTCCACCTTTGGTCAGGTATGAACCTGTCAATTCTACTTCCAACTTTGATTTGGATTTATTATTGAAAGAGAGGGATGCTATGTTGCTGGAATTGAGGGATCAGTTGTTGAAGGTCCAAAATTACATGAAGCAAAAAGCTGATGGCCATCGCCGAGACATTGAATTTCAAGAGGGTGATTTCGCATATCTAAAGCTCCAGCCCTACCGTATGCGATCATTGGCTCGACACTTGAATGAGAAGCTATCTCCACGCTTCTTTGGTCCATATCGGGTTTTGAAAAAAATTGGCCGTGTTGCCTATAAATTAGAGTTGCCTGCTGAATCACACATTCATCCTGTTTTTCACATTTCACAATTGAAGAAGGTCGTTGGAGTTCATCACCACATTCAGCCCTTACCACCAATGCTTACTGATAGCATGGAATGGCAAGTGGAACCAGAGTCTGTCAAGGCATTTAGAATGAGGGCGGATGGCATGGAGGTGTTGATTGTGTGGAAAAATCTTCCTAGCTTTGAAGCTACTTGGGAAAAGGCCACAGATATAGACTTGCAATTTCCAAATTTCCACCTTGTGGACAAGGTGAGTTTGATTGGGGGAAGTAATGATAGGCCTTTGAAGGTGTATGGGAGGAGGAAGAAGAAGTCCAATTCAGTCACAAATGATCCTGCCTTCAGCCCACCTACTGAAGATCCAGCTAAGGCAACTTGATGCCAAAGAAATAGAATAATTTTAGATGCTTTCAATAAGGTTACGAGATGTTAGTTTATTATAACAATATTCCACGTAATCAATCATGCCTATCTTGTGAGGGTCAGTTTGTTATAAAGCTAGTTATCTTTAAATAGGACTGTCAGGGAATAGAAGGGATTCATTCCTGGGTATTCAAATTGTAATCGTGCCTCTGAGGAGAGCATTGGGTTGGAGGGATGCTGCACCTTACAATAGCAGTTGGTACTTTTCCCTTTTATGTCATATTGGATATACTATCAATCCTATTCAGTCCACTTCATTCTTTTTGCTATGTTCTTTTCGTCATTACTGTTTTATTGAATCGAAGTTCCATCAGAATCCTATACTATTCAGCATTCTTTTGAGTTTACTTGATGCTGCTGACATACTAAAACTATATAGAAAAGAAGAGGGAAAAAGAAGTAGTGTATCTTTCATTCCTTTTCCTCCAATATAAGACAAGAAGTTTCTTCCCTTCCCATTATGTTCTCCTGATTCTACTATGTCTTCTCTACATCTTCAAAACTAACATGGATGCAAGTGATGCTGACATACTAAGATTCTTTCACAAGATATGATGATTGATTTGTTTGCCCTTATAATGCCACGTAATGGTTGTAAGACTCTCAGCAATAAAAGAAACCTCAAGAATCAATCTAGTAATTATCAAGCATTATAAATTAAGTTAGTTCACCACACTCGTATAGATAAGACTCACCTTTATTAACATTGCAATTGGATAGTCCTCTAAGAACCTCCTTTGCATGAGAGGGATCAAGCTTACCAGCCAGCCAACGGAGTACAACATGTTTACAATCACTAACCCTATTTGAGTGCCCAGGTAGACTATTCGATGATTCGATGCTCAAAACTTCAGAAGCTTTTAATGCAAGTCTATTAGCAGCTTCCGAGATGGCAGTTTGGCAGACTTGTTCACAACACTCATTCATAGGATCAATCTTCTCACAGGCACAAAGAAGCTTAGAAGATTCTACCAAACTCTCAAATTCATTAACATCTATAACCGGGCAAGACCCTTCTGTTAGATTTGAGGGATGAATTGAGCATATTTCCCCAAGATTATTTTCAGCACCCAGACCCACCAAAATATGCTCAATATCTGAAAGGCAATACTTGGAAACAGTTCCATTTAATGCGAGTGCATTGGTTACTTTGCTAGATTGTCCAACAAGAATTGCAAGGGTGGCTTCTAACTGTGGACAGCATATAACGTTGGCAAGCAATGGTGCAAAAAAGGCATGGCAATCAATTGATGTCGTGCTCATCAAACTTTGAATAGCTGAGAAATTAAACATACATAGTCCTACAAGAACAAGGACCACAGTAAGTTCAACAATATTTAGTTTTACCAACTAAAGGGGTTGTGATGCTAATATCACCAAACTGAGAAAAAAAATAGCGAACCGGATAATTTTGGAATAGTAGCATTTGTGAAAGGTGCCAAAGGAGAAGGTGCAAGAAGAGGAAGAAAGGGCTGTGGAGCTATATCTGGAGAGATCAAAGGAAGAAACAAATTCAATCTTCTCTCAGTTGATGATGCAGAGCCTCTAAGATAATTTAAGGGGTTGCATTGACAGTCATTCAGACCTGTAGCATAACAATTAGTGGTGAAATTAATAATAAAAAATAACATAACATCCATGTTGAATATTACAATTTCTGTTGTTTGAAGCTTTGAACACAGTCCTTTCACAAATAGTAAATGGCCAGTAGCCCTAGAACTTGAGGCTAAGATAACTAAACAATTGACGATGAGCAAAGACTTGAAGGTATCAATTTTAGTCAATAAAGACAAAAGAATATAAGGAGTCATATGTTATAATTCATACTATTGCCACATCCACAAAGGACAACCATAAGATAAGATCAATTTTTCAACGTCTAAAAGACTATTTCAATCAATTGACCATACGCAAGCCAGATATATCTGAAACCAAATCTTCTGTCCGTAGTCAACATAGAATGTAGAAATTCCATAAGTACATTGTCAACTTCTGATATTTTCCAGATTATTCCCTGAAGAGATTTGATATTTCTGAAAGTGGGATATTAAAACACAAAGCATACTACAGCTGGCATGCACTGGAGGCAGTTGGAACTCACCTTCACAGCAATTCCGATCATTATTCCCATCGCAACAAAACTGTTTTGCAGTCCAATGTCTAAACCAGCAAGGTTACATATCAACCTCCTAAACTAAAAATGCTAACCTAGAGCAGTTAACCAATCCAATCCAAATGTAGTCCTCAACTTAATAATGCCTGAGCAGAAGCCCAAAGCTAACATACTAAAGGTCATAACGTGTTATAGCATTCTGAAAACCAAAATTTAAGAAATAACGATTGCTCGCAAATCCTCCCATGATGCTAAACCATAATGAACAATAAGTTAAGGTAAATGCATCAACCCCAGTAACATAAAAAACAACAAACCCCACATTTATCAAAAGAATAAATAAAGGAAAAATCCAATCTTGTAACAAAGAAAATATGACTCGCTGACAAAATTGAAGTCCGCAACACGCAACAAGTAGAGGATAGTTCACAGATCATATTAAGATGAGCAAATCCCAGAAAAAGCACAACAACAAGGGCTAGAAACTCACATAGAAGCAACAGAAACAGCTCAAGAATAATCATAGTGAGACCCAAGTGGCGAGAAACCTCCTCATTCATGCTTCCACCTTAGTCGCCACAAGAATCAAAATAAAAGATGCCAAAAAAGAACAATAGAAATATAGCAAATAAAGAGAGGAAATAAGGCTTGAAGTTTTCCAGACACCGGTCGTGAACGCAAAGATGAAAGAAGGTAGTAGTGTGAAAGAGTACTGTTCTGTGCTTTCAGGGGGAGAGAGAGATGAGAGTTTGTGACTTGTCCCAAGAGGACCCACAAAGACATGAAAACTTGAGATATAATTACCGCCACTTGGTGTCATTAATGCCATCAACTGCCCACCAACCCCACTTCCTCCCTGGGCACATGCGCTGTGGCCTCTCCCTCTCGTGACGTGGTAGAAGTGTGATGACAAAGGAGACCTTCCTTTCTTTCGGGTTTAGTAATTAGTAATTAGTAATTATACCGGGTTTATCAAAAACAGTCTTCCTGTCACATTTGGGTATGTCACATTTGCTTCAAACGGGTTGAGACGGGTTGAAAGCCTCCCTCCTCCGTCGCAGCATGTTTCTCCTCCCTTCTCTGCTTTGCTCATCTCCTCCTTCCACCGTTTACTACATCTCCCCACCCCATTTCTTTGCCCTCCAAGTCCTCTCGACTCAGTTCTTGCTGCTCTTCTGTCATAGACTCTTTGGTACCGTACTTCTCCTTCACAACTCTTTTCCCGCCTTACACTTTTTGCCGCTTTCTTTCAATTGTCTTATCTGCGCCACCCTACTGTCAACCTGCCACCTTCCAATTCCGGCTATATGACGACCCTCCAACCATTTGTTTTCCCACCCTTGCCCCTCCCCTCTGATCTTCGCTCCTCTCACTCACCTTCTTCTCTGACCCCACCGGCATCTCGTCCCCACAAAACATGGAAACAAGTTGTTTGCTACCAACTCACCTCAACTCTTACCTATTGTCCACCGCAGGAATTAGATGGTAAACTTGTGTGTCCAGAGATTGCAACACTCTAAGAGGGAGCCAAGAGTTGGGAATCAATCATTGTTGGGTTCTTTTTTGACCATCGACCAACCTTTTTCCTCATCCAACGCCGGGCCAACAAGTTATGGAAACACAAAGGTCTCGTTGATGTCTTACTTTCAGAGGACAACCTTATCCTCTTTACCTTCTCCTCTGTCTCAGAAGCAAACAAACTTCTCGAAGAAGGTCCATAGCACTTAGGCAACCAGCCTATCTTCCTACAAAGATGGCAGCCCAGTTTACGGTTTGAATCCATAAAAGTGCAGAATGTCCCCTTAGAGTATTGGACCACTCAGGGGTTGAGCTCATTAGCAAGCTATATCGGGAAACCGTTGTGTATGGATGAGAACACAGCAAGAAAGAAAAGAATAGGTACGCCCGCATGTGTCAGTGTTGAGCTTTCTAAAGAACTACCAAATGAAATACCTGTCATGCGGTTAGGCGAAGACAATATGTTATGGGAAGACACTATCGCTATATCTCATCATTGGAGGCCTACTTCTGCCTCTCAGCGTAAAGTTTGGCAAGCCACAGGGAAGATTTTCAAAACAGGCAACTACCAAGAACTAATGGGACTTGATGACTCTATCCAAGAAGCCACTGCTCAACCTCAGGAACAAACTGCTACATTGGACAACAACCCTGATACTGTCGCCGCTCCTGTCCATGAAAGGGATACACCATAGTCTGAAAAATCAGCTACATGCTTAGTGGATGAGATTCAAAACTTGGAAACTCCCACAACAAATTGCAAAAGGGGACTCGTAGCATTTAAACAATTAGTGCCAGGAGAATATCAGGCTTGAACCAACTGTCATACCTGTTCCCCTGTGGCGCTCACCAAAAGTCATAACCTTGAACTCGGAACATCAACTGACACTCCACGCCACACCGTACCTTCTGAAGTTTGGCCAAATTCTCGGTTTATTACAAAAACTAATTTCAATCCTTAATATGTGACAGAAAAAATAGTGGTTAGTAGAAGTAGGACAATCCGCCACGGCTGATGGCGGGGTTAGGTACGTGGCAAACATCCCGTCGTTGCATTTGGCGGGGTGCAATACGTGTCACCCCGTCATTGTTAATGGTGGGGTGACAAAGCAGCAACCCGCCATTGGGAATGGCGGGTTGCTGACAAAGCCTGCTCACCCCGCCATTTAAAAATGGCCGGTCGCACTCGTGAGGGTCTCGGGGTCATGGGGCGCACTCGGGAAGCACGCGCTCACGATCGCGAGCTCTCGTGCTCGCGATCGCGAGGAGCGTATAGGGCGCTCGCCCTCGCCATCGCGAGGAGCGCGTAGTTTATAA
>JAOTAY010000002.1:15219314-15231432 GCA_025629805.1 Erythroxylum baracoense
CAATGGTAAGAGGCGTCCGCTTAAAGCGGAACAAAACCCTGAGGTCTCGAGTTCGAGTGCCAGAGGGGACAATACCTATGGTGTGCTGGCCGGTAGGGGGCCGGGGCCCTACATGTCGCTTTCAAACATAATGAAGGTGGAGATATTCGATATATGGGGCTTGGAATTCATGGGACCATTCCCATCCTCCTCAGGTAACACTTATATATTAGTTAGGGTTGATTATGTTTCTAAGTGGGTTGAGGCAGTAGCTACTCCAACTAATGATGGAAAGGTGGATTTTTACTAGATTTGGCATATTTAGAGTGATCATAAGTGATGGAGGGAGCCATTTCTACAACAAACCATTTTAGGCTCTTCTGAGAAGATACAATGTCCATTATAGAATGGCTACCCCTTACCACCCCTAAGTAAGTGGCCAAGTGGAGGTAGTAAATAAAGAGCTGAAGAAGATTTTGGAGAAGGTAGTGAGCACATCAAGAAAGGATTTGGCTTTTAAGCTAGATGATACCTTATGGGCTTATAGGACAACTTTTACAACATCGATAGGTTCCAAACCATATCGACCTATGTATGGCAAGGCTTGCCATTTACCATTGGAGTTAGAGCATTGGGCCTATTAGGCAGGTAGGATGTTGCACATAGAATGGAAGCTAGCAGGTAAGAAGAGATTGTTACAACTTGATGAATTGGAAGAGTTGAGATTTGAAGCTTACGAAAATGCCAAGTTACATAAAGAAAGAGAAAGGAAGTGGCACAATGTTCACATCAAAAAGAAGGAGTTTAAGAGTGGAGATTCGGTACTTTTATTTAGTTCAAGATTTCTGTTATTTCCAAGAAAGCTTAAGTCAAGATGGAGTGGACCCTTTAAGATCCTTCAAGTGTTTTCCTATGGAGCTTTGGAGTCAGAAAATGACAAGGGCTATCAAGGTCAATAGGCATAGATGCAAGCCATACTATGGAGGGACATACTCACAAGAAAGGGAAGTCATCTCTTTCCTTTCTTCCACTCTTTCATGAATGCATGTTGAATGGTCAAGCTAGTGACCTTAACTTAGCATGTTTACCTTTCTTTTGTTTTTCTTTGTTTACTTGTTTGCTTTGTTTATTTGGTTGTGATTATGTTTGATTTAAGTGTGCTTGGTGTTTATTTGGATTTTGTTTGAGTTTTAATTGGATTTTGTTTGAGTTTTAACTTGGTTTCTCTTCAAATTTCTTGATGGTTAGATGATTTGGATATGTTTGTAGGTTGTGCGAATGTAGAGAATGCATGCTAAGCTTAGAAGAGGGTTAAGAAGTTAGAAAAGTTGAAGTAACCCACGATCGTGGGAATGAGGTTGTTTCCCATGACCGTGGGAAGGCTCTCCAGAAAGTTTCTAGAGAGTTAACCTACGATCATAGGAATGATAGGGATTCCCATAATTGTGGGAAGCCCCATCCGAAAAATTTTAAATTTCCCCCTCTTCTTCTTCTTTCTTCATTCTTCAAATTTTCACAAACTCTCTCTCTACAAACCATGACACCCACTCTCCCAACCTCTCCAATCCTTCTTTTTTCACTCAAATCTTGGTATTTTCTTCACTTTTTCCATCAATCTTTCATTCCTTTACACTTATTTCACATTAATCTCTTAAGAATTCAGGGATTTGGTAAGATTTTCTCTTTTTCTCTTTGAAAAACATGCTTAGATCTCTTTTGCTTATTTTTGTAGATTTTTCTCTCACAATGGCTCCAAAGAAGATTGTATCTCGAAAACCAATTGACGAATTGCTCCTTCAAGTCTCCTGAGAAGGTAAACCAGATATGGTGGCTAATTTTCGTGCCCCATTCCCTATTTATTTAGAAGACGAAGGCATGCAATTTCATGACTTTAAGGATAGAGAACTAATGCCTCTTGCATACTTTGATTTGGAACTATTAGAAACTCTAGGATTAAGGCGAAACATTGAGAGATTGGCAACGAATATTAGTTAGGGTTGGTTAATTCATTGGGATGTGCTGATATATCCTATGATGACTGTCGAATTTTTCACTACTGTGTGCTACAATCCTAAAATGGATACATTTTGGTTTAGGATAGGTGGCCATGTTTATTAACTTGATTATACTGTCATTTGTGCACTTTTGATTTATCGAACACTAAAGTTTTGGATGATCACGATGACTTTTATGTGGATGATTATTGGAAATTTCTAACAGGTGAAACCAATTTTGACTCCAGGAATGCACCAAATACTTTAATTCGTAGCACCGAGCACTTACTTCTTCATAAGTTTATGTGCTTAATATTTTTTAACAAGATAGAAAGTAATAAGTGCTCGGTTAAGGAGCTTTTCTTCCTTTGGTGCATGGATCAAAAAATCAAAATAAATACCCCTTATCGGATTTTTCGATCTATTGTGAGTTATGTTAATAAGAAAAGCTCTTATTTTGGAATGTCACACATTGTTACTTCTTTGGCTTTATTTTACAACCTTGATTTGGATAGTGTGCGTACGGCTAGATATGATGTTTTTGGTATCCCTTATTTGAGACGCTCTAAAATTTTAAAGCCCTATTCTATGAAGCTTTGAAATCCTCAGACACACACAGCCGTTAAGAATAGGAAGGGCAAGGATGCATCCACTTCTCGACCATCCACATCTTAGGAGCCCTCGGAGCCCCAAGAAGAAACAATGGAAGAGGAACCAACTGCAGCAGTAGAAGTCGATAGATTCTAGCAAATCCTCGACCAGATGGCCTCTAACCATCAACAAATGATGCTGTAAATCAATGAGTTCAGTACCCAGATGAGACGAGTGCATAAGGAGAAGCAGTACATGAAGAAGAAATTCCTTAAGTTCATCTAGAGGAATAATATTGAAGTCCCTTCTCGAATGCCTTCGCCACCAAAATCTCCATGAGCCTTTCTGACCCTAAACTTTTTGCATTGTTTTATTTACTTTATTAGTTGTTTTGCCTTTTGTTTGGTTTGATGTCTTTTTGTTTGGTTTGATATCTTTCGTTTAGTTTGATGTCATTTTACCTTATTTTGTGGTTGCCTTATCACATTGAGGACAATGTGTTCTCTAAGTATGGGGAGGCGATATTTGCTTTGTCAATTGCATTGTTTGAGTTTGTTTTAGTCATTGTTTGCACTTTTTAAATAGGATGCATGTTTTAGGCATATTAGGTTGTTTTTGTTATTTTTTGTTAAGCAATAAAACCACATTTAAATCATTTTAATTTATTTTGCCATAAGATTCTGTCATGCTAGTTAGAATGAGATTGAACTCGGATTAGGCCACTTGAGTAGAGAGTTAACCATGTTGAGTGATGAAAAGTAGTTGGTTAAATGAGCTTATTCATAAGTTGACACTTGAGCAAGGAGGTAGTGTAGAGATGCATAATGAATTTTTGTTTGAGCTAATGTGAGGATTGAGCCTATATGACTCCATCTATAGTCATTTTATTTCTTTATTTATGTGATGCGTCCTTTGGTTATTACCTTCAGAACTTGCTTTGAATCAGTTTGAATCTAATGGATGCATGCTTAATAGAGATGATTAATGCCTTTTTGTGTTAACCATTAATTTAAATGACCTAACTTTTATTATCCCTTGCTATCCCGTTGAACCTTAAACATTTTGTTTCTTGAAAACACCCAAAATTTACCATTAAACTACCCATTCACAAGCTTAGTAGAGTATTAAGTGATGCATCAGTTGGGATTTTTGCTTTTCCGATATGAGTTGAGTGATGCTTTTTCTTTTGAATCATATTGTATTTAGTTGCTATATCGTTCATTGTTTCTTCCATATTATTAAAAAGAAAAAGGAAGAACATTTTAGTAGCATCAATAAGTACAAGGTAGTAGTATATTTACACTTGTGTATCTCAAAATTATGTTTTGTTATCCTTTTGTCCACTTATTACTTTAAGAATGCTTGTATTAAACCCTTTACCTTATTTACCCACCTTAACCTTTACCACATTACAACCCTAAGCAAGTCCTTTTGATCTATTTATGCATGTAATCATTGTATAGGAGAATTGGTGTATTAGCAAGTCTATGGTAGTGTGGTTTCCTATAGGGAGTTTGAGCGAAACACTAACCATCAAACACTTGAGAGAAATGAGTGAAATCATGAGGAAGATTCATTTTGCATCTATACTTATCTTTGAGTGATGGTACCATAAGTTGAGTATGCTTATGTACACTAATGAAAAGTAGTCATGATATGTGTAGTAGCTCGACATTTGAGTTGGCCAAAATTTGAGGGATTGCATGTTTTGATCTTTATGAAAATGAAGTGATGGAATTGAATGGTTGTATTTGATTTTTGCTTGAGGAAAAGAAAAGATTTAAGTGTGGGGAAGTTGATAGTTGTGCATTAGTGTGTGTTTTCCTAAGTATTTGGCATCTGTTTCTTATGTAATAGGTTACTATAGTTGTGTTTTAGGATTTATTTTGTATTTTTTTGTTTAGTTTGATCTTCATTGTTGTTCTTTTATGTTTGATATTGATTTAAGGTAAGAATTGATTAATTTTGATGTAGGAATGGAGGTGGCAACCTTTGCAATTGAGCTAGAGACCAAGAGAGGAGAAGCAAAGAGTTAGAATTAAAATGCAAGAACCCACAATCGTGGGATTTATGCTAATTCCCATGATTGTGAGATGTCTAACCCGAGGATACACGTGGGGTTCACTTATTTTTTTTTAGGTTTTCATGACTATATAAGGTTATAAACCCCTATGGATGACAAAGCTTCGGTAGAGACTTGCCTCCTTGATTAAAAATGCAGGTTTAGAGTCTTGGGAGAGGTAGAGATTCAAAGTTTTTCTTCCACAATTGGGAAAAGATCACACCATTGCTGGATTTTCCATATTTGGGCAAAGAAGAGAAGGAGTTTGACTCATTTAGTTTTCTTTCACTTTTTCTCTTCTAGCATCTATATGATGGATTATTTGATTGTTGGGGATGTTATAGACATTATGAGTGGTTGAATTATTGTAGAGATTACGTTTGAACTTCTTATTGAACTCCTATTTTGTTGATTTAAATAAATGAAGCTTTTGATGAACGGTGAAATTATACCTTGCAATATATTGAGAGATTGAGTTGGGTAATTTGTGTAGGATTGTACAGTGAGAGTTGGCACTCTATAGACCTACATTCATCAAGTTAATTGATTAGCTAGAAGAGAGATCTCGGCTAATTAACTGATCACCCATAAGATAACTTAATAACTAGTTGAATTAGTGGATTGATTTTTTAGATTGAGAGATTGCTTAATCATCTCCATTTAAGACAATTAATTACATCTTTAGAGGGGGTAGTTAATACATTAGGACATCTTAGGTGATGCACAATTCAATTAACGAAATATAAGGATAATTACATAGTTAATACATTAGGACATCTGAGGTGATGCACAATTCAATTAACAAAATATAAGGGAGATAAGATAGGGAAAAAGTGATCTTTAGTTGTTAAAATCTTGAATTCCAAGTTTTTGTATTTTTACGTTATCATTTGTGCATTGTTATTTGTTTAATTTAATTTAATTTTCTAGTTTATTTCCATAAAAATTTAGTTCTTAAACAAAGATTAATCTGAATTAAGTGGTGCCTAAACACAATCCTTGTGGGATCGATATCCACTTTTTACTACAAATTGTGACTTGCATACTTGTGGTTTTGAGCATAAAACTAGGAGTCTGTTTTTCATTCAACAAGTTTTTGGCGTCATTGTCGGGGATTGTTTGTTTAGCATCTTGTTTAGTTTAGGTTACTTTGATTTAAGAGTTATTGATACTTTTCCTTGTGTATTTGTAGGTGTATGAACATAAGGAGAATAAGAAGATCGAATGAAGTTAGTGACAAAGAGTTATCCGATATTACAAGGCACGAACAAGAGTTATCTGATATTTCATTCAACAATCTCTCAATAAATTTAGATAATAAACAAGATAAACTTATTATTTTACATAAAAAGGACTATGCTTCCTTCATGATATATGGTGGTTTCATATCAATATTGACCCATATGTTTTGGGGATTGGATTCAATACCCTTTTGACTTACATTAATCCTGAGAACTTCTCTCTAAAAATCCCACACATGTACGTTTTAGGATTCAGTTTCATGATATGCTTCTTTAACATCTCAAAGCATTCTTATATCTTTGTTATATGATCATCTTATATTCTTTTTTTAAGATCATATCATCCATATAATCCTTTGTATTATACTAATCTACTAATGAAATATATAACTAACAATATTTTAATAAGTAGCTTCAACATTCTTGAGTCTAAACATCATCAACTAGTAGTAGTAGTAGGTTTCGTTAGGCATGATGAATGCCTTGTTTTCCTCATCATGCTTTCATATATATATTTAGTTATAACTTAAGTATATATTTATGAAGCTTAATCACCTATGTCCTGTTATAGCATCTATGAACAAATTTAACTTTAGAAGTAGATAACTATCCTTTAGGAAAACTTTGTTAAGATCTATAAAATCCATAAACATATGTCACTTATTCTATTAGCCTTTCTACCTTCACTACATTAGTGAAGCACCATGGGTACATGACTTCCCTAGTAAAACATCCACTTAAAAAGTTTATCTACCTTCTTTTACACTACTTATTGCTGCTCTTTTTACAAAAAATTCTCCTTTTATATTCCACAAGCTTGGCACAAGGGTTTATGTTCAAATTATAGGTTATTATATGTGGTTCAATTCATTTCATATTTAAAGGCAACTACACGAATATCTTTTATTCTTTCTCTCAAAAATTTTACTATTATATTTGCTTCTCTTGATCTATGTCTACTCATATTCACAGTATTCTATTATATTTCCTATCTTTAACTTAAACTTGTTAAATCTCTTTGACTACTTTAATCTTGGATTCATTCTTCATAAGTTTGTGATCCATTTCTTTAATTTTCATATGTAAGGGTAGATTTTTCTTCATTAATAAATTCAAATAACATTGTATTGAGGTTTGATGGCCCCTAATACTTTCCTCATTCCTCTCACTATGAAAAACTTCGTAAGCAATTGGTATGGTGATAAGATGGCTCTTGTTGTGTATAATAAAGTTATATAAAAAATAATATTATATGCAACATATATGCGTATAACATGGAATTCTATCATCTTTATAGTCTGTCTAAAATATTCCTTAATTATAATAGGATGGTTTATTTCCTTTTAGGAAATACCTAGTCTTTGTTGAACCTAATTAAGGGGAAAGGCGAGACTAAAGCTACAATAGTTTATGTCACATTGCTTTTAAGGCCTTATAAAATAAAATGTCGACAAAAGTATCATTATCCATAAAAAATTGCTTTACTCTAAAGTCTTAATGACTGCTTTGATGACCACTGCATCTTTATAAAGATTATCTTTCTTTAATTCTTCTTTTCATTAAAATTTATATGTCTCTTTATAAGTTTCTTCTGATCTTAACGTTTATAATTGTGTTAACACATTTATAATAAGAAAACCTCTTTAAATGAGACATGATGCAACTAGCAATTATATTTATGGCTTTATGAGTCCTTCATCTCCTTATCTTTGGTCTAGAGATTACATCTAAATACAGGGTGAATTTTCTTACATTGTAGAGGCCTTTATAAGTAAATATGTCTACCCCTTTTAATAAATTATTCTAGCTTACACAGTTGCAATAGTTCACCAATAGTGTGTCTAAGGTTCTTTCATTCTTTTGTCTTATGGTTGTAGTCTTGGTGGAATTTGTAGTAATTTCCTATTGATTGCTGATAAGAGTAAAATGTTATGTTATTTCCCTTAATGTTTAGTATTTTACTTCTACCTTATATCAATATAGTCTCATTATTCTTATATTTTGATTTAGGATGCAATTAGAGGTGATAAGTGTAAATAAAATATATTTAGGAAATTATGAGATGCTTTAATAGCGCTACTCAATTTAGGCATAACTTTCTCTTTCAAGCTTTAATTAAGATAATTCAATATCCTATGGACAACTTAAGAAGAGATCTAAAACTCTCATGCTTTGATTTTCAAGGGATTTCAATTGTACATAGTCTAGAGCATAGCCATGTTCTAGGATATTTTTCATACTAAATTATATGTAAAACCACACAAGACATAGGTGAAGATATGGTTGGATTAGAGCTCATATAACATTAAGAAGAGATAAAGTGAATTACACAATCATGTGTTAGACCATTTTCTTCTTAAAAAAAACTTTTAAAAACAATTACATACACAAATGAAGGACAGGTTATGTACCTAGTGCTTAAGAAGTAGAAAAGAAACAGAAATTAAGATGCAGACATATCAGTACCTATGTCCATCTACATATAGATATAGTAAAGAATATAACCAAGAATGTGAGTGTGTTTGTGCTTGAATTTCACCTAAATGAGAAGTGGTAAATTACAAGGCTCATCTGGGTTCAAATTAAGTGGCTCTTCTTTTTAAAAGTTAAAATGCTAATTTTCATAGTAAGTTTTAATCTTAAGATTTTATAGGGTTTATTTGAGAGTTAACTTACTTTTCTTTTTCTTTTTTAATTTCTTATCTCATCTATGACCCTGCATGGCTAAACATATATATTTAGTCAAAGGAAACTAAAACTTTAGAATATATTAAACTTTAATATTTGATTTATTTTTATTGTTTGATTTATACATTATGTATTAGATGTTCTTTCATGATTACTTTTTAATGTCTAGGAGGGCTGTCAATTTATTATTTGATTAATTCTACATTTTTTAAATATTAAATATATAATTATTTAATTCCTCTAATCTATGAAGCAACTAGGGTTTAGTGGATTTCTATGATGAAGTTATCAAATCCTAAAAAGAACAAACGACTTAACTTAATGCAATTGTTTATGCTTTTTTTTTTAAAGTTAAATAAGGATTGAATTAACTATAGCAAAGCTATCACAACATTACAATGAGTTCATAATAAAAAGAATTACAAATTCAAACGGCAAATCAAATAACATAAGTAGATGAAATTTATCAATAAAGGTTACAGATTCCAAGTAGTCTTCATTCCTATAGATGGTGCCTACTTAACAAATTTAGATATAAGGATGGCTCTAATCCAATTGACGGTGTCATCAGCTAGGTTATACTTATCAACTTTCTCTTACGTGTATATCCTCCTGTTACATTCCTTCTATATAGAGTAGATAGTAGTTGTGAAGGTTATTTTGTACAAAGTGTCATCTTGCATCTTTTGAGTCACGATATATATGATCCAATTAAGAGTTGATGTCCAATCAAAATTAAGAGTTATATTATTTTGTTTCATCAATCTTTCTAAGTTTTTAAGCAACTACTTAATTGAATCTTAGAATGCTTCTAAGGTTGTTTAGTAATTATAGTCAATTACATTATTATTCTCTCTAATCGATTATAAATAAGTAGAGTTAAGATCAACTTCTAATGGTTAATAAGTTATGAATTGTTTTATATTTGTAACAATGATCGATATAGAATTCTCAAGGTGGATGTGGAGTTAAACTAAGGTTTGTTTCTTATTATTTTCTTCATTATTAAATTTAAATTATTCCTTAATCATATTTTTACAGCTATGATATAATAATAAAAACTCCTTTTTATTATTTTTCATAAGCACAAAATATGGCTAGATGCTCTTTATAGGATCACTTACTTCTACTAACACATAATTTTTTTGAATAATGTTTTATTTTTGGTGCATATGACATCATAATAAATTTTGACTTTGTTGTTAAGGAGATAATCTAGCTACTTTTATGTTCTTAAATTTATTTCCTTATTTTTTCACTTTTCTTTTTCTCCTTAGCTTTATACCCTAAACACTAGATTCTCTTATTAAGCTTAATTACAGTTAATCCAAGATGGAAATAAACGTATGCAAGTTAAAGAGAGAAGCTAGATAGAAATCATGAGAGAATAATGTAGTCCCAAATTCCTTATTTGATAGCAATTCATATTTAAAAGAAAAGACTATAATGAATGCAGGACTTTAAAGGAGTTAGTTGCTCCTAACTTGAAACAATAGCATTTATGTATTAAGTTTTTTGAACTAGAAGTAACTTTTGAATTGAAATTATAAATAATATATTTATTTTCTACTTTTCATGGTATTATAGGCAAAGTTTCAGATAAACACTTAAAGGAATTCAATATAATATGCTTTATCAAGAAACCACAAAGGATAATGGAAAAACAAATTAACCTGGGAACTTTTCCCTTTTCTTTCGAGACTCTACTAAAAATTTGATTATACTATTTGCCATTTAGTTCAAACAATACATGGATGACATCTCGGGTTATAAGTATAAGAAAATAAATGTGTGGTATAAGGCAGTGCAATGGAGAGATTCTCTATAAGTAATATGAGCACTTTTAAAAAGCTTTGTGCTAAAAGAATATGAATAACATAAGTACATCCTCTATTGGAAAAAATTATCTAACCTTCTCTCTCTTATTCGGTAAATGTCCAAGGACTGCACATGTGAAAGCTTATAGAGTATGTGCTATAATAAGGCTCTTAATTAACATATATCTAATAATTCAAGATGGAGAAACTGACCAAGTTCATACAATTGGAAATTTTCCAAGACCACTAGGGTAATATGATCCCTTTTATCACTTTGATCCAAGTTGAAGGGAGTATCTACATTTTGGATATGGAAATATACAAGCAAGCTAAGGTTTCATTCAAAGTAGCCAATAAGGATTTTAACCTAGACAATGTATTCCTTGAAACTAAAATTTAAACTCACTTTTAAAAGACCTAGTTAAGTCATTTTCCCTAATTATAAAAATCATCTAAAGATTTGGCAAATTTTTATGTTAGAGTTAATAGATCCTAGGGAAAACAAATGACTAAATTAAATACAACAACTTATGTTTATGTTATTTGCTTTATTAATCTTCCTAAATCTTTAAAGAGTTACGTATTAGAATTTTTATAGCATTTAAAAGATTTTTTATAGCTAAGGATAATAGATTTTTTCTCTCTAATTAAATACAAATAACGAGAGAGAGGAATTACTTACAATGGTGATTATTCAAGTTATAAATTTATTCATACTTGCATCAATGATAGTTATATAATTTTCAAAGTGGATATAGAGTTAGATTAAGGCTTATTTCTTATTATTTCTTATTATTATATTCAATTATTCCTTAATCATATGATTAAGTATTTCATCGTAATTTATACTCGCTTTCTAACTTTATTTACAAACACAAAACAAAGCTAGATACTCTTTATAAGATCAATCCTTCCTTTTACTATTACATAATTTTTTAAAGTAAGGTTTTATTTTTGGGAGCACGTGACAACAAAACAATCTCTTATCTGGTGGCTTTATCATGATAAAAATTTAATATATAATTAAAAATTCTTTTATCATAAATAACTTCATTTTTTCTCTTCCATCAATTTTAACTTTTTCTTTAGGTGTTCAACCTCCTTGTTCCTTCTAGTAATAAGTACTATTACTTTTGATTTGCCTGCATATGTAATATATACTTTTCTCTAAGTTTATGGTGTTGATGTTGACTTTTTTTAGGGATCTAATTCGGCGTTCTATATATAACTCAACCTGCTCTATGTTAACATATCTATATGCTCTTAATTAAACTTCTTAAAAGGTATAATGTTTGATCATCTATATAGATTTTCATAAGGGCTATGCGTCTTTAACCTTTTCTGAAAATAAATAGTCACAATAGAGGTGTTAAGATTGAGTATTTATATAAATTCAAACATGAATGATCTTATGTAGTCTCATATGGTCTCATCTGATCTTTTTATTAATTTAACTAATGTTATTAAATCACAAGGTCTACTTCAGTTAATGAAAAAGTGAGTCTTGAATAGATTTTTTAGTTTCTTAAAGTTCATTATTAAGCTTGTAGGTAAATTTTTGTATTGATCACTTGCTAAGCCTATCAACATAGACGAGAAGGAAAGATAATTGTGTCTATAGCTCTACGTAAGTCCATCATTTCCCTGAATGATATAGTGTAATTATATGAATATGTTATCATATTGTATGAGCCTAATGGTTGTAACACCCCATTACCCTAGGGTACGCACCGGGACGCCCGTAGG
>JAOTAY010000002.1:15239385-15259018 GCA_025629805.1 Erythroxylum baracoense
TGACCAGATATATAACGCTCACACAAATAAAACCAAACTCTTTTGTTTTATTAATAATAAATATTTTCATTACAAAATTGTAACTGAAGAAGATAAAGTTACATGTAAATACACTTTCTTTCCAGGGCACTATATTTACATAACTCCAACAGTTAAAACTATTTTAATTGTTTTAACACAAGAAAAATTATGTTTAATATAAAGAAGTGTTCCTTTTGTATGGATAAAGTGGTTTTTCTTAGAATTTTTATGAGTAGGGACGGGATAGAGGTGGCTAAGGAGAAGGTTAAGGTTAAGGTTATTCAAGAGTAGCCTATACCAAGATCTATAATTGATGTAAGGCATTTTCAAAGATTAGTTAATCACTTTATATTATTTGTAAAGGATTTTAGCAAACTAGCTAAACCCCTCACTGAAGTTGTTAAAGTTTTATTGGCTTTAAGGGGAGTGATTTACAAGAGTGTGCTTTTAAAATATATTTTGATCCTTTATTATCTTTGCTAAACTTTTTAAAAACTTATGAAATTAAGTGTGATGCATTAAGAGTAGGTATTGGTTTTGTTTTTATATAGGAAAATCCACTAATTACTTCTTTAGAGAAAAACTTAATGGAATTTCTCTTAGTTATCTAACTTATGAGAAGAAGTTATATGCATTAATGTAGGCTTTAAAGACTTAGGAACATTATATGTAATCTAAAGAATTTGTTATTCACGCTGAGTATGATTTCTTAAAGCATTTGAAAGGGAAATGTAAGTTGAATCAATGATATGCCAAGTAGATGGAGCTTATTGTGATATGTTTCCTTGGATGTTCAAATACAAGTAAGGTAAGAGAAACATCATGGATAATGCATTATCCCAAAAGTTTGATTGATTTCTATATTGAATTCAAAATTATTCATCTTTAAACATGTTAAGGAATTATATGAGAATGATGATGATTTTACATTTATCATTAGGATTTATGAGAAAAACGTTTTTGAAAAATTTTTTAGGCATGATGAATTTTATTTAAGAAAAATAAATTATATTTGCCTAAAATTTCTTTAAGAGAGTCGTTAGTGTGTGAGGCATATGGGTGAGGATTAATAGCTCATTTTATCATTAAAAAAAAGAATTTTAGCCTCATATATGTCATGATGTTGAAAGAATTTGTGTTATACTCCTTTCTAGTCCTTAGTGAACCTTAGGTTAATATTTCTATGATCTTTTTGATTTTTCTAGGTTTAAAAGAGGTAAAGATTCTATCTATATTGTTATTGATAGATTTTCTAAAATAACACTTTTTATTGTATGTAGTAAAATTAATGTTGTAACCAACATAATTAATCTATTCTTTAAAGAGATAATATAACTCCATAATGTTCCTAGGAGTGTTGTTTGATAAAGATGTTAATTTCCTTAACTACTTTTGAAAGATTTTATGGGATAGTTGGGAACTAAATTTTTATTTTTAACTACTTATCACCCTTATATGAATGGTCAAATTGAGCAAGTAAACAAGATTTTCACAACTTTATTATGTGTTATTGTTCAAAATAATTTGAAAATTTGGCTTATTTTTTTAATAAATTTGCATATAATTGAGATGTTAATAGTACTACTGGTTATTCACAATATGAGGTTGTTTATAAATTTAACCCGCTAACTACATTGAATTTGATTCTTTTACCAATTCATAAAAGGAGTAGCTTAGATGGTAAAAAGAAAGATGAAATGGTGAAGCAATTACATGAAAATGTTTGACAATATATGGAAAGGAAGAAATAAGAATATATATCCAAGATTCAAAACGGTAGAAATAAAATTACCTTTGAACTTTAGTGATTGAGGGTGGATGTATATATGAAAGAAGAAGTTCTAGATTGAAGAATAATAAAGTTGTAACCAAAGGGAGATAGTCTATTTCAAGTTATTAAAATGGATCAATGTTAATGGTTATAAATTTGACCTTTCATGTAAGCATAATGTAAGTGTTACTTTTAATATATCTAATTTAACTCCTTTTAATATAGGTAATGGTTCGAGGAAGAATCTTTCCAAAGGAGGAGGGAATGATATTAATCAAGTTATATGTGATCCATCGAGTTTGCCAAGGAAGAAGATGTTTCACAATATGGTTAATGAGGTGGTGAAAGAAGTGGTAACAAGTTTAAAATCAAGTCAAATTAAAGGAAAAGTATTGGTTCACTTGGTCTAAGCTAAAGTTAAAGAAGACTTGGAGGTGAACACGACCTCCTATATAACCATATATTAGCTCTTATAATTTGTTAGGAAATTTAGTGGCAAGAGACGAATTCTAATATATGTGTGGCCTAGACTCTGTACTAATTCACAAAGTTAAAGTAAGATCTACAGTCTCTAGCCCTAGACATTGCCCAAATCATATCTTAATTTGCAAGTTCACAGGATGATCTTTGTTCTTTAGCCATAGGCATGTCCCAAACTGTGCCTAACTTCCCAAAGATATAAAAGGATCTACAATCTCATGTATAGGCATGCCTAAACTATTCCCAATGACATTAAAATATCTATAGTTAATATGACTTAGCCCATGATCGTGATCCAGACTATGTCGAATCAAAACCTTTATTTAATTCAGGTATTAAAATCTTATTTTTGTTTTTAAGTATTTAATGGCTATTTCTTTTCAACTAGAGATATATTGATAATTAAGATGATTTTGAGAATTTTTCCTTTAGTTTAAAAAAAAACCTTTCAAACTTATCAGGTTATTTTCTTGTGGCTTTCAACTCATCTTATAATCTTAATTCTAGTTTTTCATATCAATGAGTCAATATTGCTTTATACCTTTAGCTCGTAATTCTATATAATCATTCAGTCAAGGTTCTATCTTAGATTTGGTTTTAGCTTACTTAAGGCTTGATTACGAATCATTTGTGTTAGGTTTCAAGGTTTCATCCTTGTAGTTTGCATCATAAAGGATTCTAAGAATAAAAATAGGAAGGGATTAGTGGTCAAAAATAACCTACAAAAATAAAGCACTCTAACAACTTTCTAAAAGAAAAACTAACTCCATTGATTCCAATCTATACTCCAACTAAAGAAAATTGCTTAAAAGTCTAACTTTTTGCATAAATGTTTATGTTTAAAAGTTTTATTAACTTTTAAAAACAAGTTTTATTAACTATTCAAAGTTGACTAAAATTTCAAATTCAATCAAATTTATACATAATTGACCAAAATCAAGTAAACATAACCATGAAAATTGTGAATTGAACTTTAATAATATAAAATAGTAGCTAAATAGGTTTAAAGTGACCATAAAGCGATAAATTTTGACATTATTTCTAAATCGAGAATTTTCAGTTTAAGCAAGAATTGGCAAACTTTAGAAAAATTGATTATTAGAAAACATCAAATGTTCTCTTAATTATATTAAACAACTATCAATTTAAAAAAAAGATATGACTTTTAATAATTTTGAAACCCCTAAATTTTAATAATTAAAAGCACCTAAAGTCTAAATTCAAGTAAAAATTAAGCATCAACATATGTAATTGGGGTTTATTAACCTTAAAACAACTTATAATTTCATCAAACAAGCATCAGTTTTATGAAATCCTTAAAATTTTAACAAAATGTGAAATTCCTAATTCTAAGGCCCTAGAACTTTGAAAGTCAAAATTAATACAATCTGAATGAGTTTTCATGATATATATATATATATACGTATTATGAAATCAATTCCAATTAATCAATATTTTTAAGAAAAATTTATAAAATTTCGTAAATATCAAATTCAAAGAAGCTTAGGGTTTACAACTGAATGTGTTTCTTACTAAACTATGAAATTACTACATTGCTTAGAAATTTATGAGTATCAAATATGATCTTTCAATATAAAAGAATACTTGTATAATCTGCAACGTAACAAACAATGAAATCAAAGAATGTATGTTTAAGATACCAAAGTTCTAATGATATGGTACCACACAAACATCTAAGTATGTACTTGACGACCAAAAGATGAGACTTCCGAGGACTTGGTTGAAATTTAGCATACAAGCAAACAATGAACAACATTGGGTCCACTTGTAGTAAGGTAAAGTAAAATACCAATCATACGTCGAGAGAGCTTTATACCAACTAACTTACACTTTTCATCTTTTTTTAACTTAATTGTGATACTTATGGACATCTCCATTAGCTTAGCTTAATATATCCCAAAGAGTGAGTAATTCCTTGGTTTACTTGGCTTGGTTTGTAAAGATACCTTACTTCACTTATTTGATCTAAAGTCTAAAAAAGATGTTGAGCTCTCTTAACATGCTCATCTCAAATTACCTATTTGTAAACTCAAAAAATTCCTTACACAAGCTTTCATTAGTTACACCAAAGATAATATCATGAACATAAATTCAAACAATTTGAATTTCATGGTTAAGTTTTTTAATGGAAAGTGTTGTATCAACCTTGCATTTAGTAAAATTATTTTTCAACCTTGCATTTAGTATAATTATTTTCTAAAAAAATACTTTAGACCTATACTATTGACCTTTAAGAGCTTGTTTAAACTATATAAAGTTTTAGAAAGTTTATAAATATGGTTAGGTACATCATGATTTTCAAAACCTAATGGTTGATCAATATAAACTTATTATTGAATAAAATCATTTTAAGCAAACATTTAAAACATTTAAAATTCATGTATAATGCAAATCAAACAAATAATATAACGGCTTCTAATCTAGCTACCGATGCAAAAGTTCCTTTAAATTTATACCCTCCTCCTGATTGTAACTTTTATGTAAAACCCCAAACATTTCTTTTCAAATGTCTATAAAATTTCATTTTGTGTGAATGATTTTTTTCAGCTAATGTAAATTTTATTTTTGCTAAAAGGCGAATTAGGAACCCAACTCTGAATGAAAAGTATTAAAGTCAAATGATAGTCGAAAAATATTAGAGTTGACTGGTATGGAAATGGGCTAAAAATAAATTCAATCAGATAGATTTATGATAGATCAAGATTGACCTTGTTTTAAATTATTGTGGAGTAAATTTGAAGCATTCTTAGGGTAAAACATAAGGACATAAGAATCAGTCATAGTTACGGATACTTAAAGTAAATCAATCCAACTTATATGTTGATATATTTAGGTGTAACATGTTATTAATGAGAGACCAATTCGTAGTGTGGACTTGTGTCATTTTGGTGAGACAAAATCAGAACAATTTGTTATATTTAAGGGACAAGAATTGTCATGGATGAGGTAAAGAGTTAAAGGATTAATTAAACAAAGATGGTAAGAGATTATATAATGAACAATTGTTAGAAATTTACCTTGCAACGTGTAGGACAACCCTCTTCAACATGTAGCTTAAACAAGAATAATGGAGGAGCTGCTCCACCTTCATTCCATCGAAGCCTCACTTATCCCTTAGACTAGAATTGATGTTATTAAATTGCAGTTGCTCCCTTCATACATAGATTTCCAAGTTGTTCCCTTTAGGAAAAATTTTTTGCATGTTGTTTAAGCCTCCAACCGTGGATAGCACCTCCATTAACGCCAACTTCATGTAGGGAAAAGATGGGCAACACATTACCCTCTGAATTTAGGTATGTTAAACCACTCTTATCCATCCTTTTTAGCTGGTTATGTAAATGCTTAAGTTGGAAACATGAATTTCCTTATGAACTGCATGAATGTTTGAGCATGATTCGAAGAAAGCTTACAATTTTCCAAAAGATTGAAAGAAAGTGGTAAGTTTTCCTAACTATGTTTAGTGAAAATATGTATCAGGATTCTCAGTTTCCTTAAATAGTCCTAATGTTTTGGCCATAAATTAGTCTACATAACTCCAAATTGGGTGATTATAACTGTAAAAGAAACCTAAGACATAATACTAAAAATATCTAGAAGAGACCTAGACCTAATTCTAGCTGAATGATATTAAAAATTGAGATTGATTATGGTAACCTGATACTATCCCTGCATTGAAGCAGCTTGTGATTTTTAGTACATTTTTCATAATTTAGAAGTTGAAATGGCATGATTTTTTATGATATAAAAATTAGAAACATAGGGGAAAAATGTCTAGAAGACTTTAAAACCTAATTTGAACGTTTGATATGTGAAAATAAAGGAACAAATGGAGGCATAGTTAAATGAAGAGAAAAACTGCATGGTAAATGGGGAGGAAAATAGCATGTATATCCATATCTTATGTATGTTATTCAATGGGTATTAATTGGCAACATGTAGATGCTACATAAGTGGCTTAATAGCTGTTTAATGGCAGCATGTTTGTTATACATAGTTTAATGGTTTAATGTAAGGAAAATAGTAGTTATGTACTATGTATGTTATTTAAATGGAAAGAAGACAACATGTATAAATCATGAAAGTTGTTCAATGGTTGAATGAAAAGAAAATAGAATTTTAATCTTACAAAATGCGAACATTTTGGCTAAGTCCTTTGTCATTAAATTTGTAAAACAAAGTGGTAAGTTATGGATGTACTTGGTAGGTTTTAGGAATCCTTCAGGGGTCTCCCTCATAGTTGAATAAGACAATAAAGTCTTCTCGTCACCGTAGACTCGAAACTAATAAAGGAAAAGCAACAAATATGTGAAGGTGGTTAATGATAAATGTCAAACAGTGAGTGTACCTTTAAATTGAATTAGTAAAGATGATTTTTACCTTACTATGAAAAGTATGTTTATGAATAATTCCATTGGTGCTACTACTTGAATTTAAAAGTTAATCTTCATGAGATTTTGATTTAGCATTGAATTGAGTTTTGCATGCACTTAAAAACTAATAAGATGTACACATGCTTTGGATTGGCATTGAATTGAAATTTGCATATACTTTAAATTGGCATAAAAATGGATTTTGAATATGTTTTAAATTGGTATTGAAATGAGGCGCGCTCATGTATTAATTGTGAATTAGCCTATAGTACACAGTTAGTTCCTTATACATACAATTATATCAATCAAAGTACATCCTAACATGCATGGTCGTATTTGGGGGGCATCTGTCACTAACATTGTTAGTGTTGTATCTGTAAGTATGTCTTGTGAGTCACCCTTTACACGTATGGAGTATATATTGTGCTAGCACTATTACGGGTAAGCAATGCAGAACCAACTCTGTAACCAGTTATTTATATATAGTGCTAGTATCGTTATGGGTAAACAATGCAGAACCAGCTTTATAACAATCGGTATATAAAAGTTAACCAGGCACGGGTAAACGATACAAAACCAGCTCTGAGGCCTTACACCTAAGGGTACAATATGGCAAAGAAAATTATTGATAAGCTATGTTTTAAAAAGAAAGTTTATCAAAGTATTGATTGCCATCGCTATATGCTTTACAAGAAAAGTGGAACTTCATCTCAGAAAAATTTATATGTTTTGTTTTACATATGCATTAATCTTATGAAAAGAAAAAAAATGTATTTTGTAAGAACATTGGTTATCACTTAAAAAGAAAACAAAATTGTTTTCTTTTATGGAGGTTAATATTTGTATAAATGTTTTTATTTGAAACCAATAATACTCATTGAGCTCATTTAACTCACCCTTTATTTTCTGTTTTTAAATAAAACCTCCCAGGTGCATGCTCAGGGCCTTCAGTAGTAGGGACTCCACCTTGCGAGTAGTCAACTTCGTCAAGTGCTGCTGTGTAGGCATTTTTATTTTACCTTGTACATATTTTTTAGAACTATTCCATATCATTGAACATGTTTTGCAAAGTACATTTGTATAAAGAATGGATGTGTATAAAGGTTTTTAAATGGAATGCATGACTTTGTTATAGTTTATCAAAGTTTATTGATGTAACTATTTGAGATTACATGTGAGTGGATTTAAAGTCCACAATTTGGAGTTAAGAGATTGAAGTGATAATAAAATTGTTTTAAACTTTTACAGGGACTTTGAAATTTTTTGGATGTCAAAATATAGTCGTTGTGCTGCTAAAATTTTTAATGAACTGAAATACAGAGATCCACTGTTTACATTTCTTATTATAAATTGAAGCTTTTCCTTAACAACGAAAATAGGCTTAGCTTCACAAGAAATTTCCATCTAACTCAAATATTGACTGGAGAGCCGCAGTGGAGTGTCGGGCAGGTCATCTAGTCATTACAGGATAGGGGCCTATCATTTTAGCTACCAATCTAGATTTGTTTCTCATAATGATACCTAATTTGTCTAGTTTATTATTAAACACTCATTTGGTATCAAAGATTTTGTGGTCTTTAGGTCTAGATACTAAGGTCCACACCTTACTTCTCTCAAATTGGTTTTAATTCTTCATTTGTAGCAAGAATCCAACCTCTAAGAGATTCTTCTATATTCTTAGGTTTAATTTGGGAAATGAAAGCTTTATAAATATATCTCTAATATGTGATCTAGTAATTACCCTTTGTTAAACATTTGTCATGATTTGATATGAAGGATGAATCTTCTATAATCTTCTTTAGTTCAATAATATGTATGTTTGGCTTACATGAGGTGTCTCTTTTTATCATTCTTGCTCTCCTTAAAAGCTACCTCAAAAAATTTGGATAGAACTACATCATCATCTTCAAGATTTTTATTAGACGAAAAAGGGTTAGATTAATCAAAAATAATATGCATAGACACTTTAATGATAAGAATATTCCAATTTAGCACTATATACGCTTTATTAGTTAAGGAATAATCAAGAAGAAAATTCTTCATTCACTTTGGAATCAAACTTTTGTAAGTTATCATTAATATTTTAAATATAATACTGACAACCAAACACTTTGAAATAACTAATCTATGGCTTTTTTCCATACTAAAGCTTATATGGTGTCATATCCATAATTGTTCTTATATAGACCCTATTAGAGATGTGACATGTAATTCCTAGGGATTATGTCCAAAATTACTTTTAAAATGTCATAATCATTTATCATTGTCTTAGCCACGTCTTGTAATATTCCAGTTTTTCTCTCAACAACTCCATTTTATTAAGTGTCCTAGGAGAATATAAATTGTAAAAGTAGCTACTATCTTCAAAAATTTGTTTTATTCCTTTCATTCTCAAACTCTCCACTATGATCACTCATAACCGATGTAGAGAGTTTTTTTTTCATTCTAAACTATTTTAACAAACTTGAAAATTTCCCTTTCGAATTCATCTTTACTTTTTAAAACTAATATCTATATAAACCTACTAAAACTATCTAATATAAAAATTGCATAAAATTTACCACCTAACAAGTAACTCTAATATGGATAAAGTAATTTATATAGATTATAAAATTCTAATATAAAATTTTGTCTTTTTAAAACTTGACATTTGAAAGTCTATTAATAAGTTCCATACTTGTGTCATTAAGTCCCCTATGTCAAAGTTATATGTCTTCACTTATAGATGTTAACCACCTTATATTTTGGTTACATAGATTACAAAGATCAATTATATAAATATTTTCCTTCTCCCTCACCAGAAAATACAATGTTGTTATAAATATATATATATATATATATATATGTGTGTGCATAATTTTTCTCTCAAATGATATTTTATAATCTTTTGTCATATAATGCATATAATTTATGTGCATGTTTGGATGAGGATGCACCATTCTCGTTTGCCTCTTTAGGGAAAAATTTTCACTATGCAAATGTCCTTCCTAATATATATTGTATGGCCTTGTTATTTAAAGAGATAAGTTTCTTACCTTATGGATCTAATTCTTTAGCTTGGGAACTTTCCAATCATCTTTAGTTTTAAGAATGAATGGACCATTAGAAATAATTTCCTATAATTCAATACTTTTGGCCACTGGAAAAAATTTATCTTCTATTGTTCAAATAAAGAAACTCATTTCTATTAAAGAAAGGAACTCTACTAATATTTTGGCCCATATGGCTAGATGAAAATATTGATACACTAAGATATGAAATAATGTTCTTTTCTTAAAATTTTTGTTTGAAATATTAAAAAGGAGAGCCACTCTAATTCCACTTATTAGTCCCCAATAGCACCCAACAAGCAATTAATTAGGTGTTAATGAATTAAAAAGTCCTTTAGTCTTTTAAAAATGCAA
Organism: Erythroxylum baracoense; assembly: GCA_025629805.1. Lineage (NCBI taxonomy): Eukaryota > Viridiplantae > Streptophyta > Magnoliopsida > Malpighiales > Erythroxylaceae > Erythroxylum > Erythroxylum baracoense. The sequence continues at coordinate 15,249,453 of JAOTAY010000002.1, forward strand.
TTTTTCAACTTTTTAAAAAAGAATTAATGAAAAAAGCACTTAGAGGAGTTACAAGTGATACAAGAAGCACCTGTTGTTTAACTAATTTATAAAAGCATATTAGCTCGTGTATATAGTAAACAACTTTATTCATCCTGGTCTGGAATTGAACTTGTGAAGTTCTCTTCCTCCCTTATTTTAAAGAAAAATCTTTCAATCGAAGGTAGATCATTCACTTTATTTAGAACTTGGAGACTTGTATTTTCTAAGGTATTGGCCATCCTTTCTATACCATGCAGCATCATCTCGACGGAAGCTTCAACTTCCACAACAAAAGTATAGGATTAGAGCACAATCTTGCTAGTATTATCTGATTCTCCATCTCCTTACCCTACTTACTATTACTTGGCTCATATTATTTTTTGTAAGATGATTCCTCTTATCTATTTGATTGTGTTTTAATAAATTCTCAGCTTATCTATACTTTATTTTTTAAAATTCTTTCCTTCCTTTCTTTTCAAATAACCTATATTTTAGAGCTTACTACTATCTTGAATAATTTGCAATATTCTTTCTCTAGATGTTATATTTTAGAGGCCTATAAAACTATATGCTCCCAATCATCATCATTATAGTAGTAATTTATCATCTCTTGGATTTTCATCCAAAACCTTTTGGAGAAGTTACATTTAAAGAATATGAAATCTATTGATTCAGGCTCAGTATTATAAAGTACACATTAGATTAAGGTTGAGGGGACTCTTGATTTTGTCAAGGGTACCTAGTCTTGATTGTGAGCCATAAGATAAAGGATAGTTTAGAAGAATTTGCTTACATCATAACAACTTTCTGTAATGTATTCTAGTTACTGAGTTTTTAAATAATTAATAACAATATTGATTAGTGAAGAGTGCAAAACCATATCTTAACCATCTTATGTTATCCGTCATCTGTTAATTAGGATTTTTCTTTCGAAAGTTGTCATGAATAATAAAGAATCTTTTGTGTTTAATATGCCACTCATTGCCACTTATGAGCTCACTAACCTTGGCTTTAGGATTTAGTATGTTCCTTAATTAATATGCTTTATAAATCACACAACAAAAGGCCTAATTTTACTCCAATTGTCAAACCAGATCCATGTGTTTTCTTCATTCAATATATTGAACTTTAATTCCTCATAATGATTCCTCATTAGGTTAAGTATTTGTAGCATGGTTATCATCTAAGATGAGTTAAACCTAGGTTTGATTTCCCTAAAGCTTTGGTTCTCCAAGTAATGAGACTAAACTTATAGTGGTTGAAGAGTGTCCTTATCTCTTTGGAGTCTTTATATTCTTTTGACTAGCAAAATTGTTAATTGTTTGTATAGGCCAAATACCTAAGACTCCACCTTCTGTTAACATTCTAATTTCTATCTATTTGATTTTGGCATTTGATATTTTATAAACATCACTAGTCCATAGAAAGGTCCTTATCATTTTCTCCAAAGCTCTTGCGATGTTATTAAGAAGAGCTATATGTGAGATCCAATAAACTTATAGGTTATTTAGAATGGATTTAATAAGTTGCATACTCTCTGTAGAAGACAATCTCTCTTTTTTCCAATGGCTAATTCTTTTATAAAATATATTAAACAAGGGTTGGTAGTCATCATATATCAATTTTTTTAATTGAAATAACGATTCTTAGGCATTTGAATGGTAGCTTTCCTAGCTTCAAACCAACAATAACATAGAGCCACTAAGCTTGGGAATTTTTCCCAACAAAAAAAAGCATAAATATTTTTTATATCCACTAATGTTAAGGCCTGATTGTTGAATGTTTGAAAAGAATTCATTAGTGTTCTAAATGAGATGGCATCTACTTAGCAAAACAAGATTAAATCATCAGCAAAGTAGAGGTTCATAATTATTTGTTTACTAGATTTGTTATGGGATTTAAAGGTCTAATCCATTATAATGTCATGATTAATGACCCTAGTTACCACTTTAACACAAATGGAGAATAGGTAAGAGGATAGTGTCTCCCTATCTGACTTCTCTCCCACCTTTGAATTCCTAAGTTAGATTAGCATACACTAATACACTAAAGGAAGAAATTTTGATACATTGTTCAAAAAGTGTAGTAAGGATTTCTAGTTGAATGAATCGAAGCCATATATAAGTCAATTTTCATAATGTAGCTTTTAATAGAGCCCTTTTTTGATATTCCTTGAAAGCTCTTACACCAATAGGGTATTTTCACCCATATTTCTTCCTCTTAAGTAAGCACCTTAGAACTTACAAATCATTAAATCCAAAACAAAATTTAGAATAGTAGCAATAATTTTGGATATAATTTTGTAAATAGTGTTGTAGAAAGTAATTGGCTTAAATTCCTTGAGGGGTTTAAGATTTGGCTTCTTATGAACAAGGAATATATGAGTTTTATGAGTTCCTAGAGAAGTTTCCCTAAGTTAAATAATTCTAGTATAACTCTGTAGATTTGAGGTTTTATCCAACTCCATGATTTCTTGATAAATAATTCATTTAAACCATTTAGAGCTAGAGCTTTGTTAGAGTTAAAACTAAATAAAGTTGTCCATATCTCTTTAGAGTTGATTGGTTTGATGAGCTCTAAAGAATGTTCTATAGATATAGACTCTGAAATGAATGAGTTTATCACCAAAATTAAGGAGCAACACTCAATTAAGGAACCTAAGGTATTCTGAAAATACTTGAGAATTACTTCCTACAGCTCCTTTTAGTCCCGTACCTTTTCCCCATTCTCTTTTATAAGGTCTATAATTTTATTTGAGTTTCTTCTAGCTAACATGGAATTAAAGAAGAGATAGGAGTTTTTCTCACTTTCTTGCATCCATTGCACCGTTGATGTTTATCTAAATAGAGAACTCTGAGCTTCTAGTGCTCTAAAATAATTACAAAGAGCCAATATTTCGTCTTTATCTTGATTTTTTTCTTTGGATCTAGATATAACTCAAATAGAACCTGTGTGAGCCTTCTCTTTGTCCTCCTTAATTTCTAGACATTTTCTTCTCATATAATTATGATGTAGTTCTCTAACCCTTTTTAATTATTTAAAGAATTACTTATATCCCTTTACTTAATAATCCATAGCTACCTTAATTACCTCTTGATGGCCTTCAAGCTTTGTTAGGAAGTTTATAAACTTGAATGAAGTGGTTCTTGTTGGAGTAGTGAACATCTTATAGATTATTATTAGAGAGTGATCAGATGTGAGATTATTTCCAAAAATAGCCCTACTACCCAAGAATTCCATCTACCAAAGTTTATTAACTAAAGCTTTATCAAGTTTTTTTTCCTTAAAAACCCTTTGGTATGTTGTTAACTACTCTAGACCAAGTGGTTTACCTCGTAGGTAAGTGATAGTTGTGCATTAGTCTATGTTTTTCTAAGTGTTTGGCATGTGTTTCTTGCATAATAGTTTATTATTGTCGTAATTTAAGATTCATTTTGTATGTTTTCGTTTAGTTTGTTTCTCATTTCTTTCTTTTATGTTTGATGTTAATTTAGGGTAAGAATTGATTAGTTTTATGTATGAATGAAGATTGAGCAACTTGGCGATTAAGCTAGCAACCAAAGAGGAGAAGAGAAGAGGAAGCATTCTGTTGCAAAATCCCACGATCATGGGAATCATGCCAATTCCCACGATCGTGGGATGCTTTACCCGAGAACATATGTGGGGTTTAATAAAACCTTAGATTTTTTGGACTATATAAGATATTAAACTCCTATGGAAGAAGTAAAAAAAACCTCCGTGTAGAAGAGCCTCCTTGAGTGAAGAATTCAAGTTTTGAGTCTTGACAAAGGTAGAGATTCAAAGATCATCAATCATGATTGGGAAAATATCACATCAACACCAAAATTTCCAAATTTTGGCAAAGAAGAGAAGGAGTTTCTTTACTCAATTTTCTATCATTTTTATCTCTTCTAGCAATTGTAAAATGGAATATTTGAATGTTGGTGATGTTATAGACACCATAAGTGGCTGATTTAGTTTTAGGGATTACTTTTGAACTATCTTATTAAACTACTATTTTATTGAATTGAATGATAGATGTCTTTGATGAATGTTGATTATATACATATACCTTGCAATAAATTGAGAGATTAAGTTGGGTAATTTATGTAAGATTGAACAATGAGAATTGGCAACCTATAGACGTACATTCATCAAGTTAATTGACTAGTTAAAAGAGAGATCTTGGCTATTTTAATTGATCACCCATAAGATAACTTAATAACTAGTTAAATTGGTGGAGTGATTGGGTAAATTGAGAGATTGCTTAATTAACTCTGTTTAATTTGATTAAGGACAATTAATTACACCTTGGGAGAGGGTATTTAATATAATCGGACATTTTAGGTGAGACACAATTCGAGTAATTAAAAAGGGGAGAGACAAGATAGGGAGAAAGTGATCCCTAGTTATTAAAACCTTGAATTCCGATTTCCTGCATTGTGGTATTATTAATTATTCATTGTTTCTCATTTAATTTTAATTGAATTTTCTAGAGTATTTCCACTAAATAATTTCATTTCTTAAACAAAGATTGATCTAAGTAAGTGGTACCTAAGCATCAATCCCTGTGGGATTGATATCTGCTTTTTAACTATAAGTCACAACCAGTAAACTTGTGGTTTTTTAGCGTAAAACTAGTAGACAGTTTTGCAAAATTCATTAACAATATTTTGTGGTCATTCCCAGGGATTGATTGTTTAGCATCTTGTTTAGTTTAGATTACTTTGATTTTAAATTTTTTGATACTTTTCCTTACGTATTTATAGGTGCATGAACACAAGGAGCATGCGAAGATCGACAAAATTTAATGAAGACGAGTTTTCGATATTAAAAGATACGAAAGAGAGTTAAGGAGAGCAAAGCATCGAAATCTTACACAAAGAGATATGGCTGAAGAAGGAGAATAAGGAGGAGCCGAGAGGACACTGATGAACTTTATGAGGTCAGGATTTAGTCCTCAAAGAGTTGCGAGGCCAGCGGTTCAAGCAAACAATTTAAAAATCAAGTTGACACTCCACAACATATTACAAAATAGTGTGTAATTTTATGGGTTATCCAACAAGCGTCAGAATGCCCACATTACCATTTTTTGGAGACTTGCGATACTTTTTGGCTCAACGGAATGTCCGATGATGCAGTAAAGATAAGATTGTTTTCTTTCACTTTAAAAACTCACTTAATTTGGGGCAAATCACTACTTAGGAGCAGCTAGCCCAAGCATTTCTCGCAAAGTACTTTCCGTTAACCAAGACGATGAGGATCATCAAGGAGATCACGAATTTTTAGCATAATGATAGGGAATCTCTCTATAAAGCCTGCGAGAGATTTAAAGAATTGCAGAGAAGCTTTCCCCATCATAACCTTCCGAGGGAGCTCCTGTTGCATACGTTTTACAATGGTGTGAATCTAAGCACGTGAGGAACTATAAATGTAGCCGCTGGAGGTTCGTTAATGAGGAAGACCATTGAAGTAGCTCATGACTTTTTGGAGGAGTTGGCGAGAAATAGTTGCATGTGGCCAAGTGAGAGGAGTAAATAGGGGTAGAAGGAGAAAAAAGGTATGCATCCTATTGACTCTGCTACTGCTTTGTAAGAATAGATTATAGCCCTTACAAAGCAATTGAACAGCATGCAGGCAGCAACTTCATCTACAGCTAAGGCGATGCAAGTACAATGTAAACCGTATGGGCAGAACAACCATAGCTTAGCTAAGTGTTTTCTATTGGAAGCTAGTGGTACTAAGCAGGTAAATTGCCTGGGTATGCTGTAGAGAGGTAATAACCTTTATTTGAATACCTATAATCCAAGGAACCACTCAAATTTTTCTTGGAGCACTAACAATGCAGGTGGCCTAGCAAGATCGCAAGGACCTCTAAGATTTCAACAAGATTGAATTGGATTGATGGAGAGAAAAATGGACAAGATGATGGAGGTTTTGGGGTCCAAACTGGCATCTCAAGAAGAGAATCAGAAGAGGATGTTTGTCAGCTAGGAGGAAAGTCAAAAGACAATGGAAGCAAAGTTTGACCATATTGTGAAGAATTATGCCCCAGCCATCCATAATTTGGAGGTTCAGGTAGGTCAACTCACTAATGCATTATCATCTAAAAATACAAGTAATCTACCGAGCAATACTAAGGTCAACCCAAAGGAACAGATCATGGCCATCACGTGGAAACAGGAAAAGAAAAGTGAACACGCGAAGGAAGACGAAGACAAAAGAGAAGGATAAACAATTTTGGAAGTCCTTCCAAGTCAGCTAATAGGTGGGCCAATAAAGGAGCATCAACCTAGGATTCCATATCCTATTTTTGCTTAGCGAAAGTCAAGTTCAAGAAAAGCAATAAAGAATTTTAAGGAGGTTTATTCAAACAAGATTAAGGATATAACGAATCAACTCCAAACAAAACTCACGTTAAAGGAACCAGTCAAGAAAAAGGCGAAGGAGCACATAATAGGAGGAAATCCTAACATAGCATAAAAGAAAGAAGACCTAGGGGACATTTTCATTCCATGCAGTATCAATGGAATCAATATGGCTAGGGAATTTGTGGATTTGGGAGCGAGTATCAATATGATTCCTGACACTTTTAGTCAGAAGTTAGGGTTAGGAGAGCCAGAGCCTATGAAGATATTAGTGAAAACAGTCAACAGAACAGTGCACCAATCAAATAGGATTACTAAAAATGTGCAAGTACATATTGATAGATTCATCTTCCCTGTAAATTTCTACAAACTGGATATTTAAAAAGATACGAAAACCCCTATGGTTCTTGGATGACCGTTCCTAGCTACTTTTCGCTCGATCATTGACATTGATAAGGGTTAACTAACTCTAAGAGTAGGTAAGGAGCAATTAACCTTCAAGGTGTCAAAAAAAGACTATCGTTCTCCTTTACCCCTAACGGATATCAAGGAACCTGAACCCCAAGGAGAATGGGAAGATATTGAGGATCCTGGGAATGCGTTCAGAAAGAAACGATTGCGAAAGAGAAGGCAAAGGAAGGAAAACCACAAGGAAGGTGGAATACGTACCAGGGTAGCTCATGTGCAGAGTTTGAGATCTATTTTTGTACTACCACTACACCATTCATTTAAGCAAAAAGGAGAGTCGAGCTACCGACTTTAAAAGAAGCACTGTATGGGAGGCAACCTACAGAATTCTATTTTCTTTTGATTGTCTTTCTCTATTTGTTTTTTTGATTTATTCAGTTATGATTATGTTTGGTTTGAGTTAGAATGATGTTTATTTGGAGCTTGTTTGAATTTCAACTTATTTTCCCTTTGAATTTTTTATTGGTAATATTATTTTGATGTGTTTGTAGGTTGTGGGTTCATTGAGAATGCATGCTAAGCTTAAAAGAAGGTTTAGAAGTGAGGAAATTACACCAACCCACGATCGTGGGAATTGGTAAGTTTCCCACGACCGTGGGAAGACTCTCCAGAAAGTTTCTGGAGAGTAATCCCATGATCATGGGAATGGGTGTGTCTGAGGAAAGATTTTAAAACTCCCTCTTCTTTTCTTCTTTCTTCATCTTCAACTTTTCACACACTCTCTCTAAACCTATGAAAATCTACTCTCCCACTCTCTAAAATCCTTCATCTTTTACTAGTTTCTGGAGAGAAAACCCACGGTCGTGGGAATCCTATCTGAGGAAAAATTTTAAAACTCCTTCTTCTTTTCTTCTTTCTTCATCTTCAACTTTTAACACTCTCTCTCTAGACCTATGAAAATCTACTCTCCCGCTCTCTAAAATCCTTCATCTTCTATTAGATTGTTGATATTTTCTTCATCTCTTTTCATAAATCTTTCAATCCTTTACTCTTATCATATGTTAATCATTCAAAAATACAAGGATTTGGGTAAGATTTTTTTCTCTCTCTAAAAATGAATTCATCTCTCTTTCTTTTACTTTTGTAGCTTTTCATCTTTCAATGACTCTAAAGAAGATGGCAGCTCGAAAATAGACTGACAAATTACACCTTTAAGTCTCCGATGAAGGTATACCTGATTTGGCGACAACGTTTTGTGCCCCATTCCCCATTTATTCAAAAGATAAAGGTATGTGTTTTCGAGACCTTAGAGATAGGAAATTAATCACTCCTCGATACTTTGATTTAGAATTATTAGAAACCATAAGAGTGAGGCAAAATGTTGAGCGATTAGCTACTAACATAGGTTTGAATAGATTCATTCATTGTGATGTGCCTATTTATCCTATGATGACTATAGAGTTTCACTACAGTACGCTATAACCCTAAAATGGATGTATTTTGGTTTAGCTTAGCTGGCAATGTCCATAAACTTGATTATCATGTCATTCGTTCAATTTTTGATTTATCAAACACAAAAATTTTATATGATCACGATGACTTTGATGTGGATAATTACTGGAAAAGTCTAATGGGTGAAGCAAATTTTGACTCTCGAATTGCACCAATCACTTTAATCCGAAGCACTGAGCATTTACTTTTCGCATAAATTTATGTGCTTAATGATGTTTATTAAAATTGAAAGTAATAAATGCTCTGCCAAAGAACTGTTCTTCCTTTGGTGCATGGATCGAAAAATAAAAATCAATACTCCTTATCAAATTTTTAGATCAATAGTGAGTGTTGTGAATAAGAAGAGCTCTCATTTTGGCATGCCTCATATTGTTACTGCTTTAGCTTTGTTTTATAACTTTTGTGTGGATATTGTACATTCAACTCAATACAATGTGTTTAACGTATCTTATTTGACGCGCTCTAAAATTTTAGAGCTCCATTCTATGGAGCTCTAAAATCCTCAGACGTGCACTGCAGTGAATAATAGGAAAGGCAAAGATACAGCCACTTCCTAACCCTCCACATCCCAAGCAATCTCAGAGTCACAAGAAAAAGCTGTGGAAGAGGAACCAACTACACCAATAGAGGTCGATAGATTTTAACAAATCCTCCACCAGATGGCCTCCAATCATTAGCACATGACATCGCAAATTAACAAGCTTGGCACCCAAATGAGGCAAGTCCACAAGGAGCAATGGTACTTGAAGAAGAAATTCCTCAAATTTTTCAAAGGAATATTTTTGAAGCCCCTTCGCCAACACCGTTGCCACCACAATCTCCATAAGCTTTTCTTACCCTAACCTTTGAAATTTTGTCATTTCTTTTGGTTAGTTTCATGTCTTTTGTTTGGTTTCATGTCTTTTGTTTGGTTTGATTTATTTTGTTTGGTTTCATGTCTTTTTTTTGGTTTGATGTCATTTTCTTTATTTTATGGCGGCCTTGTCACATTGAGGACAATGTGTTCTTTAAGGGTGGGGAGGTGACACTTACATTGTCAATAGCATTGTTTTAATCAATGTTTGCATTCTGTTAATTAGGATGCATGTTTAGGCGTATCACGTTGTTTTGTGTTAAGCAATGGAACCACACTTGAATCATTTTGATGGGTATTGCCATGAGATTTTGTCATACTAGTTCCAATTAGATTGAATGCATGCTTAAACTTGGATTAGGCTACTTGAGTAGAAAGTGAACCATGTTGAGTGATGAAAAGTA